>OY728134.1:767345753-767945753 GCA_963277665.1 Viscum album
TTTTGAAATGTTTTTTCTAAAAATTGTATAAGACATAAATTTTCAGAACCTAATACTAAATAGAAAAATATATTAGTTGAAATATGAAATAATATTATTCAATAGATTATAAGAACAATGATGAGTTAATAATTAGTTGCAAAATGATTTTGGACTAACACAGTTAGTACTATCAGCTGTACAGTAAAACTAGTTTTAATAAGACCATTTACTAAAAAAACGACATTTGGGATGTGGAACAACAGAAATAAAAAACATAATTACTTTATTGTTTTTATATGTAATGTGATCATTTTGAATTGTAATGATAATTTAGATAAATTTAATCAAAATTCCAATGAAGGAATATTTAAATGATATGCAATAATTATTATGGATTACAAATTTTTTATAAAAACAAAATTATTATTAAGGAAACAATACATGTTAAATAAAATGAAACTGACCCTTTTTTAACCAACCACAATACACATAATTAGATGTCATTACAAAAACTGAATTTCATCCATTTTTTGAAGATTCTTATTATGAAAAAAACTAAGGAATATGATTCTAATGTACTATCATATAAATAATTTAATTATATTTTTGAAGAAAATAGTTTTATAAACTAATGAAATCAGTTGATTATGAGGAATCATCATAGTGATAATATCATTAGTGATGTAGATCATCCTATTAGAACTAGAATTTCATTATAAAATAAATTTTAATATTGTTAATTTTTTTCTCAATTAGAATCTAAAACTTCTGATGAAGTATTAAGTGATAATGAATGGGTAAATGGAATATAAGATGAACTCGATGAATTTGAATGAAATCATGTTTATATATTGGTTAAACAACCAAAATATACTATTTTAATTTCTGTAAAATAGTATTTCTAGGATTAGTGTGATTAAAATGGAATTATCGTAAGAAATAAATGTAGAATTATTACGAAGGGTTAAAATCAAAAAGAGGTAATAGACGATCAAGAAACTTTTGTTTCAGTAGAAAGATCAAATGTTATTCGAAATATACTATAATTTACATCATTTCATAATTTCAAACATTTTTCAAATGGGTGTAAAGTGTTATTTTCATTACAAATATGTGCAAGATGTTGTTTATATATAAAACCCCCTTGTATTGAATAAAAAAAATTCTATACCATGTATTTATATATTCTAAGGATATTTAGAGACATAGACAATCCCACAAAGCCAGGTATGATTTATTATCTATTTTTTTACAATTCAATTTTGTATATTGATAATCAAATCCCACACATTTTATATAATAATTTCATAAAAAACATAATCATTGTTAAAATTTATTTAGATTATATTATATATGTTATAGCTCAAAAATATATTACATATTCCTTTTATGATCTTATGATATTTGAGTTTGAAATGAGCATTATGCGATAACTTTTAAATTTTCTAGGTTTTCAAATTTCACAAAAATCTGAAGGAATGTTATTTATCAACATTAGTATATAAGAGATAATATTTATATATTTGGATGTGATAATTCTAAAATTATTAGTACTATAGTCATAACCAGAAATACTATAGAAATTTATGATTCTTTGAAACTAGTTGATCACAATAATTATAGAGGAAAGATTGGTAGATTATAATACAAAACATTTAGTCATCTTGATTTAATGTTTTCAATATTACTCTGTGATATATATCAAGATTATCCAAAATATTATCCTCTTAAGGTAGGAAAAAAATTTCATTATCATAAGGGAACAATGGATTTAAGTGTATTTTACACTTTTGGGATTGATTTTGAACATACCTTTTTTAGATTGTGACGTTGATGGAAGTATAATGGATAGAAAAATCACTTCTAAAAATATTAATTTCATAGGAGAAGATGTATTTTCATGGTATGATAAGAAAAAATATTCATTATAAATTTATATTATTTAATTTGAATTTGATGCAGTTAGATGTTATTTTTATTATGGTTTTTAGATGCAACACACACTTAATGTCTTTGGCTAGTGTTTCAGTAAAACTCTATTTTTTTGTAATTACAAAAGTTTTGTATCTTTATGTAAAAACCAAACACATCACTCATGAGAAAAACAATATATATATAATACAATTACATTCATGATAACACAAAAAATGATATATTATTTTACAATTAATTATAATTCAAGAACAAATTGTTGATATATTTTCTAATCCCCTCAGTTATAAAAGATTTTAATACATTAAAATTGAATTTAAGAAAAATAAATATACAATGATCATCAATATATACTTCTTTTTTTACCAATCTCGCAACATTAATGAACTTTTTTTCAAAGGGTGAGTTCATATGTCATGGTTTTTCTAAAAACCTCAAATTTTTTTCTAAAAATATTTGTTTTTATAAACACATAATAATTTTTATGATATTAGTTTTTTTCTAAGAACATTAGTTTTCCTAAAAAAAAATTTTTTCCAGAAACATTACTATTTCTAAAAACTATTGTTTTCTTGAAATATTTATTTTTTCTAAAATAATTAATCATTAGATATTATATAAACACTTTTTCTGGTAAAATATTAGTTTTTTATAAAATCATTAGTTTTTATACAATCATTAGTGTTTCTAAAAACATATGTTTTTATAAGAAAAACTTGTTTTTCAAAATCATTGTTTTTCCAAAAATAATGTGTTTTTTTAAAATCAAGAAAAACTATTATTAAAAAAAATATCAAAGAAATTAAACTTTTTAATTACATATGTATTCTTTAATAATTATTCTTTACAATATTTTGTTTCATTTATTTTTAATTTAGTTTATACATTTTGGTGTTTATAATTTTTTTTATAAAATTTTTTGAACAAATATTTCTTCTGATTAAGATTTCTTTTAAAAAATATAAAGAGTTAAATATATATATATATAATATTTTAAGAATAAATTTTAATCATCAGATCAGTTTTGATATTTAATATTGGCCATCATATCTTTAGAAGATGACTCCTGAACCCCGAGCTTAATAATATGAAAGTTGGTCACCAAACCCCCCAATGATCTTTTATATCATTTCCAACCATTAAATCATTAATTCCGAATCAATTTGATCATTTGGAATTCTTCCAATCATATCTACTATGTATGATCTAATTTTAGAAAAATTATCCACCCAAAATAAATCTCTAATATGGATGTTGTGATAAATAATTTTATTTAGAAACAATGGTGTGATAATATTGATTCTCTATTGAAATAATTTATTAGATTCCAAGGTTGGGAAAAGGATTATATTGAAAAATAATACTTCATTATTCATTATCCTATTATAGTAAAGTAATTCTAATCATCAGTTGTTTTTAGTATTGTAGAATATCTGGAGATAATAAAAAAATTTATTTTTTTGAGCATTACAATGTAAAAATTCAAAATGTTTCAGATCTTGTTGAAGTACCATTATATGTGTAAGCGTATTTGGATACCTATAAGATTCGAAATAAAGATGGAGGTTTTGAGAAATATAATTCTAAAATATATTTGTTATCTTCTATTTTTATCATATTAAAATTATATCATATTAAATAATATTCTAGATTTGTTGCTCTATGGATGCATGGTTACAATATTCCACAGAAAGGATATAGACATACCATTAAGGCGTGGGATACCATTTCACAAGGAATTTAATGAAATTAAATATAGTGAAGTATGTTTTATTATCAATTGAGTATGTAAAGAAGAGATATATATTGTTAAGAATTCTATTTTTTCCACTTCTATCAATAAGATGTTTGTAAACATTACGATTATATGGTCTATAAAAAATCAAGCAGTGGTGATGAGAGGAAAAGTATTTTTCTAAAATTATTTGGTTAAATTTTATTTTATGAAATATTTGATTAATTTCTTGTTAAAATTAATTATTTCATAGTATTACTTTTATAAATATTTATTTAATTTCTACCATGGATATATTTTTTAAAATCACTAAGGGGATAATTTATTGAAGAATTCTGTTAATGTTGAACCTGTTGGAAGATATGTTTATCAAAGATAATATATTGGGTAATATTTTTGTATGATATTTTTCTCTTATATTAATATTATGGAAAATTTTTATTTAATAAAAATGGAGTTCAAAAGAAAGGGGAAGATAATTAATATATGGGACAAGTTTTCATAAATGATTAATGAGTTTGTAATTTTTTTAAATTATTTGTCTATCTTATTTATGTGTTATATATCATGATTTTTAAAATTTGGTAGATTGTTGAGTAAAATATTTTAATTTCTACACTTTCTATACATTGTTTTGAAAATCACAACAAACATTCTAAAATTTTTTTACTAAGTTTATATTTCCCAATTCATTTAAATATTTTTATAGAAAAAAATTTGTTCTATTGGTTTTTGTAATCCTTTAAAACAAATTATTATAAACATTTAAACTAAATTCTAGTTCACTAGACAGAATAATGTTTGACCCATCATACCGACTAACATATGATACATTGGAATGAAAATTTATCCATCATAATGAAAAAATTATAGTCCATAGGAATGAAAAAATTCCACTCAATCGGAATGAAAAAATAAAATCTATCAGAATGACTGAGTTTAGTCTAGCAATAAAATCGAGATGAGTCTTTTGGTTTTAATGAGTTTAGTCATCTGATTTTACTATGTTTTTTATTATCGGTGTGATAGTGTTTTTCCATTTAGACAAATTTTTTATATTCAATTGGAATAAAAAAAATTTCTAAGCGGATACTATGAATAATTTCTACGAGTTAAATGACCGATTATAGCAATGTAATGGTGATATAAAAATGAAATTATATGGATACGTACATGTTGCATTTCAAGAATAAGCTCATTTAATTTCATTGCATCAAACACCATGAATCACATTTTATGTTCATTGGAGGTGTGTATATAAATATAGGTTTATTCGTGGAGCTAAGAGATGATGCTTTTCCAACTCAACAAATGTAATTTTTATAAGTTATTATCTCTCGTTAATTTCAGTTTGATAACTTTTATAGAGTATTATATTCCAAATAATATGTATGAAGATTCTAAATTCAATAGAACAAATTTTCATTTGTATTCAATGTCCAATATGGGTTATGATTGATGGATTTCGAGGATAAGAAGATGTAGTTGATTCAAATATTTTTGATCAATGGATTTTATTGTTATGAAATGTATACCATTAGGTTAGGATAAAAATTGGGGACACTCATAGTCTAAGATTGTTAACATCCTTAAATCATATGGTTTATGATTAGAAATATTTTATTAATATCTATCAATTCATTCATAATTTTACATTAAATTTTACCTCTACTTGTTTCTAAAATTTATTATCATTATGTTATGCATTGTCATGGAAAGATTAATTTAATAAAATTTAGAACTATGATTTATCAGAAATTCTCCATTTCTGATATAATTACCTTGATCATCAGATGATAATTGAGGTTTATAAACAATAATAAATAGGTTTTGTATTTTAATGAGTTTAATTTTTTAAATAACAATTCATCCCCTCTTATAGTCATTAAAAAGAAATTTGATCCAACAAATATTATATTAAAAGATAAATATGATGTTTAAGTTTCCATTATGTTTTTTTGAGAAATTATACAACCTATTAATGATTGAATTAATAGACAAATATTGTTAATTTAATCATTTAAAATAAGCATTCTAAGGGGTTAGACTTTCATTCAAATTAAGTAATGTCTTCATATCAATTAATTGTTTTTATATTTCCTTATAATTATGATATATCAACTAATAAGAACGAAATAACATCACTATGCTTCTGGTATAATGATATAATTATGCTTCTTGTATGTTTACGTTTGGGTCGTTTTGACCACGTAGTCAAAAAATATTATGAATTTACATCATCGATGACCATGGAACTTTTTTACTTGTGTAATATGATATAAATATGTAAATAAAGATCTGTTTTTATGGTATGTTAATATAAACATTTTACCAATTAATTAATAAGAATTTTTTCATTCATTAAGAATCACATAAACGTGATCACCATCAATTTCATTTTCAATATTCATTACCATAACTCTTAAGAAATGAAATTGTAACATTATAAACTAAATTGGAAGATATATTCCATTAGAATATGTGATATCGTAATGATGAACATTGAATGAATAATATACACTGACATTGGCATTACAAAACTAGTACAAACGACAAAATTGTAAACACTTCATGTTGAAAATTGGATGAATTTATGAATAGAATGACTAAATGTAAAGAGAATGGATGAAAATGGATATGATTAATGTTATTAATTATGTTATTATTATCGCTATGTTTTTCATTGGGGAGGATAATTTTCATTCATGGAATTCAGGACAAGATGTAAGGGTTTCAGTCTACATTTCATTTCAATTTGACTTATTTATGTTATACACCATGTTTGATTTTATATTATGTGATTACCACACAATTGTAATATTAATATTTTTATTATCATAAATTTAATTATATTAAATATCCCATTTATTGTTAACATTCTCATGGGATTTTGGTTCAAATGTTCTAATTGGTTATAAGGTTTTTCATTTTAATTTCCATTAATTGAGACATATATTGGATTTATGCACATAATATAATTTTTATTGTTTATAAACAAAATATTTATGATATCATATAATAAATTATATATTAATCATGTTATTTGATGTTTAATTATAATATCTATCATTTAATCAGTTTTCATTAATGTGTAACTAACATTGCAATGGTTTTCTTGGCCACAATCCGGATACTTTTAGACATAATAAATTCTGTGCACCTTGATTCATTTATATGGTGTATTCAATTATGAGGGAGATATTTTTATCATAATAGCTATATTTTATTGTATTTAATAGATGAATAATGTTCCCATATTCATGTATCTAGTGAATCATTTGTTTCCTCGGTAGTGAGGATGTTTTGGATCACAATGTTTTTTCATTGAGTTATAATATTTCTTTGAACTTATTTTATATTAGTTGGGAAAATTATACCAATTTAATGTATTCTTTTGTATTATCAAAATGTTGTTGGGTATATAAATTCCAATAACATATACCTTTTGATAAATATTTTTCACTTTTTGGAATATATTATTTTGAAATCTGCAACTTTTTTTCTCCTGATTGATTAGGATCACGATTTTTTAGATTCAACTTTGGTGTATACAAATTGTTCTATATAGTGTGAAGATCAAATTTTAGATAACTCATATTGCATGATCTACACCAAAAAGTTGTGATTTTCTCATTGCATGGGGAAATATATTAGTATCTCATATTTTCTTTTCCAATATGGACGATTATTGTTAACATCACTATGTATTGTTTAACTACACACAATCTTCATCTAGATGAGTTGTGACCAGGTAATACCTATTTTCAACCTGGGTAAAATAATTTTCATTCAATAATTTTTTATTTCAATATGGATGATTATGTCCAATGTTTATTTTTTATTTTTGATTCATTTTCTCTTCTGAGGAATTTATTGGACATAAAAAATTGATTGGTGACAGCCATAATTACATGTCCCCTTGATGCATTGACTTGTATCATAAGAAAAAACATGTTTGTTTTTTTGTGTATGCCTCTTATAATGAAAGGATATTGTCTGGGACCAAGTACATGATAGCAGGATGTCTGGATTGTGCTCTCAAAATTTAAAGTGTCTTGGAACCGGGCCTTAATATGAGGTTTTTGATAGCAGACATTATGAATTCCATCAGTATGACATTATTATTAATGATAATCATGTTTTCATTTATTTTCATGGATATAACAAGATCCCTGTTTCTGGTTTTTTATGGCTTCTATTTTTTACTTATTTCATTCTATTACATTTATTTCATTTTTATGCCATAATTTTTTTAGTTATAGGTTTCAATTACTACATGTTAGACATCACACCTTGTTATGTTTCAATTTTTCTATGTTATTAAGAATGTATTACCCGTGAAATATTCATAATGATAACACAAGTATAATAATTTTGGGGAGATGTAGATGATGTTTCAAATATTAATTAGTTTATTATGTAATTGGAAAATTGTCCATTTTATACAAATTACATCATATTTAGTAGTTTGTTATGTGTCCTCATTTTATAAAGCATTAAACCAGCAAATATCATTAAGAAGTAATATATTCAATAATCATTATTAATTGAATAATTATCGATATTTATATCACAAATATTACTACTAGTATCAACAAAAAAATATGTAAAGTAGGTATTCATGGTATCAGAACCAAGAGTTGGGGTCCAACGCATCACATTAACATTCTCAATAACCTACATTAATATAGACCTATTGAATACATCGAATCTGAAGAGTGGTTATATATCAAACCAAAAAAGTTTTGCTAGATCTCCGAGTAGTTCAAAGGGAACTAACATACATAAAATAAAATGAAAAATATTTAATTTTAATGTGATTTATGTTTTTATCATAATTCTAAATATAAAATATTTTGTGTTTGGAACCATTGTTTATTTTTTTATTTATATAAATTATTTCATAATTTATGAAATATTTTTTACTTCATAATAAAATATTTTATAAATTTCAAATATTTCAAAAATATGTTGAAGTTCATATTAAAACTATATAAATGATAATATGAAATGTATATATTGGTTAAAAGTGAATTTATCATGTTTATCCATTCCAAAATAATAATGTGTTCATAAATTTTTTATTAATTGTTCATAAATAATTATCTCATGTAGAATTTTTGAAATTTTCATTTATTTTTTTTATTCATGTCTTTATTCAAGAATCTAGTTATTATATTATGAACTGTTTAATGCATTAGATCAGTGATTAAAATTGGCTATTAAAATTATCACCCACCACGATAAAAAAAATTATTTATAACAATAGAAATTTATCAACAAATAATATATATATATAGGAAGGAATGATGAATTCTTAAAAAAATTGTGTTTTATTTGTATTAAATTAAAGTACAAACATTTTATAACCAATAGATTGATTTTTTTTTATAATTCCCCATCTAATACTGGAATACATTTTATTAACAATTGAATTTGTTTGCTTATCATATTAATACCAACAATTTTTTTCAAAAAAATATGTGAATCTATTATAATTATATATTATAGGAAATTATTTTTTTACAGTTAATTTTTTTTGAATTTATTCACTACAAAAAAAATTTACATTTGATTGTTTGGTATTATCATTTTGTAGTTTACTAAAAAAAATTATGTAGTTATTAACATATATATTTTGATAATTATTTTGTATATATAAAAAATTTAATACAGGAAATATTCTTTTTTATATAGAATTAAAATTTTATGACAAATATATTTTATTTGAATTGAAATATTATATCCTACTGGGATTTTAGAAATCATTCATATTATAGTTAAAAAATCAAAATAAACATATTAATTCAAATTTAACAACCAATCATAAAGAAAAGTAAAAAATATATTTCATCCCCTATACTTTCTTTCTCCCCACACCACCCAAATCCTGGAATCATCTCTTGATTATTATCACTCTCTACCTACACATTGGTTGTCACTACCTACCCTCATCAATATCGATCACACCCCCACTCAAACCCTAAATTATCTATACTTTCTGATCACTCATCTATTGATTTATAATTGATTTTTTTTCAACTTTAAACTATAATTAATCATTATAGGGATGGACCGAGACACCAAAACATTATAATTTAATCAATTAATGTTTGGGACTCTTATTAGGTACTTAATAATTCTATTTATGTTTTAAGATCTTCAAATTATGTTTATCTAGTGTTTGAAATTAATTTCACTTATGGATTCAATGAAATTCTAATAAAAAGATATTTCTTGTTATTTTAACTGTTATTGTTCTTTTTGGGTGATTCTGTAATGAAACCATATTTATTATTCTTTATCTTTTTGTGGGATTTTAATTTGGAATTCCTTTAGAAATCATTTAATTCCCCATGTAAAATCATGATCCCTCCACTAGGAAACTGTTTACACTTGTGCTTCCATATTCCACAATAAATTACCAATTATTTATTGGACTTTTTTTTCATTTTATTCTCGGCAATAAATTTTAGAAATTTCACTATGTTAATTTTCATGATAATATCTCTTTTTTTGGGACTTATATCCATCATTTTTTTATAATTTTATTTTTAAATGTAATGTCTTGTTTTATTCCTCCATCCCATTGTTATCAGTGTGGTGTCCTTATGTGTGTGGTTCCATTATTTATTCTCCTTCCTAATATACCATTGTTTTTATTTTTTCCTACAGTGATTAATTTTTTAGTTCTACATCTGCCCCCTCCCCTATTTAGTTCAATTTATCAGTGTTGTGTTTAAATCTTCTATAATATTTTTTTCATATTAATCATGTAACTTTATTATCTAGTTGTATTTTTACCTAAAAAATTTATTTATAGAAGATTAATTAACCTAATTATTGTGTTTTCCACTTTTCGCATCTTTTTGATGCCAGTAAAGGAGGAATGTACCACTATAGAACTGATTTGTGTAGTTGGAAAGTGTGAAGGTGGATTTATAGGAAGTAGAAACGTTGTATTCTCTATTGAAATTTTATTTAAATGCAATAATGTCTTTCAAATTCATATTTTGAGTTTTTATGTTCATTTTTTGATATATTCATTATTTTTTGAGAATGTTTTGTTGATCCGGTGATGGAAATGGATTATTTTTGGAAATTGCTTTTAGACAATGTTATGGGGGAACATTCATAGTATAAAATTTTCTGAATCGGATTTAGGAATATATTGGTTCAGGGTGATGGATTACTCATCTTGCATGAATTATATTATTTTAAGTACTTTTTAATATTATTCCTGGTATAGATTATGGTGAAGCTAGATTTTTGGTTTTCGATTAATCAATGAATTTTATAAATGTTGTTTAATGTGATTTACAAGATGAAGGTGCTGTATTAAAATTATACTTCTCTTGGAATGTTAGGATTTTCATTAAGGGAATGGAATTACTTATAATGGTAGATAAGCAGGTAGATGTTGAAGGCCGCTATCAGGATATATACCTTGCATGCTGTTGGAATGAAAAAATTTGAGATTTGGACTCTTGTGGTTGGTGGGATTAATTATAATGACATCATACATGCAATGGATATCAATCAATTAAAATTCCATCATCTACAAAATTGGTCTTGCATGTTTAAATATGTTCTACAGCTGGAGGTGGGATCGAGTACAATTTCACTAAGACATGTGCTGAATATAATGGTGCATTGTTCCTGCCCTAGATTAAATCCAAGTCCATCAAAGGCATATTCAATATTTCATGATGAGGTTCCTGTAATTTTTAATCATATAGAGGTTGAGACATGTATAGGCTTCGACTACCACATATCATGGTTCCAGGAGGTTTGTGTCCATATGAATGTCTTTTTTGGCTATTATTGCATATCATTCAAATGGGATGGGCTGGGTTCAAGGTGTCAATAAATCACATCTAGTTCACATTTTAGGGTGATCACTACATGATATAACAGATTACATGTCCCTACTTCTTAGGATATTCAGAGGTATTTCCAATCATAATCTTCCACAACAACTACCATGGATGGGTTCTATTAGGGATGTCATTTTCACCTAGAGATCGAATCCATAGGTTCAGTTGTTTATGAAACATCCTTTCAAAACTAAACCATTATAGACCAAACCATATCCCACATCCATGGGGATTTTTGTTGGAGACTTGGTCATTCCATGGAGATTACAGACAAGATGTTACAATTAAATGGATCTAGAGGATATACTAATACATTTTATGAAAAATCATGTACATGGTATGGATTATTAGAGATTAAATTTGAAATCTACTCAACAATGTTACACTAGGATCAAATGAGGGGTTCATATATTTGTGTAAAAATATGGTTCCAAACTTTTTGAGGTTCGATTAATGTTATTGGAGGATTGATCAATGACTAAAATTCAGACCACATTATTCCAAACTATTTTACATTAATTTATCTTTTGGTGTATCATTTGAATATTGAGGTGGGGTTTATAATGTTCATGTGGGATCACTAGTAAAATTGGTTCAACGTGTACAAGTTATTAAAAATTATTGATGAATTTTTGGGATTTGGTGGTCAGGGGCTATCACTACTACGACAAGTGGACAAGAGGGACGAATTTAGATAAGCAGCTTATCTTCATAGGAGGATTGTTTACACTGTGATAAATTTATTATAATGGTGGTACTAAATATTGCTTAATGATACATTCTATATGAGATTGATCCACATGTAGAGTAATTTTTGAGTATTTTCAATATCAAATCATACTGTAGGATCAGTCTTGGGGTATGACAATTGCCCTTGGAGGTAGAGCTTCAAGCGTGAATTTCTCATTAACCTATAGAATAAACTTTTATCATTACATTCATATCAATTAAACCCAAATAGATTAATAATATGTATATTTCACTTTGAATTTGATAACTGCACATGTTTTTAGGGGTGATTTATGTCAGCTACACAATTTTAACATCAAAATTTAAATCTTTAATTGAATTGAAGAATTGTTTTTTATAGAGAGGTTTCAAACATTTTTTTAGATTTTATTCCACAGTCACAGAAAAACATTCTTAATCAACATTTAATTATTTTAATAACTAAGTTAAATATATCTAGTTAACCTTTACATAAATACAATGCTAATTACTTTTTATCGTGGCTTTTCATTTGTTTATACAACATTGCATTCATATATGAAGATGGCGATGTAGTTGAATTTTGATGCATAATGAATAATAAAAAATTGAGGAATAATTGTTTTTTTTGGGGTGCAACAAAAGTGTGTGATAGTGGGTGATACATTAAAATTCATTTTAATAATAGTTTCCAAAATCCATGAGCATAGATATTGCATGTAAAATTTATAAATAATTTATTTTATATATGAATAAATATATACATTGGCATAGTAACATTCATTACTGATGACTGTTGATAATATGAAAAGGAAATTCCATATTTACTTTATTGTGTTTGCAAGGATCCAAGGGTATAATTTATCTAGCGGGGAACCACATGTTCTTCAATGGTATTCGTGCAATGACACCCATTCTCTTGGTGCTATCACGACGAATCAAATGTTTTTAATTTTTTGTTCTAATCTCACATTCTTCGGTCCTATAGAAAATATATCTTGGGTATCATGTTCTTCAGAGGGATATAAGAGGATTCATGAAATTTTTTTTGTACACAAAAATTCTCTATACCCAAAATGGAATTGGTTTCGAATGAATTTCACAATAGACATAAATATCTATTTCTAGAGTTGAGATTTTAGTTACAAAATTTTATTTCATAACACCCATTAAATATATTTATAACCATTAATCAAATATATTTCCATGTAATAATAACAATAGTATTATTATTTTTTGGTTTTCCAACATGTGAAAATTTGTTAAATAATATTTACCTACTCATAAATAATTATTTTCTCACCGGACACGATCTTGGTACATTTGAACTCCCTTTTTATTTATTGAAATCCTGAATAAATATTTTATTATCTAAAAAAAATATTTTATTCAAAAACTATCAATTAAATATTTATTAATTATTCAGTAATATATATATATATATTATTCAAAATGCGGATAATAAGTATTTTTATTTATTTATGTTATAATTATAACATAAATAAAATTGTTCTTCAATCTTGAGAATAATATTTTTTCCATTAATATAATTTAAATTGAATTTAATGAAGACCACCAAAAACTCTTATTGTGTGACCCTCTAGGGTTATTTCTCATTACCATTAGGTGGTATTTTGAAAAGTACAATATTAAAATCTAGAAATGGGTCTATGTACCAATGAGAATGAATGTAATGACGCAATGGTGACAACCATATATGAACATGCAATGTGTTTTATATTCCCTTTCTCACATTATTTCATCAAGAAGGTAGCATAACAATATAATAAACATATATGATTGACACATAATTCTTGGGCTATCTCTATTAAACTCATAATTACACCATGGTCATGGAATTTCGGGTTATGGTTCTATTTCAATAAAAGGGTCAAGATACCAAATACCATAAATATAGTAGGGAGATGATCTATTTAGTACTTTTCCATTAATAATATGTCATTCGTTGCGCACCCAAATAACCATTCATCTCACAAAAATATGATATGATGATTTTCATCCTCATGTATATGTGTAAGAGTCATGACATTCATTAATTATAATATTAAAATCAAAGTACCATTACGCATTCTTATTGATGGGAATTTCTGATGAGACAAATACATGTGGTGTAAGTAGTATTGGGGTTGTTCTCATAACCTACCATTTTATAGATTACCAAGTGTGAATGTCATTAGAAGATGTGTCATCTACTTACGAGTATTCACACTTGACGTTCTACATACTATGTGTCCAATCATAGTATTGTATCCAAACACATAACTATATTATTAATATTGTCATATAACTTTATTGTTCTCATTATAGCAATGAATGCTATGGCCTTATCAATGCAATATTTACTACAAGGTAATATTACAATATGGTCTTGCAAAATAATGAAATATATGTAACAAGATGTTTAATTTAATGTTCAGTAAATAAAATTATCATGAAATAGAAGTAAAACCCATTTGATCAAGGACACTATCTCTAAATAACATTCATATGAACTAGATCCAACATCCTACATCATTGAGTCCTCTAGACCTCACATAATTATCATGTTTCTGCTGAGTCAAGGCTTTATTAATGGGGTCTTCGACATTGTATTTTGCGGAATGACTACTCAGGACAACTTCACCTATCTGAGAATAATCCCTCAAGATATGATACATCTAAATTCTTGGATTCATTCAATGATGTGACCATGTCTCATTTTCTAGAGTGACTACTTTGTTATTATCACAACAGAGTGTGATGAGATCATTAAGTATAGGTACCACATCAAGCTCTGGGATGAAATTGTGTATCCAAAATTCTTATATTGATTCTTCAAAAACTACTTTGTACACAAGATCTTCTATATATTCGGTGACCACATATTTCATTGAGATATTCTATCTCACAAAACCTCCATTCAAAGTGATTTTGTTTCTCTTTTTTGACTTCATGTAATCTTGGTAAATCTATAAACTCGAATATGCATATCCTCTACTGACAAGTTCCTCAAATCCACCAAAAACCCTAAAAATATCCTTAGAACACATCGGATAATCATGAATAGTCTTGACATCCATCCAATTTTAGTCACATATATCATCATGATATTTGACTACCAGACATAATACATAGGTGACATATAACATAGTATGTAGCATATCATACACGGCTAACCCAATTGATGATGTGTATGTAATTGTTTCAATTCTATTTCATCCATTAAGGATCTAAAGACACGTTTTCTTTGAATGATGAATGACACATGACACTGGAATAAATCTCCTCTTAGATTGTTCCATACTGAATCTCCTCTATATCCTGTCAAGGTATGTAAATTATTATGGCTTGAGAAACATCTTGGATCTATCACATTGGCTTTTTATCCCCAGAATATTTGCTACCTCTCCCATGTCATTGATGGAATGGAATTAATTCAACCATGCCATAATAGACTGTAAGACAAGTATTTTATTTCTAATAAGTAATATTTCATCAACATATACTATAATGAAAATAATTTCACTCCCACTAACATATTATAATACACATGGATCATATTAATTCATTATAAATCAATATTTCATTATGGATTCATCATAATTAATTATCTATGACAAGGAAGCATTATTTAATCCATAAATGGGTTTATCCATATTGGATATCTTATTGGCTACCACTGGAGTCACAAACCCTTCAGGTTGTGTCATGTAGGAATCTTCATGAAAGTTCCCATTAATGATGTTTGTTTAAACATCCATTTTCCAAATTGTATAGTCATGGTAATCTGCAGTTTTACGTAAAATTATGATCAAATTAAACATTGAAAATATTGAAAATGGTTCATCATAGTCAATACCATGATGTTCTTTATACACTTTTGCATCTAGTTGTACATTATAAGTACTAAAACGTTCTAATATTTCTAGTTTTTTTTAAACTCCATTTTCAACAAAACAGGATTGACATTCACTTGAAGGTCTACCAAAATTCAGATTAGTTTTTGGAATATGGAATCCATTTCAGAATTCATGGCCTCTTGCCACTGGGAATCATTTTTGACACTTACTGATTTTTTATAGGTTAGATGATCATTATTATCAACTAATAATGATTCAACAAAATTGGTAACATGAATACCATACAATTATGGTTATTTAATCTATATTGAACTCATGTATTGTTCTTGTGTCTCTGGAATAGTTTCTTCTTCAATGTGTCTTTGAGGAATTTTATAATGTGTGAACTCTTGTGTACCTTGAGCCTCGACTTCATCGAAGTTTATCTCCAACCAACTATTTATTTTGGATATTGGATCCCTGTCAAGGAATATGGCATTTTTTTTATTATAACCCCTTTTTCTATTGTGTCATATATGTAATAACCCATTTTTTCCTCTGGGTATCCTATAAGGGTGGACATTCTGCCTTAGGGGGCATGGTTTTTACGTAAATAACCCTTAACAAAAGATTTTATTACCCATATATGTAAATTAAATTACATGGTTTTTATTCCACTAATATTTATATATAATAAAATTTACTAATTTAGTTAGTATTGGTATAATACAGGTTTTTTCGTTTGTAACAGATATCCCCTAAAGGCTAATAAAAAAATTGCATGTATCATCATTGATCTCACTATGTTCAACAAGGTATAGTTACTCCATTCACAGACACCACTATACTGAGGCATGTAAGGAAGAGTGAGTTGGGATAGGATCTCAAACTCCCATAAGTAATCAATAATATCCTAATTAATATAATTTTATCCTTAGTATTATCAGAGTTTCATAATCATCTTACCAAGATGGTTCTCAACATCATTCTTATATCCCATGAATTTATCAAATGATTACAACTTATACATCCTTAAGTAAATATACACATATCTAATAAAATCATGAGTAAAAGTTATTAAGTTTGATTACCCGACCCATGCGTCAAACAAGAACTATTACACACACCTCATTATGATCTAATTCCAAAATATATTTATCCCTTTAAACTTTCCCACTAAATGGGGCATTGATCATTTTTCCTTGTAAACATGTGTGACATAGACCATGTTTTATTAGTCTGAAAGAATCTAAATATTCAACATTATACATTTTTTTCTAGAGTTTTTCATTTATATGACCTAGCTGGTGATTCTAATGATGGTTTTGGCATGGGTCGTGTTATTTATCATTGATATTGGTTGGAATTAATTTGATCATGTAGTCAAAGAAAAAATGATTGTTAGGTAAATGTGTCTTAAATTAAAAAATGTTATATTTATAAAAAATAAACATTTATTTCCAAATTTAAAAATGAATCCAATTTTTTCTTGACTGAATGTAGAAATAATTTTTTTGGTAACTAAAGGAACATAATAATAACCCCTTAAAACCAAGATCATTTGGGTTGGAAATGTGTGGTGCTAGTCCCTGATAGCAATAAAAACATGTTTAGCTGTGTTGGAAGCTCATAGATCGTCCTCCCCTAGGTCAATTTCCTTGAATCTACATTGTTCATGAATTTGAATATATATTTGTAAATCAAAATTTATATATAACACCCAATTTGTTGAAATAGTTAAATTTCACATAATAACAAATGTAACCGAATCATTCCCTTCTTCTTTAGATGGGTGAAATTTTTCATCAAATGGCAATTTTTACCACGTAAGAAATAAACAACAACATGTTCCCTTGATTTACGATTGCTATTATTTTTTTGGATGGGTTTTAATAAGCATGGGTACCATTCTATTTTTTCACCATAATGATAGAAGGGTTTTCATGCTCCATATCTTTATCTTAATGGAGGAATAGGATGAAACAATCTGACATAGACATTTCAATGTTCTTCAAACTAAAATTTACAACAAAACCAGTGAATCATTATGTGAGTGATGCCATAATGATATCAGTGCCAGGTTAATTTGGGGGGGTTTAAACACATAAAATTTAGGCACCAATGTAGCCAATGAGATTGACTAGGTGTGGAACTAATGGGGAACCCTCTCAAAAAATACACGGATGATATCCTTCGAAATCTGAAACCATTCATTTGTTTCACTATCTTGTAAAGAACATGGAGTTGATCAAAAAATAAATACACATCCATGTTTTCATGAGACATCAAGAGTTCACTAGAGAAAAATGTAAGAAACAAACATTGAACATCAACAATGTCATTTATATGTTTTTCTAGATAAGGAACTCTTCATCACTTACCACATGAGTAGGAGTATCAGGAGTTGATGATTCTAGCACATAAGATTTCCATTTATGGAATAGAATAACACAAAAGCATCTAAACTAGAAATATATGTTTTTTCCAGGGAGAATTTTTCCTTTATCGAATATTTATTGTATGTATAGGTAGCTTGATATTTTATTCTACAATTAAAAGAGTAGATTATTAGTACATTTCATGTTTACAAATTTTTTGAGAAATAAATAATTTATTTTATTAAATCGCCCATTATTTAATCAAGGGGACTGTTTCCGACGCTTTCGTTGGGGCGCGCGCATCCGTCCATGGAGGACGCGCAGCTGTTGCCCCGCATTCCCGCTTTCCAAAGGCGGGCGGCATTCACTCCTTATTCAGGGACGTCTGCTCCTTGATCGAAACAAGATGATGGGATGTCGGTTCTTTGTTCTGTGGATTCCTCCTCGGAACACGTAACCTAGTTCGGGTCTCCCTCATAGATTTAATACATTGTTCGTGAATCTCATTCCCGGTGCCATATTGTCATGGATGCCGGTTAATTACACTACTTCCGTCAAGACTTTCCATAGGGTCTTGACATGGTAGCGACCTTCGGTCGGAGTAAACCACAACATCAGGCAAGTCAGGGCATCTCTCGGTGCATGGACATCGGGGAACCTGTATTCTTCCTCATAAGAGGGCATCTCAAGGGTGCAGAACCCGAGGCATGTATCTGAGGTTTTCCTCAGCTTCCTGTGTTTAACACAGGGTATGTTTCAAGATTAACATCCATCAGAGACGGTTACGCCAAAGGCGTGTCATCCGCAGTTTTCCTCAAGCATCTCATGTTTATCACGAGGTAGGCCGTGAGTTTAACGTCTTACGGAGACGGAATGAGGGTGATCAGAATGTCCCATAGAGATGGACCAGATTGGTATATGACTAGGATGGAACACCTGGGAGGTTTACCAAGGGGATTAATCAGAATTCCCAATGAGGACGGATCCGAGGTGGTGTACTCCCTAGAGGGGAGACGTCACACCGTAATGGCTGATCTGAACACCACTGAGGGCGGATCAGGGGAAGTACACCCCAGGATGGGTACACCACGGATTACCATAGGTTGGGATTTAAACTATTGGAGGTTTCCTACATACCCTGTGTAGAGGACAAGGATCAAAACCCACGTACTTCAGGGGGGTGATGAATCGGGGTGTACGCAGAGGACAACGACCCGAAGATATGATGGGGCTTACACGTAGAAAGCGGCCCAGGCGACGCTAGGAGCAGCGAGGAGGTGGATGGCATGATCCCAACGGGATGTGGCGGCCCGAGCGAGAATCAGGATGGGTGATGGATGGATGAATGAAGTAGTGGGGGAATGAAATGGGACCATCACAGGGGAGACAGTGAAGTTGGGCTTGAGCCTTGAAGAGGCATCCTACGTATCCCCGTGGCAGGGAATCAATGTCCGCGTAGTTCGGGATTACGCCGATAAACCGACGTGAAGGTGGACCTTGGCCCGGTGAGCATTTTCAGCGTACCGACGTGAATGTGGACCTTGGCCCGATGAGCCTCGTCAGCGTACCGACGTGAATATAGACCCGTGGGTCCACTAGTGGTGGGCTTGAACCTTGGGAAGGTTTCCTACGTACCATGCCTTGACATAGATCAAAGTCCTCGTAGTTCAGGAGATTGATGGAACACCGTTTTATGTCATGTGGGAAGATAGTGAACCCTGATGTGAATAAACGACGGGCGATGGGTGTCGGCGAATCGACGTAAATGAGGGACCTTAGTCCGATGGGAGTTGGGCTTGAACCTCGGGGAGGCTTCCTACGTACCATGCCTTGACATGAATCAAAGTCCTCATAGTTTGGATTGGGTAATGGAGTTTAACATCATGCAGTACCGGGGTGAACCAACGTGAATGAGGTTGGAACGACCAGATGGTGGCTTTGAACCTCATAGAGGTTTCCTATGTACCATGCCTTGACATGGATCAAAGACCTCGTAGTTCGGGTTAGTCACAGTGGCTTGCCGTCGGACTGGAATTACAGTTTAACGTCGTGCTGGATGTAGGTAGAACACGACGTGAATTGGATGATGGGTGGGCTTGAACATCATGGAGGCTTCCTACGTACGACACCTTGACATGGATCAAAGACCTCTTAGTTCATATGGGGGCTTTGTCGGTGAACCGACGTGAAAGTGGACCTTGGTCCAATGGGTGGTGGGCTTGAACCTTGGGGAAGGCTTCCTACGTACCATGCCTTGACATGGATCAAAGACCTCATAGTTAGGGTTAGTCACAACGGCTTGCCGTCGGACTAGAATTGGGTGTACAGTTTAATGTCATTCGGGACAAAAGGAGGCATGCAGTTTATCGTCATGCTGGACGAGGGCGAGACTCGACGTGAATGAACGACCGAGCAACGTGGCTTTGTTGGTGAACCGACATGAAGATGGACCTTGGTCCAATGAGTGGTGGGCTTGAACCTCTGAAAGGCTTCTTACGTACCATTCCTTGACATGGATCAAAGACCTTATAGTTCAGGTGGGATGGGTCGCAACGGCTTACCACTGTACCAGAATGAAGTTTAACGTCATGCTGGACGGGGGTGAGAACCGACGTGAAATGATGAGTGGGATTGAACCTCATAGAGGCTTCCTACACACCATGCCTTAACATGGATCAAAGTCCTCGTAGTTCGCTGGGATGGGGGTCATGGTCGGTGCTCACTCTAAGCCCACGTGAGTCATGCTCAGTGTGAGAAACAAGAGGTTGCAAGGACCTGACGCTCACGTCACGAAGGATGCGTCCGTGAGAAGCGAAGAGGGGCTTACGCGTTAGGCGGCCCATGGTGCTGGGACTTACTCCAGGATGGAGGCCCAAAGAAAAAGGATGACGATAGTTTCGGGCTTGAGCCTTGAAGTGGCTTCCTACGTATCCCCGTGGAAGGGAATCAAAGTCCATGTAGTTCTTCTGATGACGGCTTACCGCCGATTGGGGGTTTCAATGGCTTACCGTTGGATTGGGTCACAATGTCTTACCGCTAGATAAGGATGTCAACATCTTACCGCTGAATAAGGTCGTAATGGCTTACCGCTGGATAGGATCACAATGGCTTACTGCTGGATAAGGATGTCAACGACTTACCACTGAATAAGTACGTAATGGCTTACCGATGGACATGATCACAACTGCTTACCGCTAGATAAGGATGTCAACGGCTTACCGCTGAATAGGGATATCAACGGCTTACCGCTAATTGGGATCACAACAATGGATGGGGCTTACGCAAGGAAGCTACCCGGGTGCCGCTAAGGAGAAACAATGGTGAATGGGGCTTACGCTAGGAAGCTGCCCCGGTGCCGATAAGGAGTGGCACCGGTGAATGGGGCTTACGCTAGGAAGCTGCCCAGGTGCTGCTAAGGAGTGGCACTGGTGAATGGGGCTTTACGCTAGGAAGCTGACCAGGTGCCGTTAAGGAGCGGCAACGGTGGTTGGGGCTTATGAAAGGAAGCTGCCCGTGTGCCGCTATGGAGCAGGAATGGTGATTGGGGCTTACGCTAGGAAGCTTCCTGTATTGTATTCCTAATGTCTAGCCATGAGGGCATCCCAACTCATTGGTGAGTTGAGGCCTTCACTTATGCACTAGTTCACAAGAGGGAAAATTCCAAGGGGCATTGGAATCAGGCAATTGTAATCATGTAATTAGGCGTCCTATGCTTGGAGCATAAGGCAACTCTTATTTGGAGCAAGAGGAATCCTACGTTAGGAACATAGGGAGAATACTACAATTTATAGTCTTGTAGGTAGGACTGTTGGCATCTAATGCTAGGAGAATAAGTCATCTCTTCCTTGAAGCAAGGGGCATCTTATCATTTGTTAGATAGGGAGAATACTATAGTTTATAGTCATGTAGGTAGGACTATTGGCATCTCATGCTAGGAGCATAAGGCATCTCTCGTATAGGTAAAGAGGCATCCTATCATTTGTTAGATAGGGTGTACTACAGTTTATAGTCATGTTGGTAGGACTATTTGCAAAAGGTTCCTAGAAATGGTTGGTGTGGGGACTTACGCAAGGGCAGCCCTTTCTGGTTCAACCTGGCATAGGAGCCAAGTGATTGGGTTTGGAGGAGTTTCATGAGGGATGGTTTGACTCAAGGTACTCGGGGTATTGATGATGAGAATATCGACTCACGGCGTGGAATGAAACCCAGAGGAATATGTCGGCTCTAGGTGTTCCACGGTGTGCAGAGGAGTGTATCAAATCATGGTATTCCATAGGTGGAAGGTGGGAGCGCATAAGGGAGCAATGGAAAATCCCGGCATCCCGGCCCAAAAAGTTTGCGGTGCGACTCTCCATTTGTCATGGGGGTCTGTGATAGTAGGGAACGGACCGGCCCGGAGGTCCGGGACCGCAGCCTGGCAGTGACCTCGAGTGGGGGTGCGGGGGTGCAGTCCCCGCAGTATGGACTGGTGGGCACGAAGGTAGGATCCTCGCGATGGATAGGTCTTCGTGAAGTAGCTTTGCGGAGCATGGCCTCACGGAGCAGTGGTCTCTCGCGGAGCAAAGGGGTCTCGCGGAGCTTGGTCACGCGGAGCAACATCGCGGAGCAAAGGGGGCTCGCGGAGATTGGTCTCGCGGAGCAGCATCACGGAGCAACATCGCAGAGCAAAGGGCTCTCGCGGAGCAGCATCGTGGAGCAACATCGCAGTGCAAAGGGCTCTGGTGGAGCTTGGTCTCGCGGAGCAGCATCGCGGAGCAACACCGCGGAGCAAAGGGCTCTCGCGGAGCTTGGTCTCACGGAGCAGCATCACAGAGCATAGGCTCGTGGAGCAAGGACTCATGGAGTCTCGTCTCGCGGAGCAGCAACGTGAAGGAAGATGCTCGTGGAGCATGGCTTCGCGGAGCCGCAATGCGGAGCTCCGCTCGGCCGCCCAAGGGGCGAAGTGGCTGTGGCCGTCCCCTGGGAGAAGGGGGGTGAGCTGGGTATTTATAGGCAAGGGGCGCTGTGAAGAAGAACTCCCGCACCGCCTCAGGAGCTTCGAGGCGCGCTCGCGAACGTCAAATTCGTTCGCGGAGAGGTACCGCCTCCGGAGCTTCGCAGCGGGCTCACGAACGTCAAATTCGTTCGCGGAGGGTTACCGCCTCCGGAGCTTCGCGGGACCGCGATGCTCGGGTGCTTCGCATCGGTGCTTCGCTAGGGGTCTTCGCGAGGGGTCTTCGCGGCGCATCGCGAACATCAAACGGGTTCGCAGAGCCTCTCGGCTCATTACTTCGTGGCTGCGCTCCGCGATCACGGAGGGGGGCTTCGCGAATAGGCTTCGTGAACCAGATTTCCAGCCAAACTTCAAACGTCCATAACTCCTAATCCGTAACTCCGTTCAGGCCCTACGACCTACCAAATCGAAGCTTAAGAAACGTTCTACGATCTTGGATCGTGTATGGAAGCATTTGGAAAATTTCAGGAATGCGTTTTGCAGGGTCTACATGGACTATGCTTCCTGATCTTTTTTAGAGCTTATCATAGTGAGGTTTAGATCTGAGAGTTTTCACCCGATCAGGGCTATCCAGAAATGAAATATTGGGAGTGTACGGTATTTTATAACAGTACTAGGCTCATGAATCTCTATATTGAATAGATACCCGAGCAGTGATGAGAAGCTAGAGGCTGGACTGATGGTTTTTTTTCCTGGTGAGGGGCTACCCTTATTGATTTGATCTTGTTTTATATATTTTAGTCTTTTGGGGAATAGTTTGATGTCCTGTGTCTTTGTAGTAATGTTGGTTTCCCCCTAAACCCTTAAATGTGGGTTTATGATAAAATTATAGAATTAATTTTCATTCAAGGGTATTTTAGGGTCATATATCGATTTTACCCTTCTTATAACCCAAACATGGTTTGGTCAATATATTTTGAATGAATTTTGGTAGGTATGTCATTGTCAACTGCGGGCTATACCTCCTTGATCTGTTGAGTGTACTCCCCAATCCAGTAATCATGACCTTTATTTTCTCAAAACTTGCATCCAAATTACACAATGTCTATAAAGGGCTACTCCTCTTGATGAAAAATGGTTAAGTAAATCCAAAAGTATTATAATAACTCACCTAACTAATGTTATAGTCCCAAAAATTGTTGGTCAACCACATAGTTTTATTGAGTTATGTTCTTAAACAAGTAATATAAGGCTAATCCTTCTTTAATATTAGACTAATAGATTTTATTTTATTATGCATAAATGTTTATCATGTTTTATCTATTACATGTATTATTAATAATTAATTGGATGTTTAATTAATTGATTAATAATGATTGGGTAAATAATTTACACATATTCAATTTTATTTAAATTTCATCTTTCATATTCATTCACTCATTTATGTTATTGTGGTCTTTCTTTAATAAATGTAATTTTAACGCATTAGACAATAAAATACGTAATTAATTATATTACCTTGTCATGATCTTATCTGATGGATGATTTTATGAGTGGATATTAAATCAATATATATCTTATGGGGAATAATTCATTCTGTCAAACATTCCATGAGCTATAATGTAATACCCCAAGCATCCACAGTACGTTTCCCTTTGAATAATTCAATAGCTTGCATTGTATATAACTTCGAGATTCTAACACACCGCGATGAATCGAAGTAGCTGATATGAATAGTAATACCCACAATTTAAAATTTTATAAATTTTATCTCTCAAACCAAACTTCATTTTTAGATTCACAATATCTAAATTATCCTAGGGTAAAATTTTGATACTTTTCGGATAACTTTTATATTTTTAATGAATAGTGAAAATTACTAAATTTTAATTAAAAACAACTTCTATAATCAAAATAATTAAAAGTGATAAATTATGAATTTGAGTTTTTTAAATTATATTTAGAATATATTTTTCCCATTTCATAAAATTTTGGTCATTGGATATATTTTTACATTTAAACTAGACATAAACAACTGTCAATCTTTTAATAGTTATTATCTCGTAAAAATATGCTTTTTGTTTTAAAAACACGAATTAATTTTAAATTAATATCTGCCACTTCTGTGTTTTAAATTTAGAAAAATGGATTCAATATTTTGAATACATAATTCCAAATAGTTTAAATAGGTATCTTTTATATTTAGACATTTTGATTAATGATTTCGGTAAATATTTTATATACCAAGGTAAAAGGGTAAATCCAGTAAATAAGGGTAAAAACTAATATTATAATAATATTAATTTACCCTAAAACGTGTCCTAAACCGATTGGGTGGTACATGTCCGACCATGGGCATCTTTGGGTCGATTTTGGTACCCCATGGAGCCACCTGTAGGTGATAAGGACACTTTATATTAATTAAGATTAAGTAAATACAAAAATGACATAAGCATATATCGTTTAGAATTTTTTTACATATGGGTAATATATGTTATAATTCAACTATAAATATTCATTAGAAAGATAAATATATTTCCTACCTAATGGTATTTTATTTATAATTTTTAGACATTGACTAATTAAATTTATTTATGTCAAAATAATGATGCAGTATTTTCCTTATTAATGAATGAATCAATCAATTGGTATTATAAATGTTAAAATAAATATAATTTTAATGTTTTGATGACATAAAAGAATTATATTGGTTAATATGACATGTTAGGATTGATTAAATGAATATTTTTCAAATTAATAAAGTTTTTATGACTTTAGAAAAAATCAATTATTGAATAGTGTCAAAATTGACATAAATGAGTTTTTAAAACAAATATCATATTATTAATTTATTTTCTATTACAAAAAATATACTGTTAAGACAAAGTACTTATATTATGATATTTTTATCATTCATGGACCACTTTTGGGTCTCTTGGATGCATATTCTATGTTTATTAACTGTATAATATAAAAAAAAGTGACATGGTAAATGTCAAACTAATTAACTAAGAGTTAAAACTAAAAGATAATGTTAATAAATTGACCCTAACCTGTATAAAACCTATTGGTTGAGTTTTTTTCAACCCATTCAACCTTATCCTCCAAATAAATTAGTTTGTAACAATTAGAAACTGAATACGAATTTATTATAAAATAATATTTTAAGTTTTTCCTACGGTTCCCCTCACCCCTCTTATTAAAGGGCTCTCCACCTTCTCACTAATTCACACCTTCAATGAATTTTGGATCATCCAAACTCTCCCAAATATCCCCCCAAATGTCCTCATTTCAACCTAGCGTCCTTATTTTGATCAGAAATCCAACCTATGAATCCCTTTTGATCAAATCAAAAGTAAGAACCCGAAGAAGAGGTATTAATTTCACCACCCTTTTTCATGTTCTGTTCTTCTACCACTTATTCTTTCTTTGTTATTTCCATTATAAAATAATAACTCTAGTATATTCTATATACTATGATGTTGTTATAAATTTAGTATAACCATATTCAGTATTCTATCCATCCTTGTAATGACAGGTCACCATATGTGCGTACGTACGACATACCGTCTCCACGTCATGGTGTAATTTTTATTCAAAACATTATTATTTGGATGGGTATTATAATGATGTGTAATTGATATAAATAATAAATATAACATGATAATTATTCTGTATATATGATATACCATCCAATTATATATTATTTTAATAACAAAATAATGATATTGTCACTTGTGCATATGTACGGACTACCGTCTCCACGAACGCGATGAGATTCATTCCCCATCATATCCCATCAAGTATAATTCTCATTTGATGATTCAAAATAATGTTTATGTACATCATATAATAATAGAAATGAATAAGATAAAACCTATCCATAACAAACATGACATATGTAAAAAAACATATAAAAGAAAATGAGTAAGTTAACACCCAAAACGACGATAATACTAAGATATTATTAACAAAGAAATGCTAAAAGAACATATATGATATAATATTAATGTATATGGTTCTTGTATAATTTAATAACATTTATTTCACCATTAAATAGAATGTTAACCTACCATCGACCAAGGAAAAGTACAAGGTAAGGGGTTTTCATCTCACTCCTCATTCTCGTGAGATTCATGCCATATTGCCACAATTACCTTTTGTGTGGTGTATATACTGCTCATAATTGTATTATCTGTGTAATACACTTTCATTTATGTGCATTTACATATTAATTGTATGATACCTCTTTCATGGGGTGTATGTTTCATAAGTTACCAAATTGGTAAGGCTTTATTTCACAATCTCTTCATTATCTGATGTTGTTTATACATAATTATATACTGGGACCTCTTTATCATCCACATCAATGTTTCGTAAAAATATATTTAATTGTTTTTACTATTTACTAGAAAATCGGTTAAAGACATTTATACCCTTATGTGTTTGGAAAGGAATCTTACCGTCGTCTTCCAAACAAGGTCCCTTTTAACATATTCCACAAAATTAAGGTAAGAATGTCTTTTTTAAACTTATACGATGGCTGTAGCTAATTTCTGCCATTATTGTCAAATCTTCCATTATAAGATTATATGAATATTTTCAAAGTAAATTTTTTATTTTATAATTATGTGACTCATTAATGATTTCATAATAGAAACAGATATTTCTCTAAAAAGGTTTTTGATTTCATCTATGTCAACATCCTTTGATGGATTTTAAGTTTATTTGATATTGATATATTATGATACAAAACTTCTATATTGTATTGAAGGTTTTGGGATATGATTGATTGTGAATGTGATATTTTTATTCCAATCATTGTTTATTGTTAATGCATTGACATTTCATATGATAGTTTTAATACGAATGTTTATGATATGTTTAAATCTTTTCATATGTGGAATGCATTGGACTTGATAGGTGACGGGTGGAGCCTGCTATAGCTCCTCGATGCATCGGTATGTCTCATGAGATAAGCAGATGTGGAATTTGTTAAGGCCCTATCCAAATTTTGATATATGGTTTTGACCAAGGCCTTAATCATTTTTAGACATCTTGGCTGAGGCCTTGACAAAATGTTTTAGAATGTATGGAATTATACATTCCCTCATTATGGAAATAATATTGATGGTTCATGTGGTCATTTGACTAGTATAATACCCATTATAATGTTTTGTTATGGCTTTATTTAATCAGCTAATATTTTTCCCTAAAATTATTCATGTTTATTATTGATAAAGGAATGTGGTTTAAATTATCCACCATGCTTAAGATTTATGTTATCTTACGCTGTATTTCTTACCCTTACTGAGAATTTGAGCTCACCCCTTTCTATGTTTTATTTTTCCCAGGATTCCAAGAAGTGCATTATAATTGATATGCAGGGTTAAGCTAAAGGGAATAATTACCTTCTCAAAGAACTATTTACACTGTGTTTCATGTTTGAAATTCTAATGTAATGTTAATGTATGTAATCTATCTTCCAAGACTGCTAAACTGATCAGTTCTTCAGGACATGATTCCTTATAATCATAACATTGTAATAAAATAATGCACTAACTCTGGGTTACTGAGGTCGGGGCATTAGAGTTGGTATCAGAGAAATTTTAGTACAAACATTACAAGCTAGATTTATATAAACTCTGATTAGAGCACATAGACCTACGATAGACTTTGAGAATTAGTGTATAATTACTTCATAAAATATTGGTATTTAAGTAATTTTGGGAGTTTTATGAGCAATAAATCTCTGTCTAGATAAGAGGAGGTAGAGGTGGCTCTGGCACAGATATACCATGGAGTAGAAGCTGATAACACCGCATTGAGCTAGACTCGAACAAGAAACTAGTGCATGAAAATGGGCCTTGTTGCACCTTTGGTTACGACACTCCCATGGGATATTCTTAGGATAATTATCATTTTAATTGAAAACCATTATTAAGGGTTTATGAGTATATATTCCTCAAAGAAGACATTTTTATGATTATTGATTATATCCATAATCTTTTCAATTTATGATAAGTGTTTTACAAGTTTGGATTTATATATTGCTATTCATAAACTAATCTAGTGTGTGACATTGTTTAGAAATGGCTCCTAGAGGATGAAATGGAAACTATATCAATGAACGCACTCCTTGTAGGAATTTCCCTACAGATCAAGATAATTATAGTGGTTCTGGTGATGCAACGGGTGCTGATCATCTAATCACCATACTGGTACAACTCACTCAGGTTATGAATAAAAACCTTACCCGTATTGAGCACCCCAATCTGCAGCGTGGAGGATCAATGATATATCTCTTAATGAGGTATCAACCATGAACATTCAATGGTGTTACAAATGCACAAGTAGCTGAGAAATGGATTAGTTCCCTAGAGAAAATATTTCGGGCTTTCAAGAGTAGTGAAGGGAAAAGGTTCTCATGGAAGTTTACCGCCTGACTGGAGATGCTGATCAATGGTTGTCATTAATTAAAAAAACACAAAGGACGATGAAGAAGTATCAAGTATGGAATAGAGGGAGTTTAAATAGATTTTATTACAAAAATACTTTCCTCCTGACCATCGAGTAGATATGGAACAAAAAATTCTCAGTCTAAGGAAAAATGAGGAAGAGAATGTCGCAAAGTATGAAGCTAACATTACAAGGTTAGTGAGGCATGCATCAGATTAAATACGTATCCCAAGGAGTAAGATTGATAATTTCATTGATGGGATAAAACCATTTCTCCATCGATCAATAGTCTCGCAATCCTTATCATCATACGAAGACATTGTCTCAAGTGATATAAAGACAGAAAAATAATTCTATAAATCTTATGAAAATAATGTAAAGCAAGAAATGAAAAAAATGGTGGAAAAAGAGGCAGATAAAGGGAAAAATGGAAATAAAGATTTTCCATTATGTGATAAATTTGGGAAGAAACACACAGGTACTTGCCTAAATGGAATGGGTGTTTGTTACAAATGGGAAGAAAAAGGGCGCTAGGCTTGTGATTGTAAGGGAAAGAATGATGATGTCAACCTTAAAAGCTACAATTGTAAAGTAATGGGGAATTATGGGAATGAATTCCCTAAGCTCCAAGGAAAATTACCTCATAAAAGGCCATGGGATTATGTCCAATATTATGCAATTACTACGGTTGAAGTGGAATAATTAATTTATTTGTGTTTTTGGACTCAATGATTATATTATTCTTATAAGAATAATGTGATATATATAATGATTGTACTATAGTACTTATTGTTTGCATAAAGGTTTTAATATGACTAAGGTAATCATATTTATTGTATGTGACAATAATATAAACATTACATTGGCTGGGGAATCTGATGTGACAATTGATTTTTTAATTTAGATAACTCTTATAGAGAGTCTAGACAGAGTTACTTTGGATAATTATAATGTTTGGAGTGGATTAAGTTGAAAATTGGATAGTATTAATTAAGGTTAAAACAATTATTATGATCAATTTTTGGAATATTATGATACTATAGTTTTAGGAAAAGTAAAACCTATAGGTCGGACAATAACCTGTCATGTCGGACAAAGTTGTAGGAATCAAACATACAACAATAGTGTGACATGCCTTTATTACATACCACTAGCCTGCAGGAAGTCCCCGGTCATTAAAAATTATTTTTCGTCATTTTAATTGTATATGTTAATGTTTTTATCCTTATACTATTAGGATAAATATAATATTTTTCTGTTCTATTATCTTTTGGATTGAATGATGCGTTTGTGGTAGAAATTAGTTGAAGGATGAATCTCTACTTGTCAAGTATATATATATATATGATTATATATATATCATATTCAATGAAGAAAATAATTCATAAACATTAAGGGATCTTAAAACCAAAAAGTTGTTATCCAAATACCTTAGGTTTTTTTATACCGGTAACATTTTAAATCATCATAAATTGATTCCTTTAAGGCCCTCAATTCTACAATTTTTTGTGACTGACGACCTCAATCACTCCCTATAAATATATTAATTTTTCTCCTATTCTATGTCTCTAATTTTTACCAATTTCCTCCAAATCAAGATCATAATTTGTTGGTGACCCTTTCATTTCTCTTTTCCTCTTATTGAGACTGTGTTTTATTAACCCAATTTCCGATGCGTGTTTTCCCACAAAGATAATTTCTATTTTCAACATTTTATTTTCGAAGAACAATTTCAAATTTCGAGGATGCAATTTATTGAATGAGGGGAGAATTTAACACCAAAATCTTCCATGGTATGTTTCCCTTTGAATAATGCAATACCTTCCATTGTACATAACTTCATGATTCTAACACACCACGATGAATAAAAGTAGCTGTTATGAATAGTAATACCCATTTTTTGAAATTTTATAAATTTTACCTCTTAAAATGGACTTCTAATTTAGATTCAGAATATTTAAATTAGCATAGGGTAAAATTTTGGTACTTTTCGAATACCTTTTATATTTTGATGAATAGTGAAAATTACTAAATTTTAATTAAAAACAATTTTTTTAATCAAAATAATTTATAGTGATATATTATGAATTTGAGTGTTTGTAAAGTATATTTGGAATATATTTTTACTATTTAATACAATTTTGGTCATTGGACATAATTTCTCATTTAAACCAGACATAAACAACTGTCAATCTTTTGATAGTTATTATCTCTTAAAAGCATGCTTTTTGTTTTAACAACGGGAATTAATTTAAAATTAATTTCTGCCACTTATGTGTTGTGAATTTAGAAATATGAATTCAATATCTGGAATCAAGAGGAAAAAATAGTTTAAATATGTAACTCTTATTTTTAAATAATTTGAATAATTAATTTGGTAAATATTTTATTTACCATGGTTAAAGGGTAAAATCGGTAAATAAGGGTAAAAAAATAATATTATAATAATATTAATTTACCCTAAAACGTGTAATAACCCTATTGGTTGGTACGTGTCTGACCATGGGCGTATTTTGGTCGATTTTGGGACCCCATGGTGTAACATCCCAAGTAATTAATGAATAATAGATATTTTTATCTATGTTTATTAATGATTAAGATAGTGTTATAGAGGCTTAAAATGAAAATAAATACAATCTTATGCATGGAATACACTAATATTCTTAAAAGATTGTTTTACTGCCTTTTGATGGAAAACCATTTTTGAATCTATATTTTGACAATTTTATAAACTATGTTTTTCAAAATAAACTTATTCTTTATGATTGGGACATCAAGATTTACCTTGTGTGAATTTTGGTATTTTTCTAACAATGATCATTTTTTAATGATTAGTGAAAAATACTGCATTTTACATCAAAACTTCTTTTTAATCTAATTTATTTATATGATTAGATTATGTTTTTAATTGGTTTTGAAGTGAAATTAGAATATATTTTTACCATTTTATCCAATGGTGGTCATTGGAATCGATTTCACTTTGAAATTAGACTTAAACTGGTGTCAATCTTTTGATACTTATTGTTTTGTAAAAACATGCTATTTGCTCTGGCAGCGGGAATTAATTAATAAATTAATTAATGTGACTTATATGATTTTAATTTTGTAAAATAGACTTCATTTTTGAATTCGGAATATCAAATATAGCTTAGGGTGAATTTTTGGTAATTTTCTGAAAAACATCAATTTTTGATGAATAGTGAAACCACTAAGTGGTAGTTAAAGAAACTGATTTTTCAGTTAAATAAAAGTTTACCACTAATGTGTATTGAATTTTGAAAAGCCGACATACATGGTTTTCATTAATAAGTAAAATGTGGTTTAATGGGATTAAAATAATTTTTTGGTGAATATTAACTTATTAAGTTCTTAATCGCGATTAGTGGTAATTAGGGTAGTTTAAGGTATAAATAATGCTTTAATAATAGGAAATGACCTAGACACATGTCCCAACCTTATTGGTTGTGTCATTGACGACCAATAAAAGCCATGGGTCAACTTGGGGACCCCATGGAGACACTTTGGATTGGAAATGACATAAATAACTTTTTATTAAATGTTAAAGTAAAAATGACACAAACAAGAGATGTTTTACGAAAACAATTTTTACATGGGGTTATAAAGATCAGATTTTTTTATTATAAATAGTAATTGGAATGCTAAAAATCTTTCCTACATCATATTATTTTTTTTATAATTTTTAGACATTAAATAAATTAAATTATTTATGACATAATAATGATGTCGCGATGACATCATTATTTGACGATTTAAATAAAATGGAAATACAATGTAAAATCTATGAACTACAGATGGCCAAAACCAATTTGATGAGTGGATTTCGAACCCTTATCACCTTATCCACGAATTATAATAATGTGGGACCTTTTGAAACCGAAACACATTTTCAAATAAAGTAATATTTCTTTACTTTCCAAAAGTGCCCCTCCTCTCCTCTTATAAAAGGCCCCCACCTCTACCTCATTTCACACACACCTAAAGCCTTTGCCTCAGCCAACCACTGCCCATTTCCTCTCTCCACATCCCTCTCCTCATCCTAGAGGATTCCCTTTGGGAATAACCCTTTCAAAGGAAGCCTTTAGGATCAAATCAATAGGAGTTACACTTTTAAAGGTAATTCATTCTCTCATGTTCTTTTGTTTTATTTTGCTTCTCCAACCCCCTAAACTATTTTTATTTACTTATTTTGTAACAACACCAGTATCTTAAATATACAAGGATGTTGTTATAATATTTATTTGAACTACACTCTCACACAACTACATCAAATGGTTAAAGAACATACAGTTTCCGTGGATGGCGAAATTCTGCCTCCCGAAACAATGATTGTTCAACACTCATTTAACACCTTAAAAGGTGGCCATTATGATGTCACTATTTTTATATATGATATATAATATGATTATGTTTTCCTTAAGCTTCTGTTTTTTTTTCATTTTGTTCGTACATTTATGGTTTCCATTATGGGTAAACACGATATCTTCATTTTAAGAAGTGCGGACTACCGCCCCCTAAAAGTGATTTGATTCGTTAATACCATATGTGAGATGTTTAAAGGATAAAGTTAATGATATTATATATTTTATTATACTGGAATTATAATGTACTCTTATATCATTATGATTCCATTCCAGAAAATATGAAATAGAAATGGAAGTAGCGTTCATGCGTACATACGGCTTACCGTCTCCACGAACGGTGCATTTCCTTTCTTACCTATAAATTTGATGTAATATTATAAATACATGTATATGATGAATATATATGATATATATGTTATCCAAATCATTAATATAATTCTGGATATAATGAAACATTGACCAAATTAACAACATGTAAGTGTAAGAAGTCTATTTTTGACTTAAGAACCAAATACCGACAAAATGAACATTATTAACTTAACTGATTACATGATGTTCATAACATGGTATAAAAGGAATAATGAACTTGAAAAAGATTCATAAGAAAGTAGAGATTAACTCATGTTTATTATTCAGAAGACTAAAGAACGGTCGGGTCATGTCGGATATGAGGTATGGGACTTCGTCTCAATCTCCTTTCGTTGAGGCATATTTTATTTTATACACAACTTTCATTTATACGGTGTATAAACCCCTTTGACTTTTACGTTTATTCAAAAGGAATCTTTTTATACGAAGCGTTTACTAAACGACAAAAGGGAATGTTTTTGTCGTACGTATGCGGCGACAACGACTTCTCCGCCGTCGTGACCGTTATTTGAGTTTCGGCTTCCTCTACAAGCCATACCTTCTTTTTAAAAGAAAAATAAATACCATGTTTTAATTTTATTTTATTTTGGTATTGAAAATGGTTTTCATAATGTTTTTATATCAATGTGTTGTATTGATATCTCCTGATTGAAATGTGGAAATTTTATGTTTCCTTTATGCATGTTTTATGTGATATGATTATGTTATGGTTCTTGGGCATTATTATGATGACGGGTGGTTCCGTTATAAACTAAGGGCGGGTGAGCCCGATATAGCTCTCCAATGCATTGGGTAACGTGAAGGAGTGAAACATTAAGGTTTCTCCAAAGAGATTTAGGGAATATACTGTGATGGGTATTCCAAACGTAACCAAGAGGGTTACTCCCTACGTAAGAATGTTATGAATGCCTCAAGTTACCTTTATATCTTATGATTTCTATGATTTATTCATGATTTTATGAGGTATGTTAATGTGCCTATGTTTTATGGGTAAAGTATGATTTCATTCTTATGTATATATGAACTCATGTTTCCTTTCCATGTTTTTTTTATAACCCATACTGAGTTTTTATGCTCATCCCAAGTTTTTGAAATGTTTTTCACAGGTCAAGGGAAAGGTACATGATAAGATGATAGAGTCAAGGATGTGTTAAGAAATAATCCATGTTTTATTTTAAATGTGTCTCCATTGATGGGAATGAATAATACTATCTTTATGTAACCACTTTGTTTATATGTGGAATGTAATGAATGTTTTATGATCTAATTCTCTAAAAATCTAAACCCGAAAAGATCCTCAATGTGTAATCTTGTAATAACTCAAGATTAAGTAAGGTTTAAGGCTGGGGCCTTATTGTTGGTATCAGAGGTCGGTTTAGATAACTTTAGGAGTTAGAATTCTATTAAATGATTATCCAAAAAAAAAATTTTAAATGATATAGCATTTAAAAATTACCATGTTGCATTATCTAAGACATGTTTGTTCAGAATGGTTTTCCGCAGAGGAAACAGCGAAGCAGTGCTAGGAAGGCATACAGAAGGAAATAACTTTCCGAATCAGCATCCTGAGATGGTCGGAATTGGAACTGAACAGTTTGTTGCAGTAATGGATCAGTTCACTCAAGCGATAAATGGTGGTGGTATCCATGTACGAGATCAGCCAGATCAACTGCAGAGGAACATGTTAGTGGTGGAACATTTCATGAGGCAACATCCACCATCATTCAGAGGATCATCTGACCCTGTGCTAGCTGAAGGGGGGATTAAAGCACTGGAGAAGATTTATGATGTCATGGGGTGTTCAGACAATCAAAAGGTTAGTCTTGCTATTTACCGTTTGGAGGGTGAATCAGATCAGTGGTGGTCTATGGTTAAAAATATCAGGGACGCCGATGAGATTGATGCTCTTGACTGGGATGAATTCAATGGTATGTTTCTTGAGAAGTATTTTCCTAAGTCTGTTCGACTTAGGATGGAAAATCAATTCTTGGAATTGAGGCAAGAGGAAGACTCAGTGGTTGCCTATGAAGAATGGTTCACTCGATTGGCAAGGTATGCTCCAAATTTTATCCGGGACCTTGATAGTAAAATCAATCATTTTTACTCAGGATTAATTCCAAAATATCGAAGGGCATTAGCTTCTCGTGAGTTTAAAAGTTATGAAAAGCTTGTTCGATGTGCTGAGAAGGTGGAAATGGAGTTTGCCGATGACCAAGTGTTCTATAACAACCAGCAGAAGAAGAGACCGAGGTGGAAGTAGAAAGGTAAGAATTATTCAAAAAAATCTGATGGTAACAGAACTAAGTTTCCAGTTTGTGATAAATGTGGAAAAAGGCATGCTGGGTAATGTCTTATGAATTCTGGGAAGTGCTACCGATGTGGTAAGATGGGACATAAGGCTTGTGATTGCACTGAAAAGGATCAAGGTGAAGGTAAGAACAAATTTGATTTACAGTTAGATAAATGTTATAAGTGCAATGAGATGGGTCACTATGCAAACGAGTGTCCGACAAGGAGATTGAGTGATGGGAAGCAGTTAGACTACAAGCAGAAAGGGGTGGTGAAATCCTTTGCAACTACTTCAGTAGATGTCGGTCCATCAAATGATGTTGTATCAGGTACTTTGTTTGTTTTTTCAGATTATACCAGTGTGTTGTTTGATTCGAGGTCTACACATTATTTCATCTCTGAAACCTTTTCTAGTAAAATGGGAATACCATATCAAGAAATGACTCCTGAACTTTTGGTAAAAACACCTGGGGGAAGTGTCGAGGCAAAAAGAATTTATAAGAATCTTCCTATCCTTATCTGTGGAAAGAACCTACTTGCAAACCTTATTGTTCTACCTCTAGTAGAGTTTGATGTTATCCTGGGTATGGATTGGCTCTCTATTTACCATGCTAAGATTGACGGTAGAGCTAAAGAAGTTTCTTTTCAGAAAGACTTTCAGTTTGTTTACAAGAATGAACCCTTACTTTTGATAACATATCAAGAGGCCGAGAAACTTGTAAAAGATGGGAATGAATGTTACCTTGCACACGTCGTTGAAAATAAAGGAACTGTTCAGATTAATGATGTGCCAGTGGTAAATGAGTATCCTGATGTTTTTCCTGATGAGTTGTCTGGAATAATACCAGATCGGGAAGTTGATTTTACTGTTGACTTAGTTCCTGATGCTAAGCCAATTTCAAAACCCCCTTTATCGAATGGCACAAATTGAACTTTTAGAGTTGAAGGATCAATTGCAAGATTTATTAGAGAAAGGTTTCATTAGACCTAGCACATCACCATGGGGAGCTCCTATTTTATTTGTTAAAAAGAAATATGGTTCTATGAGACTTTGCATTGATTATAGAGCCTTGAATAATATCACTATTAAGAACAAATATCCTTTGCCTCATATCGTTTATTTGTTTGATCAGCTCCAGGGAGCTCAGTTTTTTTCAAATATTGACTTGAGATCGTGGTACCATCAGCTGAAGGTAAAGGAGGCAGATATTCCGAAGGCCGCGTTCCGTACGAGATATGGCCATTATGAATTTGTAGTAATGCCTTTTGGGCTAACCAATGCACCTTCTGTTTTCATGGACTTAATGAGTAGAATTTTCCATGAGTTCTTGGATAAGTTTGTGGTGGTTTTTATTGATGATATTTTGGTGTTTTCTAAAAGTAAAGAGGAGCATGAAAAACATTTAAGGGTTATCTTGAAAACCTTAAACGAAAAGAAATTTTATGGGAAATTCAGCAAGTGTGAGTTTTGGTTGCAACAAATTTCTTTCCTTGGTCACATTGTTTCTAAAGATGGAATAACTGTTGATCCTGCAAAAACAAAAGTTGTGGAAGAATGGCCAAGACCCACAAATGTAACCAAGATTCGTAGCTTCCTTGGTTTGGCGGGCTGTTACCGAAGGTTTGTTAGAAATTTTTCACGGTTATCTAGTCCAATGACTAAGCTAACTCGGAAGGGTGTTAAGTTTATCTGGACAAAAGAATGTGATGACTGTTTTCAGGAATTTAAAAGAAGATTGGTAAATGCTCCAGTTTTGGCACTACCTTCCAAAAATGGTGAGTTGGTTATATACAGTGATGCTTCATTGAAAGGACATGGTTGCGTCCTAATGCAGAATGATCAGGTAATTGCTTATGCTTCACGACAGTTGAAAACTCATGAGGTAAATTACCCTACACATGATTTGGAATTAGATGCTGTTGTTTTTGCTTTAAAAATTTGGAGGCATCATTTGTATGGAGTAAAGTGTGAAATATATACCGATCACAAAAGTTTAAAGTATATATTCACTCAGAAAGATTTAAACATGAGACAAAGGAGATGGCTAGAATTAATCATGGATCATGATTGTACAATTCATTACCATCCGAGAAAATCAAATAAAGTGGCTGATGCTTTGAGTCGAAAAAGTAATGCTTCATTAACAATGTTGCGTTTAGAACGTGATCCTTTGGTTAAGGATTTGATGAACATTGGCATAGAAGTTGTTGGTGCAGGAAGTCCTTCTGTTTTGTTTCAGGTATCAGTGAGATCATCTCTATCAGATAGAATCAAGCAAGCACAGAAGCTAGATAGTGAGTTGCAGAAAAAGGTAGAGCTGGTTCAGAAAGGATAGTTGCCTGAATTCAACATTGATAATGATTGTGTTTTGGATTTGGGAAGAGATTTTGTGTGCCTTGTGATTCACAGTTGAAGAGAGAGTTGTTAGGTGAAGCTCATAGTTCTCCGTTTTCAGTTCATCCGGGAAGTACTAAGATGTATAGAGATGTGCGGGAGTATTACAGGTGGGATGGAATGAAAAGAGATATTGCTGATTTTACTGTGAAGTGTTTGACTTGTCAGCAGGTTAAAGCAGAGCGGCAGTTACCGAAAGGGATGCTTCAGCCTTTACCAGTGCCAGAGTGGAAATGGGAGAATATATCCATGGATTTTGTTGTTGGATTACCGAAGACATCTCGAGGTAATAATGCAATCTGGGTTATTGTTGATCGCTTGAACAAATCTGCTCATTTCCTTACTATACGAGATACTTTCTCTCTTGATCAACTTTCACGTTTGTATCTTAAAGAGATAGTCAGGTTACATGGAGTTCCTCTCTCCATTGTATCAGATCGTGATCCAGGGTTTACTTCTAACTTTTGGAAAGGCCTTCAAAAGTCGTTGGGTACTGAATTAAATTTTAGTACAACTTTTCATCCTCAATCAGATGGGCAGTCAGAACGAACAACTCAGACATTGGAGGATATGCTACGAGCTTGTTCTATGGATTATCAGGGAAGTTGGGACCAACATATTTCTTTGGTTGAGTTTTCATATAATAACATTTTTCATTCCAGTATACAGATGGCACCATTTCAGGCATTATATGGGAAGCGGTGTCGAACTCCAGCTTTCTGGGATGAAGTGGGTGAAAGAAAGTTGATGGGACTAGAATTGGTAGAAGAGATGGCAGAAAAGGTTCAGATGATTCAGAAACACATGATAATAGCTCAGAGCAGGTAGAAGAGTTATGCGGATAACCGGAGGAAGGATCTATCTTTCGAGGTCGGTGATCATGTTTTTCTCAAGGTTTCTCCTAGGAAAAGTGTGATGAGATTTGGTAAGAAAAGAAAGTTGAGTCCATGGTCTGTTGGACCATACGGAATTCTGGAGAGAGTTGGATCAGTTGAATACCGAGTGGCTTTACCTCCGAGTTTATCTCAGGTACACAATGTTTTTCATGTTTCGATGTTGAGAAAATATATGCCAGATCCATCTCATGTTCTGAGTCCAGAGGTAGTTCGGCTGGAAGAGAACATATCTTATGAGGAACAACCGGTCCAGATTCTTGACCACAGGGAGCAAGTGTTACGGAATAAGGTGATTAATCAGGTAAAGGTTTTGTGGAAAAACCACATGATTGAAGAGGCAACATGGGAATCTGAAAATGCAATGAGGGATAAGTACCCCCATTTATTCAATAAGTAAATAAATTGCGGGGACGCAATTTTCTAAAGGGGGGAAGGATGTAACATCCCAAGTAAGTAATGAATAATATATATTTTTATCTATGTTTATTAATGATTAAGATAGTGTTATAGAGGTTTAAAATGAAAATAAATACAATCTTATGCATGGAATACACTAATATTCTTAAAAGATTGTTTTACTGCCTTTTGATGGCAAAACATTTTTGAATCTATATTTTGACAATTTTATAAACTATGTTTGTCAAAATAAACTTATTCTTTATGATTGGGACATCAAGATTTACCTTGTGTGAATTTTTGGTATTTTTCTGACAATGTTCATTTTTTAATTAATAGTGAAAAATACTGCATTTTACATCAATACTGCTTTTTAATCTAATTTATTTATATGATTAGATTATGTTTTGAATTGGTTTTGAAGTGAAATTAGAATATATTTTTACCATTTTATCCAATGGTGGTAATTGGAATCAATTTTACTTTGAAATTAGACTTAAACTGGTGTCAATCTTTTGATACTTATTGTTTTGTAAAACACACGCTATTTGCTCGGGCAGCGGGAATTAATTATTAAATTAATTAATGTGACTTATATGATTTGATTTTTGTAAAAAAGACTTCATTTTTGAATTCGGAATATCAAATATAGCTTATGGTGAATTTTTGGTAATTTTCTGAAAAACTTCAATTTTTTTTGAATAGTGAAACCACTAAGTGGTAGTTAAAGAAACTGATTTTTCAGTTAAATAAAAGTTTACCACTAATTTGTATTGAATTTTGAAAATCCAACATACATGGTTGTCATTAAGAATTACAATTTGGTTCAATGAGATTAAAATAATTTTTTGGTGAATAGTAACTTATTAAGTTCTTAATCGCGATTAGTGGTAATTAGGGTAGTTTAAGGTATAAATAATGATTTAATAATAGGAAATGACCTAGAAACATGTCCCAACCTTATTGGTTTTGTCATGGCCGACCAAGACAAGCCATGGGTCAACTTGGGGACCCCATGGAGACACTTTGGTTTGGAAATGACATAAATAACTTTTTATTAAATGTTAAAGTAAAAATGACACAAATAAGAGATGTTTTACGAAAATAATATTTACATGGGGTTATAAAGATAATATTTTTGATTATAAATAGTAATTGGAAAGATAAAAGTATTCCCTACATCATAGTATTTTTTTATAATTTTTAGACATTAAATAAATTAAATTATTTATGACATAATAATGATTCTGCGATGACATCATTATTTGACGATTTAAATAAAATGGAAAGACAATGTAAAATCAATAAACTACACATGGCCAAAACCAATTGGATGAGTGGATTTCTAACCCTTATCACCTTATCCACGATTTATATCAATGTGGGACCTTTTGAAACCTAAACACATTTTCAAATAAAGTAATATTTCTTTACTTTCAAAAGTGCCCCTCCTCTCCTCTTATAAAAGGCCCCCACCTCAACCTCATTTCACACACACCAAAATCATTTGGCTCGGCCAACCCCTGACCATTTACTTTCTCCACATCCCTCTCCTCATCCTAGATGATTCCCTTTGGGCATAACCCTTTAAAACGAAGCCTTTAGGCTCAAATCAAAAGGAGTTACACTTTTAAAGGTAATTCATTATCTCATGTTCTTTTGTTTTATTTTGCTTCTCCAACCCCCTAAACTCTTTTTATTTAATTAATTTGTAACAAAACCAGTATCTTAAATATACAAGGATGTTTTTATAATATTTATTTGATCTACACTCTCACACAACCACATCAAATGGTTAAAGAACATACGGTTTCCGTGGATGGCGAAATTCTGCCTCCCGAAACGATGATGGTTCAACACTCATTTAACACCTTCAAAGGTGGCCATTATGATGTCACTATTTTTATATATGATATATAATATGTTTATGTTTTCCTTAAGCTTCTGTTTTTTTTCATTTTGGTCATACCTTTATGGTTTCCATTATGGGTAAACACGATATCTTCATTTTAGGAAGTGCGGACTACCGCCCCCTGAAAGTGATTTGATTCGTTAATACCATATGAGGGATGTTAAAAGGATAAAGTTAATGATATTATATATTTTATTACACTGGAATTATAATATACTCTTATATCATTATGATTCCATTCCAGAAAATATGAAATAGAAATAGAAGTAGCGTTCACGCGTACGTACGGCTTACCGTCTCCATGAACGGTGCATTTCATTTCATACCTCTAAATGTGATGTAATATTATAAATACATGTATATGATAAATATATATGATATATATGTTATCCAAATAATTAATATAATTCTGGATATAATGAACCTTTGACCAAATTAACAACATGTAAGTGTAAGAAGTCTATTTTTGAATTAAGAACCAAATACCGACAAAATGAACATTATTAACTTAACTGATTACATGATGTTCATAACATGGTATAAAAGGAATAATGAACTTGAAAAAGATTCATAAGCAAGTAGAGATTAACTCAATTTTATTATTCAGGAGATTAAAGAAGTGTCGGGTCAAGTCAGATGCGAGGTATGGGACTTCGTCTCAATCTCCTTTCGTTGAGGCATATTTTATTTTATACACAACTTTATTTTATACGGTGTATAAACCCCTTTGACTTTTACGTTTATTCAAAAGGAATCTTTTTATACGAAGCATTTACTAAACTACAAAATGGAATGTTTTTGTCGTACGTATGCGGCGACAACGACTTCTCCGCCGTCGTGACCGTTATTTGAGTTTCGGCTTCCTCTACAAGCCATACCTTCTTTTTAAAAGAAAAATAAATACCATGTTTTACATTTCTTTTATTTTGGTATTGAAAATGGTTTTCATAATTTTTTTATATCAATGTGTTGTATTGATATCTCGTGATTGAAATGTGGAAATTTTATGTTTCCTTTATGCATGTTTTATGAGATATGATTATGTTATGGTTCTTGGGCATTATTATGAAGACGGGTGGTTCCGTGATAAACTAAGTGTGGGTGAGCCCGATATAGCTCTCCAATGCATTGGGTAACGCGAAGGAGTGAAACGTTAAGGTTTCTCTGAAGAGATTTAGGGAATATACTGTGATGGGTATTCCAAACGTATCCAAGAGGGTTAATCCCTACGTAAGAATGTTATGAATGTCTCAAGTTACCTTTATATATTATGATTTCTATGATTTATTCCTGATTTTATGAGGTATGTTAATGTGCCTATGTTTTATGGGTAAAGTATGATTTCATTCTTATGTATATATGAACTCATGTTTCCTTTCCATGTTTTTTTTATAACCCATACTGAGTTTTTATGCTCATCCCAAGTTTTTGAAATGTTTTTCACAGGTCAAGGGAAAGGTACATGATAAGATGATAGAGTCAAGGATGTGTCAAGAAGTAATCCATGTTTTATTTTAAATGTGTTTCCATTGATGGGAATGAAGAATACTATCATTATGTAACCACTTTGTTTATATGTGGAATGTAATGAATGTTTTATGATCTAATTCTCTAAAAATATAAACCTGAAAAGATCCTAAATGTGTAATATTGTAATAACTCAAGATTAAGTAAGGTTTAAGGCTGGGGCCTTATACATGGAGCCACCTGTAGGTTATAAGGACACTTTATATTAATTATGTTTAAGTAAATACACAAATGACATAAGCATTTATCTTTTAGAAAAACAATAATTACATAGGGTTATATATGTTATCTTTCGACTATAAACATTAATTATAAAGGTAAAAAAATTTCCTACATAATGATATTTAATTTATACTTTTTAGACATTGAATAATTAAATTAATTTTTGACACAATAATGATGCAGTATATTCCTTATTAATGAATGAATCAAATAATTGGTATTATAAATGTCAAAATAAATATAATTTGAAAGTATTGATCACATAAAATAATTTTATTGGTTAATATGACATGTTTGGATTGATTAAATGAATTTGGTTCGAATTAATAATGTTTTTTTCCTTTAGAAAAAAAATCATTTATTGAATCGTTTCAAAATTTACATAAATTAGTTTTTAAAACAGATATTAAATTATTAATTGATATTCTATTACTAAAAATCTATAGTCCAGCCAAAGGACTTATATGATGATAGGTGTATCATTCATAGACCACTTTTGGGTCTCTTGGATGTATATAGTATGTTTATTAACTATATAATATAAAAATACAATGTGACATGGTATATGTCAAACTAATTAACTAAGAGTTAAAACTAAAATACAATGTTAATAATGTGACCCAAACCAGTATAAAACCAATTGGTTGAGTTTTTTTCGACCCATACACACCTTATAATAGTAATATATTAGTTTTGAGCCATTCGAAACAGAATAATAATTTATTATAAAATTATATTTTATGTTTTTTCTAAGGTTCCCCTCACCCCTCTTATAAAACAGCACTCCCCCTTCTCACTAATTAACTAATTTAAAGCCTTTTTGCTCGGCCAAAATCAGCCAAAATATCCTCCAAACTTCCCTAAATTAAACCTAGAGGCCTTAATTTTATCCTAAATCCATCTTCTAAAGCCCTTTCGATCAAATCAAATGGAAGAACTCGAAGAAAATGTAATGATTTCACCACCCTCTTTCATGTTCCATTTTTCAGCCACATCTTTTTCCTTGTTATTTACATTATAAAATAAAAACTATTTTATATTCTATATAATGTGATGTTATTATAAATATGGTACAATCATATTCAGTATTCTATCCATCCTTTGAATGAAATGTCACCATACATGCGTACGTACGGGTTATCGTCTCCAAGTCGTGGTGTAATTGTTATTCAAAACATTATTATTTTGATAGGTATGATAATGATTTGTACATCATATAAATAATAAATATAACATGATAATTATTCTGTATATATTATATAACATCCAATTATATATTATTTTAATTTCAAAATAATGATATTGTCTCTCGTCCATATGTACGGACTACCGTCTCCAAGAACGCGATGAGATTCATTCCCCATCATATCCTGTCAAGTATAATTCTCATTTGATGATTAAAAATAATTTTTAAGGACTTTATATCAATATGTATATGAATAAGATACAACCTATCCATAAAAAAACACGTCTGATGTTACAAACATATAAAAGAAAACGAGTAATTTAACACCCAAAACGACGATAATACTAAGATATTATTAACAATGAAATGTTAAAAGATCATATATGATATCATATAAATGTATATAGTTATTTTATAATTTAATAACAATTATTTAACCATTATATTTTTGGTTAACCTACCCTAGACCAAGGAAAAGTACAAGTTAAGGGGTTTTCATCTCACTCATTATTCCCGTGAGATTCATGCCATATCGCCACAATTACCTATTGTGTGGTGTATTTACTGACCATAATTGTATTCTTTGTGTAATAAACTTTAATTTATGTGTATTTATATATTCATTGTATGATACCTCTTTAATGGGGGGTATGTTTCGTAAGTTACCATATTAGTAAGGGTTTATTTCACAATCTCTTCATTATCCGAGGTTGTTTATACATAATTATCTACTTGGACCTCTTTATCATCCACATTCATGTTTCATAAAAATATATTAAAAAAAAATTCACTATTAAATAGACAATGAGTTAATGTCATTGATACCCTTATGTGTTTTGAAAGTAATCTTTCTGTCATTTTCCAAACAAGGTAAATTTTAACCTTTTCGAAAAAATGAAGGTAAGAATGTCTTTTTTAACTTATACGGCGGGTGCGGCTATTTTATGTTGTTATCGACAAAGATTACCTTATAAGTTTATAATAATATTTTCATAGTAAATGTTTAATTTTATAATTATGGGACTCTTAAATGATTTCAAAATAGAATGAGATATTTCTCTAAAAAGGGTTTTGATATCATCTATGTCAACATCCTTTGATGGATTTTAAGTTTATTTTAATTAGATTTATTATGTTACATAACATCCATATTGTGTTGACGATTTTGTGATATGATTGATTTTGGATGTGATATTTTTATACCATTCGTGGTTTATTGTTAAGTTTTTGACATTTCATATGCTAGTATTAATACAAATGTTTATGATATGTTTAATCCTTTTCATATGAGGAATGCATTGGACTTAATAAGTGATGGGGCGAGCCCGCTATAGCTCCTCGATGCATCGGTAGGTCTCATGAGACAACTAGACGTGGAATTTGCCGAGGCCCTTTCGAAATTTGGATATATGGTTTTGGTCGAGGCCTTAATCATTTTTAGACGTCTTGGCCGAGGCCTTCACAAAATGATTAGGAATGTATTGCATTATACATTCCCTCGTTATAGAAATAATATTGATGATTCAGGTGGTCATTCGACTAGTAGAATACCCATGATTGTTTTATTACGGATTTATTTAATCATCTCATATTCTTTCCCTAAAAGTATTCATGAGTATTATTGGTAAAGGCATGTGGTTATAATTATTCACCATGCTTAATATTTATGTTATATTCTGCTGTATTGCTTACCCTGACTGAGCATTTGATCTCACCCCTTTCTATGTTTTACTTTTCCCAGGATTCCAAGAAGTGTATTGTTATTGATATGCAGGGTTAAGCTAAAGGGAATAATGGAATTCTCAAAGAAATATTTATGATGTTTTTTTATGTTTAAAATTCTAATGTAATGTTAATGTATGTATTCTATTTTCAATGACTGCTAAACTGATCGGTCCTTCGAGACTTGATTCCTTATAGTCATGATAATGTATTAAAATAATGCATCAACTCTGGCTAACTGGGGTCGGGGCATTACATACAGTATTCCATGTGTCCAACTATGTTTCACCAAGTTGGCATCATTATGGTTCCATATTGAACTATCCCCATGAACATTGGGATTCCCCATGAATTACAAATATTTAATACTCGCATGCATGGGAGGGGAACCAAAATATTGGTTATAGAGAATTACATAAATATCATCGGACACACAATCCTTCAAAATAATGTAGGGATGGATGTCTTAGAGGCCATTATTTAATTAAATATTATATAATTTCAAAACCTTGAGATAATTTTATTTAAATAAATTCTAACACGTACATTATAATTGGTGATTCTCAAGAATGGTCACACATGCAACAAATACGAAAAATTAAATGACCATTATTCATTAATTAATTATTTAATTATTTAATATGAATGTTCTTGCATTAATTAAATAATTCATTAATTATTTCTATTTAATTTTAATGATAATCCAATTTTATTTGGAGATATCTTTCATTACTGGAATTCAAATAAAATATAGGGTAGAACCAATTAGTAAATTTTACTTATAATAAAATAATTGATAATTTTTTAATTCTGTAAAACTGTTATTAAAATTCTAAAACACACATCTGTGTTCAAATCAATAAAATATGTTTATAGTGAAACAATTTCAATTTTATTGTAATTTTATTTTTTTCCATTAATTGGAGACTAAAATGCATGTACATGTTGCTACACGCAATATACTTCAATTGTCGTATATTTATGTCACCAGTGTAGGGTTTTATTGTGATGAATTGGCCAGAATACATGGTGTGTACATGCCAATTACAGACCATGTATCTAATTTTTTGTGCCAGGTTGGCTCGATCAACCCACATTGTGCATGAAAAGAATCATGTGTGACTCATTTCCCAGTACATCTAGATACAATTTTCCCGGTTATACATCATGAGCTCTGACCACATGTCGTGTAACCATGTTTTATCTGCCAATGATTTGGCACTTCTAGATGGTATCTTCAGTCATTGTTCATTTTTTCTTAATCTGTAACAAAAAATGAAATGCGGAATGAAAATGACTAATATATTGATAATATGTTAATTAAAATATGAATAAAAAACATGAAATAAAATCTAACCCCAATTTCCCATATATCAACAGTCAAATTAATAAGTATAAATCTAAACATGGCTACTCTGATACCACGTGTAGGTTCTGATCATAATAAAATCATGCAGTGTATGGTTGTATTTTAAAATTTCATTTAATTGTAATTTCCTAAAACTAAGAGTGAGGATCTTACATGTTAAATTTATAATTAATTTATTTAATATAAAAACACATGGTCATAGGATCATTATACGTACATGATTACTGATCGTCTAAAAAGGGCCTTCTAGATTTCCTTCATTGGACATGTGAGTATATCATGGTATAATCACTATAGAGGTGATCTATATGTTCTTCAAAGGTCTTTGATCAAAACAACATTTTCTCTGGGCTCTAGAGCGGTGAATCAAATTTCTTGTATTTCCCGTTCTTGATCCCTTGTACTTCGATCTTAAAGAAATTCTCTACAGAGTTTATCATTTTTGAGAGGTTGATAGGAGGATTAGTCGAGAGGGAATTCATTGTGAACAATAATTTTCAAAAACCAAACTAGGAATTGGTTTTGAATGAATTACAGAATCGACACAGGCTTATATTAATAGAGTTTAGATTTCCATTACAAAATTTAATTTCATAAAAACTATTAAATATAATTATAACAATTATCAAAATATCATGCCACATAATAATAACAAAATTATCAGAATTTTATAATCCTATAACTAGTGTAATGCGGATAAATAATATTTACAAACTTCTAAATAATTATTTCATCAATAAAATTGGTCTTGGTCTATTTGAAATCCACTTATAATTATTGAACACGAGAATGGATCTTTTAAACAATTAAAAAAATTCTATTTAAAAACAAGTATATAAATATTTATTAAATATTAAATCTAATAAATAAATATATTTTATTCACATTCCTGTGAATAAATATATATTCAATTTATCATATCAATATAAATTAAATAAAAAATTTCCATTGTCTTGATAATATTATTTATTCCATTAATTAAATTACAATATAATCTAATCGAGACCACATGAAACACATAGTTTGTAACCATATATGATTTTCCTTGTTGGAATTATACGGTTTTTCCTAAAGTCTATGATTTTGATCTAGTAAGTAGTATATCCTCCCTAGAGAATGAACATAAAGTAACAATTCTGATATCCACAGACGAATGCTTACTGTGTAATATAATCTCTTTGTCACATTATCTTATGAACATGAGCCTCATCCAAGTTGGTGAGGACATCTCTAGTGTATCCACAAGAAATGGGATCAAATTCGAGTAGAGGAATATTTCTAGGGGTGCAGTAGCATTATTGTAGAAGTTATTGCTCAATATTATAACAAACAAAACAATTCTTTTATATGGGCATTCAGGAAACAAGTTTGGTCTTCGAGTCCATCATGGACATCGAGCAACCCAAGGCATCTAGGACAGTCAGGATATTTGGAAACCTCAAGGCCTTCAAGAAACCACAATGCATATAGGCCACCTCACATCCTTTATACAACTGAAATTAAAATATGTATTAGACAGATTACAATGAACAGGGATCCATCTATGGATTCAAAAAAGGTGTATTCACTAGATCAAAGATAACTAGACATGGAATATGGAGAGTGTATGGAATTTTCATTAGTACCGGTCTTGTGAAGCTCTACGTAGAACAACTAACTGACTATCCATGCGATACTAGACTGATGACATCACAACATTTTCTTGGGAGGGGAAATTCCAAGTTAATTAATTTGGGTTGATTTCCTAAGACCTATAGGTCGTCCTATGTAACATAATCCATCAAGCTTTATAAGGGTTCCCCTTATCCCATGAAAATGGGATTATTAAAAATAAATAAAATTAGAAGTACTTTAGACCATTCATGAATAATCTCATTAAACAGGTTGCATGAAGATGTCTTCAACCTATATGCTTGATACATCCTTCTTCGACTGTCTCAAATAAACTTATCGTTAGACCGAGTCCATAGAAGTTAGTTCTATAGTTATTTTTTAATCAAAGGGTTGAGGTATAAACATCCATAAACATAGAAGGTGCAAATCCTTTCATAACTTTTCAATGAATAGCATTTCATTCGTGATGCACGCAACATACCATACATCCCGCCAACATTTGGTGTGACAGTTTTCATTTGAAAATCTACGTACATGAGTTGTCACATGAATTAATGATAATATTAAAGTCTAAGGAAAATTTTTCATTCTCCCAAATAGGAATATCTAATGACACCAAAAAATTTAGAATTCCTACTTCCATGTATTTTCTAATAATCACTTAATATTACCAGCTGTGAACTTCATGAGAAGAAGTCTAATATACTAACGAGTACTCACATATGATAGTCTATATACAAAGTGTCCCATCATATTATTTTATCCATCTATTAAACTATAATAAGAATATTTTCAGAGCAAATCAATGTTATCATCATAGAGTGTAACTACTATTATCTTATTAATGTGACATTGACTATTGGACAATGTTTCATTATGATCATTCAGAACAATGTACAATATGTAATAATATGGTTACATTAATATTTAACACATAAAATATTCATGTAATAAATGTATAAATAGTTTGTTCTAAGAGAGAAACTGTAACATCATCCAGATGTCTACTTCCGAAATATGAGGTATTAAACTCCAATTACCATTATCAATTATATGTTTTTACACGCCCAAATTTGGATGAGTATTATTATATAAATCGTATTATTGGATATCTTTTGATATCAATGAAAATGATTTTTTTTGATATATATATATATATACATAAACTGATATTATGGTAGTGGTGTGTGAACAGGATCATGTTGGTGTAATGGACATACTGTGGTTCCATAGTTTCACTAGAGTTAAATATGTGTATTTATTCGCTAGTTTAGTGGAAAACATTTCTTTGATATATGTCAATTGTAGTATTTATAAGCCTAAGACTTTTACAGGGGTGTTATTTTATGAAGAATATAATTGGTTGGATTTGATAGAATAATCGAAAGTAATATAGGCAAGTGAATGGTTTTTCATTTCATGATTTTCTAACGGTTTATTCTTAATATATTTTATATTTTCATTATTTCAATTATTGTATTTGTTTAATGGAATATAAAGACCACCAATGAGTTGATTGTTTTCCAATTAATCGAATGTTCTCACATATTGATTTTTATTCTCGTTGCATGCAACTATTTCATAAGACCACAAAAGATACTAATTTATTGTTTGATATATTTTTAATGTGATGACCATACTATGTTATATGTACAAAATAATGTTGTCGGTGTTTCAATTTTATTATTATTAGAAAATTTAAAAATATATAGTATTATATTATTTTTAATTCTATTTTTTAAATTATAGAAAATACTATAGCACTGGAATTGATCATATGAATAAACTGTCCCATTATTGAAATTCATGAATTTATTAAATGTAATTATTGTTTTACCAATACGTCGATATTTTATTAGTATTAAACACTTTATTCCATATATCTTTTATCTTGTATGTGAACTAATATTTGTGTCCTCTTGCTTTGAAGATATTTTTTTCCATGCCAATTTAGTTCGAATGGTTTTTGGGTATATTGATCACATATCTAGTATTTTATATTCAAATTTAGATTGATTAGTGTGAAATTAATGACTATTAATCATTGCACCAATGGAACATCACTACCGTACATGTTGGACCACATTAGTAGTAGTATTATGATGACGATACACATTTCTTTTTGAATTAGTAAAATCAAAGTCACGTTTGGGTTATTTAAATTTTATCATAATATTTTTCTTCAAGTCATAAAAACTATTATGAAAAAAATAATTAACCATTATAAAAAATATCGTCATTAGCAAATTTTTTTAAAAAAACTCATAAAATAATTTGTTTTGCAGGGAATTTTATTGATGATTTGGACGTTGTATAACTAGGGATTTTCTTTTCCACATGCACAATCTTTACTGAATTTAGCTAAAGCTTCACCTAGGAAGATGGTATAAATGACTAATGTACCAAAACACAACTAACATGAAGAATATAATAACTTATGTAAGAAAAAAAACCATGACACTAATAATTGCTGTGTGAGTGAAACAAATTAAAAATGTTGTTTAATGGAGGTTAAAATTATTTGGAGTTAGAACATGTTTACATTTGTTTTTAACATGTTTCTTGAAGCATCATTCCTTTTATAAGAATTTTAATATATATATTTAAATTATGCTTAAACATGTTTTTTCAAATGAATATTTGTTTTGGAATTTCATATAAGCTTATTTTATAATTATTATATAATAAATACAATAAATATATTATATATTATGTGATCAATAATTATAATATAAAAATTTAAAAATGAATATTGGAATATCGGCAAAAAATATTATATTTAAAATCTTTTGTTTTGCTGGGTATTTTTTTGATGATTTGGTTGTTGTTGATATAGGGTGTTTCTTTACCACTTCTACTATTTGGAAGGAAGGTAACAAAGTATTATCCATGGATGTTTCTCTATATTAATGATGTATCAAAAACCAACTAACCTAAGGTCCTCAATGTCATATTCAATAAAATCAAACCAAAAAATTTATGATTTATGTGTGGAAGAAAAAATTATGAATGAAGTTTACATGAGTTTCATCGTATGTCACATAGAGTTTAAACATGTTTTTAACATGTTTCAGGAAGCTTCATGACTTTTCTATTAATTTGACTATATTATTAAATTATGTTTGATAACATTTTTTCAACAATGTTTCAATTGTGAGTTTTATATAAGCTATTTTTATAATTATTCTATAATAAATGTAATAAATATATTATCTATGATGATATAAATATATATAATATAAATATTTAACAAAATATATTTGAATAAATACACATTATATTATATTTAAAATAAATTTTACAAAAAAATATTTATTTATTGTATTTCTTATAATAAAAGTTAAATTAATATTGTTAATAATATTATCGATTGAAAGATTAATGTTGGTTAATATGTTATCAACATATAATTCATTAGTATGAATGTTTTTCTAAAAAATTATGGCCAATATATATATATATATTATTTTTTGGGGTTATTATAATTACTGCAAAATTATTTTATTTTTCACAATAACATTTAATGATGCAGTTTTTACCAACAATTTACTGACATTGACATATTTTTTGATAAAACATTTTACCAAAAAATGTCCCTTGAACAATAAATATTTCCATGTTAAAAAATTTTAAATACATTTTTGTACATAAATATAATAAATTACATGTTATATATTGTAATGGATATAAATTTATTCAGTCATAACTATGTATTATTCACAAATTGTGTAAAGAGTTATGCATATATAAGGTAAGAACATATTGATTTGATATAAGGAAAGAATATTCTGAACTAATTCATTAAAATTATTCATGCATGTAATGAGAATACATGATATAAATGAATACATTACATCTTCTTAAAACAATACTACGAGTCATATTCTTTCCAAAGAAAACATTTTTCAAGACCTCGGTCATATTACAAGGTTGTTGATACTAAAGATTAGTGACCGTGGATTATTTTGCGTAGGGAAAGGATGTTATAGGAGAACATAATAGGATTAGGTGTATGTTTTTGGGATTTTCTATGATACACATAGCTAGGAAATTCTAGTAGGTTTAAGATACCCGAGGGGAATTTGAGTTTACCCAAATAATGGATTAAGCAAAGTGTTTTCTACTGAATTATCTAAGATTCATATATAATATTATTGTTATGATGACCTGACTAAATAGATAAGTGATAAAATAAGTAAAAAATGGACCCAAAGATTATTGGAATATGGATGATGACCCTCTCAATAGATATGTTGAAATATTAAATTATCCTTATCTTTGTTGGAACAAAGTTAATATAAAACATATTATATTAATTAAAAACATGACACACATCTAATAAATGGTTTTATAATAGATATAACGACATCATAATCATTAAACATAACTCACAGATCAATAGAAACATATGAAACAATCACAACCTATGATCTATAAAACTCTTCCGCTGAGAACCCTACATGAAGGGTAAGAGTAGGGTAGTTAAGTGATGTCATAAGAGTATTCCTCCTTTGTTCGTTCTCACTAAAAATCACTTGTACCCAGTCCTCCCTAGACTCCATAAAAGTGGACATCATTTTCACAAGACATGAAATGTGTGGGAAAAGCCCATGCTGGGGTGAGTAAAACAATACACAACTAGGGACCCTAAAAACACAAAGGTAAATCACAAGAGAGAAATAACAAATAAATGAACAGTCAATTCTACACAGGTATATGTCCATACCTATACCAAGAACATAAAGATATTCAAATCTCAGATACTGTTACGAATAACGTCCCACCTTATTTCCAGTACTAGGATTCTCAATGTTGGCTCAATGAGTAACGAACAAACCATGCATACATGCTCCACCAGCTCTCCATCCCTGTTGGAACCCATTTGAATGATACACTCCATCATGTATTATCTGACCATTTATAATGTTACATTCTAGATAACATAATCCATCATGATCATTATACTACTTCTAACTCATGTGAATGTCCCGATATGTCCATTAGTCAGATTCTTGATCCGCATTTAAGACTGCAGAAACCCTTGTGAAGTTCCATGCCCCTCACCACTCAGCAAGGTTAAGAGAGAACTACTGAAGAATAACCCGTGATAATTTAGTAACTTCTCACAGTTGTAGATCACATCTTAGTATATTGAGGAAGTAGTAAATCCTATCTAGGTATCATTAACATGATGTGGAGTAGTCTTCTCCTTGAAGTTGTGTCCAGAAGTCAAGGGATCTCCAACTCCTATGGAAGAATTTCACCCCATCGCTACTCAAATATGGGAGATTACAACCCGTAAGTGATGACTCACAACCTTATTTCAATAGGGTAGTACTTGTAATGAAGAACATGTACCATAAATTGAAAGACGAGTACATCTTTCTACATCGAGGACCCGAACCTTACTCGGTATGGGATTACCACTAATTTAATAGAGGACCCTCTTCTTGGTAATATAGGGGAGTAACGACTCTAAACATTAGTTCTCTCTAGGGGAACCACACCCTAGTACGATAGGGGTGTACTGACCATAGGCTATAGGACCCTCTCACTGGCATGACATCGAGGTATCGACTCTAACTTAGCATTTCATAAGGAGGCACCACACCATAGATTGGAAAGGGAGTAATGACTCATAGAATAGATGTCCTCCTCCTTACCCCATAGTTGTGTACTGACACTACATGTGTAATATATAGTGGGCCTTAACCCTAGTACATCAAGGGAGTATCGAATAAATGTTTATAGAACCCCCTACTTATATTACAAGGGACTACCAACACTTCCTTCATGAACATCTCTGAGAACCCACACCCTAGTCTTTCAGGGGAGTAATATCCCCTGAGGAAACTATGCAATGGAAATGAACCTGCATCCATGATTTTGGGAGTACCATCTCTACATATGTAGAGGGATAAATATTACATTATCCTTGAGATATAAAGGGTTTAACTATCCTAACATTTTTTCATAAGAACCACCCATGTTCTGCTCAATCACTTATTGCACTAGAGACCATAAATTTCAAACCAATATGTCATCATCAAACATTTTCAAAAACAAATTTAGACTATCTCAAAAATACATTCTTCTCTCAAGTGTATCAAAAAAAATAGATCATCAAAAAAAGGCTCTTTTTATAAGGTACATATATTTTTAAGTGATACAAGGGCCGGTTGGGTCCCGGTACGGTCCCACCCTTTTAGACCAACCCGATCCATTGGGCCTGGCCCAAACCAGTTGGACCCCGCCTGGCTGGTTGCAGCCTGCCAGCAGCTTGCTGACAAGAATTAGAGTGGGTTGGCTCCTCTAGAGTAGAAATTACATGGTTTTGTCAGTATAGTCGCAAGCTACAACAGTCGGTGTTTCCACATTGTTCAACTAGAATGCCCACACATACCAGATCATTGGGCAAGACCTACAGCACACCGCCCCTCCATTCGGTAAACCTTTATGGCTGGACGCCTATTCTGCAGTCCACAAGATGCTCTCCTCTAGTCTTTTATTTGGTCTAGAGGGTGTTATGTGACCCTCGGGCCAGTTTATTCACTACATGGGGTTCAAATCTCCATTTTCATACATCCCAGCACAAAGTCATTCGAGCGGCGATATTTCCCACACTCAATCGTTCTAATCACCACAACCATAATTACACCGTTTTAATTCCATGTCCATCATGAATCCATGATATCGAATCATTTTACGATGGATTTATTGTGCAACAACTGATCAATAACCAAACATTGAACTACGGGCCATGTGAAGGTTCTCCACGACGAACGAAGAATGGAAAAGGGAAAATGCACAAATCAGTGTTTGTGGGTTGATATGTGTTCGACATTTAAAATCAACAGCGATTAAAATAAATTCAAATAATACCACCTACCTCGATTCAATTCATTAATTGATTATGAAAATATATGTGTTTTCATCATTCGTCTATATTTGATCTTAATCTTCGATCTTTCATTGTTGTAGTTCATCTATCTTCGATCCCAGATTTGATATACAAAGGTATTGTCTCCTCTTCTCAAATAAATTACATTCATCATTGGAGAGACACCATTTTTCTTCCATTAGAGAAATTTTATATCCAACTCAGTTTCTTCAGCCCCGAAACTGCATTAATGGAGAAAAATTTCACAACATTTCAATTATGTTGTGTCGTCATGTCGTTATGTTGTTTGATAAATGAAACTGTCTATCGAGTATTCTTGGGGTGGAATCATTTCATTGAAATGATTTCAAATTTCAAATGAAAAAAATAAATCATGTTTATTTAATTTAAATTTTTATTTAAAACTTCTATCACCTAACTTTTCTGGTCAAACCACGCCGATGGATTTTATCTCAATTCTAGAAGAATCTCACTATTTAGAATTCAATGGGGCCCAAATATTTTTTATCGTGGAATTGATTCAAAGGATAGAAAACATCACTCCCAAATTTAATTAATAACCATAAAAAAGATAAAAATACATTTCTAGTCACTCCAGACCTCAAAATTACATTTCGTCTCAAGGTATGCTCTCTAAAAAAAGGCATCTAATTTTAAAAACCATGGAATTACATGCCATTACAATCACCCCACCTTAATAATATTCTTCCCCAAAATTAAATTTCTATTATCATGGGAAGAAAACTATGTCCACCAAAGGTCCTTGGACTTCTTACATGCATGAACCTCGAGAAACCACAGAGATCAACCACTCTCATGTCCAACTCATGGTAGGTAAACATAGTGAAATGATGGGCACATGTTTCATTATCTGTGACATGTGGGAAAACGTAACAAGCACTCTTATCCATCTATAATCATGGGGTCTAGTGGCTCACCTTTGTTCTAACCTGATGTTGATATTGATAGAAACCCACTGTACACATCCCCCAATGAATGAATTGTGCTAAAGCCTCCAAAATGGTTATATGTTTACAGTTGATGCTAATCACATAGGAGTATTTACAAATGAAACATGGATTCCCATGAGAAAACACTATTCCTTTACTAGGACCTATGCCTACACACACTAGTGGCCACTCATCCTTCCGAAATAAGAACACTACCACACCCACTGGCGGTATCCCATATGAGTATGGATGGTATATAAGTCTTCCATATTTTCAAAAAATCATGGGGTCTAACTCTATCTTTATGGAACAATTCTAAGAATGACTCTTCTCGAGAGTTAACCTTTTTTACATGATTTTTCCTTTCACCAGATTGAAATCATGGTTTTACAATAGTGGACACACTGCATCCTTTTCCTAATTCAATCAATCCTGGTATGAAAAGTAGCAGTCCCTACAAAAATGATGTCATAAGTGCTTGACGCCACAAATAATAGATCCCAACCATATGTCTCGCCTCCATGAGAAAAGAAAAACTATTAAAACCAGTTTTTGATCAATGGGTCCCCTCCTTGATTAGTCTCTAAAGTGAGGTTCATGTCTATGGTCCATCCGGATCCTCGATGTCTCAGACAAAACATGTGGAGAAGGAAGAACATCCTGCACATGTGTTACCCTACCCCCAACTTGTGGAACTCATTGTTACAAGAATTTTCTACGCTAAGATGGCTCATCTACTAGCTCCATCTCAGTGGCATGATGGGTTGGAAAATATCTAGAGAAATTTCCCAATCCATTTCCTGTGTAACGCCACCACTATTGTAACAGATCCTCTCTTTTGTGCTACTCCTACGCTCCAGACACATATGTTTGTGTTTGGGAATGGATATGTATCCTATGGCATGATCCTATCACTTTTCATATTCTACCTCCAAAAGATGCTCCTACCTTATGAAATTGGCATTAGGTCACATCCATCGGATAATCCACGAATAATCTCTCAACCACATGGGCTCGCTTCAGCAACCCAGCATACATCAGAATGTTATGGAGTGTCACTGACACCCTGCTCGCTTGGCATAGTCTGTGTTCTATGGTATGTGCCATGATGAATGTTTCTTGTACCATATATGTTATGTAGGGTTGATGATTTTTTGATCTCACCGATTAATCATATATCATCCTCTTTCCTTGTCATAGGTGTAACAACTCCTTTATATACACAGATCATAAAGTCACCAGAATGAACTCAACCCTGAATTGACAGTCAATTTCAAACAAGGTGAGGGTTTCCTTTTTGTACATATGTATCATCCAGCTCCATCATCTCTCTACCAGGACCTGAAGTATCCTTGTGAATAAGATCACCATCTGGTCAATTGGCATTCTCAATAGGGGAAGACTCACGTAACCACCTCAAGCCAATTCCTAGCTACTTTATGATTTGTCTCAGCTCGGAACCTGGGAGCTCTCTACCTCTTGAACTCATGTACCAAACTCATCCTGCACTTATTCACTTCAATTTTTGCTGATAGTAATTTTATATCAACAATTGGTTGCATCAATCGTGAACCATTTTGTGGTAATGCACGAGAATCAGTTCCATGCACTGAAGCCTCCACTCGTGGTGGATCATCATTACGATCACACTGTAGATTCCAATATAGTTGTCGTCATAGAGTAATCCATTAATGAATCATGATAATCCAAGGATAAAAGAGTGTATGTAGATATATGACTCAAGATGGTCCTAGCAATCACATCCATTCTTACAAGATGCATGTACCATTTATTTCCTCACAACTAGTGTTTCCATGTATAGTATCAGAAAGTAGCAGTCCAAAGTAATAGATTATCATTATGGTTATCTTCATACCAATGCTATAGTCCCTAGACATAATTCTATACTCAAAACACATAAAATGTTTTCCAAAAACTATAAAAAAGACCTGCAGTCATTGATGAAGAATCGATCACCCTCTAATACAAATTTTTTAAGACCCGTCCCCTGGGGCCCATGTCGTGACTACCCCAAGACCACCTCTAAATGACTAGGGGTTGGAAACTAGAGTCGAAGGAATTATTCCATAAGTGGGAGCCATTTTCCTGAGTACCTATATTCACACACACACACCCACACACATCTCATTCCAATAAAATTGTGAAATTGTATAATCATGCAAGAAACCACTATGTAAACTGAAACCAGAGTACAACAAAATGTAATGTACATGGTTGTAAAACTAGGAGAGAATATAGTCCCTTCAAATGAAAAATAGAACACAATTACATCCCAGGATCTCTGAAACTATTCTTCCAAAAATCCTACCTGACAGGTAGGTAGAGGGTAGTTGACGGAAGATGTAGGAGAATGCCACATCTGTCTGATCTCACTAAACACCACCTCGTCCCGATATTCTAGGGACTCCGTCAAATCATCAGTTATCTGAAAAATAAATGACACGTGTAGGAAAAGCCCATGCAAGGGTTTTCAAAATAATACTCATTTGGGGACCCAGAAAGAAAAAATGTAAAGCACAAGAGGGAAACATCAATGAAAAGCACTATCAGCTATACACAGCTATATTCCTATACATAATCCATGAAAATCTAGATGTTATTATCTTATCCACTACAAATCATTAGGAACCACCATATAGCTAGTAAGAATATTATCATAGATGTTTCATAGAGCAAGACATAAACCCGTATTACATGCTCCATGAGCTCGATATCCTTGATGGAACACGTCCGAGAGATACACTCATCAGGTCCAATCCTACCATTCCAAATGGTACGTCTGAGAGAATGTGTTCCATCAGAAACATTCTACAAGGTCCAATCTAGTGCCAGACCCTCGAGGTCTAGTCTTCACAGACATGTGCACCTGCAATTGTAAGGAAACAGAAGTGAGGAGGCCTACCGATATCCATTGTGAATTGTTGAGGGAGCATTACGCAAGACTAACCTTCAATACCTCAGTTGTTCTTGTAAGGAGTGCCATGTTCCCTAGTTCATTGAGGGATCACTTGATTCTATCTATTTATCATTCACATCTAGTTGTAGGGCCCAATCATTTCAATTATTTCTTACAGTTGTGGTAGCTCCAAATACTATGGAAGGACCGCTCCCCGTTGCTACTCGAAGATAGAGGAGTACAACTCCATAAGTGAGGAATCACGCCCTACTTCCAATAGGGGACTACTACTCATGAAGGACCCACATCCTGAATTGGTAGGGAAATACAACTTCATATAAAGAAGTCTCGAACCATACCCAGTATAAGAGTACGTCTCAGTGACTAGTGGACCAATATCCTAGTAATATAAGGTAGTACCGACTCTATTAGATAATTTACTATCGGGGACCCTAACCCTAGTACATTATGGGCATTCCAACCGCAGGCTAGAGGAACCTCTCCTTGAAATTCTAGGGGAGTATCAAATTTGTTGTAGCACTACATATGTTGGACCTAAAACCTGGAATGATAGGGGATTACCGAATCATACAATAGAGGACATGATTTTTAATCGATAGGGAAGTACAGTCTCTATACACATTAGATAAGAAGGACATACATCCTAGTACTACAGAGGAGTATAAATTCCAATGATAGAGGATGTTCTCCCTGGTCCCATAGGGGTGTTCTGACTCATCCTTCAATAACATTTCCAAGAACTCATGCCCTAGTTTTTCAGGTGAGTAGCACCCCCGTAGAAAACTACACAAATTAAATGAACTTGCACCCATGGTGTTGGGAGACCCATATATAAATAATAATATGTACTACCTACATATTGTTTTGTCAAGGGAGAAACCATCCTAACATTACTTTATATAAACAACCCCGTTTCTGGTCAAAATTTTCTTTCACAGGGAGACCCTACACTTCAAACGAATAGCTCAACCGCAAAATTTCAAAACAACTCACTTGGAGTTTCTAAAAATGATTCTATTGTCCATGGATACCAACTCAACTAATAGCTCATCAATCAGATGCATTGTTTAGATGTTATGATAGTTTGCGTGAAATGTGGGCTAGTTGGGTCTGTGTCTGGTCTGACCTGGTCGGATCAACCCGACTTGGTCTGACCTGGCCACAACTGACCAGACACAGTTGGCATTAGAGATGGATGGATAATCAATAATAGACTCGGCATAACTACATACATACCCCACCATGTGGTTCCAGATGGAGCCACCAACATGATCAATCAATCTGTTAACATGAATAGGTTCTTCCAGCATGACTGGCGACTTTGTTGTGGGTCCAGTACTGTCCAAAGCTGCCGTCTTCACCCCTTCTACAGCATGGTGCCCCTCCATCCGACACATGACCACCACCGAATGACTACTCTATGGACCAACAGACGTGCTTCAGTGGTCTGTTCGTCGATACATAGGGTGTTATGGAACCCTCAGTCCACGTTCTTCATTACATGAGGTTCAAATCCTCATTGTGATCAATCACGACATAAGGTCATTTAAATGATAATATTTCATGAACTACCTCGATCTGATCACCACCACAATTTTCACACCATTATCATTCCATTTACATCCCAAATCCATGATACCCGATCATTGGGATAAGTATTGATTGTGTAATGACCGATAAATCACTAAGAATTGAGTTGTGGTCCATGTGATGGATGTTCGCGATGAACAAATAATGGAGGGAGGAAAAATGAACAAATCAAAAAAGATTGAACAAAAATCATTCAATGATTTTGTAGATCAGGTTCGTTGATAGTAGAAGGTTTAAACAAAAATTCATCAATAAGATACCACATTAAAACCAAGAAAAATTATCCGTCTCGCAAGAACAATTGAACTGTGGGTCAACAAGATTGTGGGTTGATCCGCATTCGTCATTTAAAAGAATGAATGGGGATGATAATTTCAAATAACAACCACTAATTAGTTTTAGTTCATTCACTAATGAATAATGTATTTGTGTTTTTGTTGTTCATCTAGGTTTGATCTAAATCGTTGATTGGTCACCATTGGTGTTTTTCGATCTTCAATCTCATATTCGATCAACAAAGGCATTGTCCTTGCTTCTTCATTTAGTAGCTTTTGACTTTGGAGAAAAACCATCTGTCAACCATTAGAGAAACTTTAGATCCAACTCTGTTTCTCCAACCCCAACACCTCAATATAGGATAATCGCGTTGCATCGTTTCTATTATTTTGAGAAATGATGTCATTTTTTTGTTTGATGAATGGAGCAGCGTATCAGTTATGCTCGGGTCGAAAATTGTCTTACTGCAACGATTTAAATATTTAAACAAAATAAAATATATCAAATTTATTTTATTCAATTTTTTTAAAATAACTGTAAAATATCATTTTCTATTTTCTAGTGTCTGTCAATGTTATGTGTATTCTAGGTGAATCCCATCATTCAGATTTTGATGGTGCCATCAGATTTTTGATCCTGGAACTGGTTCAAAACATAGAAAAACTAATTTTCACGTTTAGTTAATAAACATAAAGAAGTTAAAAATTCCATTTCGGCCACTCCAAGAAACTAAATTATGTTCATTCTAAGAGAATTCTCTAGTAAAAAACCAATTTATTTATTTTAAAAAATCCACTGTATTTTTTTCCATTAAATCAAAACTCTAGTATTGTGATGAAAATACGACAAGGTAAGGGTTTATGATGAATAATGAAGGTTTTATCTCTTCATTAGATAACCATGGTCAATAAATCCTAGAGTTTTTGGAATGGGAAGACTATTTTCTATGGGAGGGAATTATCCATGATAGATTAAAGGGGTTCTAAATACTATATGTATGTGTCTATGACATGTATTAGTGTTGTAGAAATAAATTTTTCGATTTTGAAGGTTATATGATAACCTATGTATATTTTTAAAGTGTAATAATATAAAGGAGTTCAAGATCATAAAAGGAATTGATGGTGTTTATAGATTGCATTCAAATAATGAAGCAAGGTATAATTGAATCATGGATATTCATATAAGGCATTTATCAATCATAGACGGATATAAATAAATAGTGACCATTTTCAAGATACTTCTCTTATATGATAAGATAAGTTGTTAGTAAACAAAGAGTTGATATGAAAAATTATAGATGATGTTGTTATAGACTTGTTTTATGATGTGTCATATTTTATAACTTGTTTTAAAAGAATATTGGGATAAATGTGTTGGATTTGGTGACCTAGAAAAAAGTAAATTGTACTTAATTTATAATAAAATAACTTATCATATGCTAATTGTTATTATTTATCTCAATGCGTGTGATATTTTCCTAAGAATAGTTGTTTCACTATATGGTCTTAGCGGAACCCTGTTATGATGAGAACTCGAAAGTTCTGTAACACTATTCTTAAATATATGTTCAATGTCAAGATCAAGTTATTTGAGGCATATAAATAATAATGGCAATTAGGGGTGAGGACCCATAAAACCTTGATTCACCTTCTCAAGTTGTTCATCCTTGATAATATCTAGGGGGATATTTGGAGAACGAGACCCTCCAGTAGGCGATCCACCTTTCATTGTGTCATTGGATTTTCCTATCAATGGAATTGTGTATTAGTCCTTATACATTAATAATATTATTAATGGATATTAAAATTTGCGTACATAGATGTATTGTAATAAACTATTACGAAACATTTTTCACAGCGAGGTATGAAATTTTAGCTATGTCACATGTAATACTTGATTAATAGATAATGCGAGAAAGGATTTATCCATTCTGTTACATAACTTATGGTGATATATCAGACCCTTTTAAAGAATTTATATATCCTAAATATATCAATGGCCATGGAATGGAATGAAAAAGATCAATTAATGTATTTCAATGAAATAATAATTGAGCTCATGGGTTGATGGAACCAACATGGAACCCGCTAGATTTGATATATCATTACAAGGGGATTACATTACAAAATAAGTATCAGTAGGTGGTGAAAATAATTTCGGTGTAATCTTCATTCTCTATGGGTGTCGTGGCATGTTTCCAGACGATATGTATGGACATTAGGCGGGATCCACCTAATGCCTCTGATAAAATGACCTAGAGGGTCACATACTAAGTGTTTCCAAGTATATCAGTTAAATATTAATTTTACAAGTTGAATAAAGAGTATTCATGATTGTGGTTTAATAATTATTCAAGGATGACTGATCACATTTATTTCGTCTTTAGAAATTCATGAGAATATATTGTGGGAGAAATAATATATTTATTAGTGAATAATGTAGATATTTTTATTTTAGAAATAAATATCCACTTTTCAAGGTCTATTAAATGTTGTGTTGGAAATAATGAAAATAGAAAAACAATAGAACACACTATTTATATTAATATTAATGATGTATAGATTTTCATGATATTATTTAGAATTAATATTAATGATTAAATTAAATAATATTAGGTGTAATACACTGGTTGAATGCCAAATAATATTAATAGTCAATTATTTTTATTAGACACGGTGTCTTATTAAAAATTAAATTAAATGTATAAATAATTACAGGTAATTTACTAATTCTATTATTTGATGTAATTAAAATCAAATATTATAATTATCATTATTGAAGTCATTTTTTTGCTGTTGTGCACAACAGATTTGGAAAATCTTTCAAGCCTAGAGTGAATTATTATTTTTCCACCATGAACACTCTCAAGGTACGAGAGAGATCATCCTACACCAGATCAAGGATAGTGCTTTTCAAGAGGCTTTGAAAGTGATCGATGGGGGATATCCCAAGAAAAGGATCTTCTTTGCTACACTGGAAGATCACTTCACTGACATCCGGATACAAGTTGAGCATGTGTGGATCACCAGTAGAGGAATCCTGCACTTCAATTCTACGACGCAATGATGGATCACATCAGATCCTAACTGGAAACATCAACCGAGTGAGAATTCAATCAAGGTAATTATTTTCTATTAATTATATTATTTATAAAGAAAAAATGATGATCCACTTTATAGTTTTATTACTCCCTTAATTTTTCATGTGTTCATTGTTTTACTATGAATATCCTATCATTTATTATTGTGAGTGATCTTAGATTGATCGTAGTTAGCAGAAGAATTAAAGTCTGGCATACCCACCAATGCACATCCACTAACCCTAGAACCAAAAAGTGGTATCAGAGTAGTCCTATATATGATTATAATTGTTTATTTTTTTCATTAGTGAAACATGGATTTAATAATTTAGTTTTATTAATTCTTGTTAATTGTTCTATAAATCTTAATATCAGGATCTATTAACCCACTTTTGTATCCTTCCAACATTACAGAAACAATTTTTTATTATTAATTTTGATTAAAAAAAATAGATAATACCATCAAGAGGTTCCAAAGCTTCCTAATTGTACAAAACTAGAACACATGTTGTGTATTCACCACTAAACATTGCGTAGTATAGCTTCCATGCACTGGGATGATCTGAAAAACCAAGCCATGTCATTGGATTATATTAATTTCTTTAAGATTCCATGTGTTCACCAGGAATAGATGGGACACTGTTTCCAGATTACATGTTGTGTGGCCCATTGAACACGGTGTGTTGTCACTTTGGGATAGAGTTGGACTGTGTACCCCATTCAAGCCTTTCCCAATTGGGAATTGTGTTTCCTAGAAATTACATGGTGTGTGTCCCACTGAACACATTTAGTACTATGGTGATTTTCCATGTACATATACAATCCATGTCCTTGGTCATGTACTTCAGATGGATGGTGAAATGATGTACTTTCCATGTGGTTGGAACTTCATTCCATGTAGTTGGAACTACATTCCATGATAATTTCAAGTAAATTTAGAGAAGGGTTTTTGATAAAATGAATTATTAATTGAAGATAATTATTTGATTCGAGTGTTATTTATAGAAAAAAAAAGAAAGATTAATGAATTGATTGATATATTTATTTATGTGTAAATATCAATGCATCAATAGATGATCATGATATAGATAATGACCATTGTATTCGAATAGTTTTGTTTTAATTTATTTATAAAAATTAAATTTCTTGGCATGTGAGCCTTCTACACATTAATATGTAGGGAAAGCATGCCCAATGATTCCTTTATGTAAATATAGATTTTACCCCTCACCTTTGGGTGAGATAATGCATATTTAATGGATGGAGCTCTTAATCCAGTGTAGTCAGCACATGTTAGGAGCCATGGTGAAACAAATCCAAGGAGATAAAAAGGTGGACATGTGGAAAACTGTAAACAAGAAATCAAATGTTTCATGGTGTTTTCCCTAGGTCTTTGTTTTGTTTATCAACATCTAGATTAACTATCAAAAATAACCAAATCGGGATAATACCATTCATTTTATTTCTATCAGTTTACCTGTTTATGTATTGTGTGTGTGTGTTTTCACATACACTCAATTATTGAAATAAACAAGCATGCCAGATTGAATAGAAAAAATACCATCATATACATAAATTTTATTACAGAAAATGTAAATCTCATAAGTATATCCAAAATAATTTTAAAAATAATGTAATCGAAGATAATAAAATGGAAAATTACAAAAAAGGTTAAAATCCTTCATGGATATATTAAGTCAGTACAACCTTCCATATTCATGGTTAGACACGAACCATAGTTCGAAGTGCTTGACCAACCCTAATTGGTGTTCTTTAAATTATGAGGGAATTATAATTTATGGTTTTTTGTTAGAATGACTTGGTTCACATCTAGGATTGATTTCTAAAGAAGGACATGGTGTGTCCAAGAGGAAAAGTTGGGGGAAATTCAAAATAAAAGGACTTCAAGATAGGGGGACTCAATGGATTAAGGAGTTGTGAACTAATATAGTTTCAATTTGGAATTCCTACAAAAAATCCTTCCAGTTGCTTGAAAAATCCTATTTTGGGTAATGATAAGGGTAATATGGATCATTTCCCCTAGAATATTCAGCCAACATAATGCACTGAAATCAATTGTGAGTGATATTGGATTTTGATACAATAGTGGGAGACTAATAAGAATAATTTTATTTACATTTCTCAATTTTATCATGATAATGTACTAAACCTATTCTCATCATAATATGTAGAAATTTCATGAAAATTGACTTTAATCATATATGTGTGAACTATAATAGATTAGGAAAACCATCTCACCTGCACCAGTTTCCAAGAATGGCATAGGCATTTACGCATCATCTTTCACCACATGAGGAAATTTTATGTGCTCGACGATCTTCTTCATGAAGTTCCTGAAAAATAGTACATTTTTTAGGAACTATCTCTCTATATAAAACATATGGATGATGCCACAAATGTACTATGTTTCATGATATTGGCCCTATCTAAAGTGCTCTAAATGAAACATGAATACATGGATGTGTATAGATTGTTGTCTCATCTTAAGGATCTCTATCAAGAGAATGCGAGATAGGAGAGATATGGTATTTCATGTGCATTGATTAAAACTATGCTTGGAGATTCTTGACAGGATGGGCTTCTTGTAGTCATGCTTATTTTCTATATTGAATGTGTGGACCACTAAAGGATTATGTTCTCGAATGAGATTCATATAGATCACATCCTATCATCACTGCTCAAAACATTCTATAGAGTTTTTTCTACTAAAACATGAGAAACAAAGAGATCATTATATTGTATCTTTTTACCTTAATTCCCCAGGTAGATAAGGACATGGTTAATGAAAAACCCAATGTATTTACTATAAATAAGAAAAGTATGGAATAGGGAAGGGTTCCATGGTTTCATAAACATTCTGAAGCCCCTTAGAATCGTCCCTCCATGTTGCGGGTGATCGAGTGGAAGGGAAAATAATGGGAGGTGTTATGTTTTTCAGGTGGCATGCCAAGATACTAGAAGAGGATCATCACCCAGAATAGTGTGGATGCTAACATTGTGTTCTTTATCGAGTGTAATTTTTCCATTTCTATACATAGTGTGTTTGATAAAACTATTGGTTCTCAAATCTATATTAAAATGAATGAATCATGTAGATTTAGAATTATTGGCATAGGTTAGGTGCATATTCAAGCTACCAATGGCGTGAGGGTGGCTGCATTTTCCATTAGAAATTACCATCTATCATTTCAAACTGAGATGCTTTTGGTTTTATGTAATTGTTTTTTTGTTCTTATTGTTACCAAGAACATATTTTATGTCTCTGGTTTTAATCTGAATGGATTTATTTTCATGTTTGTAAATAAGGGTTGTTATTTTATAAGAACAATTAATTATTTGGTATGGTGCATTAAAATAATGGTTTCTATTTATTAAATTACGTAAACCAAGTATGGTAAATCCATAACAAAAGACACACATGACTCACACATCACCCATTTGTGGCATCACTGTCATGGTCATGTAAATTTGATGTGCTTGAAAAAGTTCTTCCATAATGGTTATTTAGAATCTACTAAGCTAAAACCACTTGATAGATGTCATTCATGTTTACATGGTAAAATTACCAAGCCACCTTTTATTGGATATGGTGAAAGGCCCACAGAGCTTCTAGGATTGGAGCTCATAGATGTGTGTGGATAATTTATAGTAGAATCTAGAGGTGGATATTAATACTTTATTACCTTTACTGATGATTTGAGTAGATATGGAAATGTATACCTTAAGAGATATATGTCATATACCTTCGAGAAATTTAAGGAATTTTAAAATGAAGCATAGAATCATCTTGGTATGAAGATAATGAAACATTGATGAGAACAAGGTAAAGAATATCTAAATCAAGGATTCATCGATCATCTATGAGATTCTGGGATTCTATTTCCGCACACTCTTCCTTATACACTATAGTTGAATTGTTTTAGTGACTGGAGGAACCACACCTTTTTGGACATGATGAGGTCGATGATGCTTCCAAGAAATAATTCATTATTCTTTTGAGGATACACATTTCAAAATAAAGTATACACATTGATCCGAGTAAAAATTAAGGAGGGAAATTTAATTCCACCCGAGTCATGAAATGGAAAGAAACCCATTTTTTCTCACAAACATGTATGGTGATGTGAGGTGTTTTTTATGTAAATATCTGGAAACAAACTAGAACCCTCGGGCATGAAGTGTATCATTATAGGAAATACCATGGAATAGAAAAAATATTACTTATATAACCCTTTAGACAATAATGGGAATTTCGCCAGACAAGACATATTTCAAGAGAGAGAAAACATACTCAAAAAGTAAGTTAGGAGCATGATTGACTTCTACAAAGTTGATACTCATGATACAAAATCACATGTATTGGAACACGTTTTAAAGGTCCTCGTGGAAGAGGTTCCTGAAAAAAATGTTGTTCCTAGGAGCTCAATAGTTGTAGAGAACCCGAAAGATTTGTTTTCCTAGTCACCATGGATGATGAATCATTATTTTTGGAAAATGATGTGCCTATATCATTCAAGCAAACAGTTGAATGATCATGTAATGAAATATGTCCATAAGATATGTATTCTGAGGTGGATTCGATGTATCAAAACCAAGTTTTGGTTGTGGTTATTGAGCCAATTGATATAAAGCTTACTGGATGCAAATGGGTATTTAATAGAATGCAGGACTTAGAAGGTATTGTTAAAACCTATAATTAAAGGCAATTGGATAATGGCATCCGAAAAAAACATGGAATTAACCATGATAAATCCTGATCCCTAGTTTCCATGTATAATTCTATAAGAATCATGATTTCCATAGCATAATACCATGACAATGAGTTTTCAGATATGGATGTCAAAAACAATTCCATAATGGGATCCTTCTGGAAGATGTCAATATGAATCAACCTGAAGTGTTTGTGACACTAGGTGAAGAAAAACGGGTTTGCATGTTCCATAAAAGAATTTTCTTTCAATAAGAATTAATGTGAGACATGTGTTTATATGAAATTTGATGGAAATATGGTCGTTATCATAGTAGTATATGATGACGACATATCACTTATTGGAAATGATTAACCAGTCTTATAGTCAGTTAAGGACTTGTGGAACATGTGTTTCCCCATGAAGGACTTGGGTGATGTGGCCTATATTTTAGGGATCAAGAACATTTTTGATGGCACAACGAGGCTGCTAGGACATTGTTAGGGTAAATAAATATACCAAATACTAAAATGATAATGTATAGAACAACCCGAGAGGGGATTGGTTCCACTGCCACATGGCATAAATCTTCCTAAAAAATTGTTTCCCAATACAAAACAATAGAAATATAGAATGAGTAATATCTCATACACAAAATCAAGGGGATCCTTCATGTATCCCATGTTATGTACTAAGCACGACGTTTCCAATGCACTGATCATATTAGGATGATATGATGGAGATCAAGGAGAAAAATATTGGACTACTGTGGAGACTATACTTATGTATCTGAGAATAACTAAGGATATGTTCTTGGTGTATAGAGGGGAAGAGGAGCTTTTCATCAGAGGTTGTGTTGGTGATAGTTTTCTTATAGATCATAATGCTCTGATGTCGCAATCTGGATATGTTTTCTTTCTCAATTAAGTAGCTGTGAGTTGATGAGTTCAATGCAACCAGTTATCGCCGACTCTACAGCGGAGTCTAAATATATAGCTGCATCTAATGCATCCAAAGAAGTTTTCTGGATTCAGAACAATGTCTAGTATTTTGATGTGGTGCCCAGTAGTAAAATCCTATCACATTGTATTATGATAATACTTTAGTGGTGGATCTTTAAAAAGAACCATGGTCACATGAATATACAATGCACATACTTGAGATGTGTAACCTCTTGTGATATTACTATAAAAGTGGTGGAGTAACGGTGACCGAGTGTCCATAGAAGAGAACGTGGAATACCCCCTGAAAAAATCTCAATCCTAGAAGAAACTTGAGTATCATGTGAGATATTGGGCATGAAAATTTGATAGTAATTTTCTCTTTTCCATGTTGGATTTGGTTGGATTTGGTTTCTTTTAATCGACTACTTTTTACATTATTCATTAATAAATACCTTATCACATCTTCATTGTTCTCCTGCACAACAATGAATATGATAATGACTGTAGGATAGATGTTTCTCTTAAAGAATGTAGTGGATCCCTTCTATGATTAGAACCCAAAATTACCATAACACTGTTCTTGAATATATGTTCTCTGATTGGATGATGTTATTTGAGGGAAAAAAATAATTCAGAACATTTTTGGTGAGCACTCATACAATATTGAAGCATTGTATGATGGGTTGGGACGTTGGTAATATCTAGGAGGATATTATGAGAATGAGACCTTATATTAGGAAATAAACATTTCATAGTTTAATTGGTTGTTTATATATTTGGATGTGTGTATTTCTCCTTAGACTTTGAGATGATTATTAATGTGTATTACATCAAACACTATTTGATGTATTGAAAAAAACAATGATGAGACATTGTTATTAGAGAGGTCATATATGTTGCGTGCGTCACGAGTAATATTGAATTTATAGATAATGTAAGAAATAAATTTTCCCTTCTGTTCCATAATAAATGTAGCTACCTCCTGACCTTTGATGGAATTGGCATAGACAGTATAATTCAATGGCCATGGTATGGAATGTTAAAGATCAATTCTGAGATTTAAAAGGAAAAATAATCGATGAAACAGGTTGATGGAACCATCATGAAACCTACATTATTCGATATATCAAGAAAATAGGATTACGATTCATGGTAAGCATTTTTATGAGGTGACACATCATTGCAATATTAACTTCTTTTCTATGGGTGGATTTACTTGTTTCTAGACACTAACATTGGAATTTAGGTAGGATCTACCTAATGACACTAAGAATGATTCCTAGAGTGCCACACACTATGTGAATCCATGTATCTCATTTAAATATTAATTTAACAAGATGAATAATGATTATTTTTGATTGTGGTATAATAATAATTCAAGGATTATAGATAGTATATATTCCAACACTAGTTATTCGGGTGAATAAATTGTGGGTGAAATAATATATTTATTAGACAGAAATGTAGTGATACATATTTTGGAAAAAATATAAATTATTCAAAGTCTAATAAAGGTTGTGGGGGAAATAAATAAAATTGAAAAAAAATTACACAATGTGTACATTAATATACATGTCATATAGATTATTTGGGGATTTTTGAGAAATAATACTATTTATATAATTAAAAAATATTATGGGTAATTTTCTAGTCCAATGTCGTGTAATTATAATAATAAAATGTTATTATTTTACAAGGGTTCATTCTATGATTTAATTGAAATGAATAAATGTTATCGGGTAATTAATTAATTTTAGCATTCTATGTAATTAAAATCCCAATTATATAATTCCCATTAGCATCACAATTTTATTTGTCTTTCTGCATAATGGATCATGAAGAGAACTCAACCTAATAGTGAGTTATTTTTTTCCACCAAGAATGCTCTCAATCTATGAGAGAGATCGTCTTCCACCAGATCAAGGAGATCGCTTTTCGTGTGACTCTCAATGCGCTCAAAGGAAGACACCACAAGTGAAGGCCCTTTTTCGCTAGCATCCATAGATCCCTTCAGCAACATCAAGAGATACATGGAGCACATGTGGATCACCACTAAAGGAATCCTACAATTTGATTCTACGACGTAATGAAGGATCACATTAAATCATCACCTAAACCATCATTGGAAAGAGAATTCAATCAAGGTAATTCGTGTCTTTTATTTTAATTAATTATATACAACATATTATGATCCTCGTTATGTTTTTGGGAATCCCTTAATTTAAGTTCAATATTCATTAAATTTCGAAGATCCGGTGTTTTATTATCGTGATGGATCTCCGATTCATCATTTTTAATAGAATAAATAACGTTGGGTACACCCACAAATGCACTTGTACTACACCAGGAACCTAAAAAAATAATATCCGTCTTCGATAAATTTTTTTATCTAATATGTCTATTAACATATGAAGGATTTGATCCCACAACACTATAGTGGCATATATTAAAAAAATATTATCAGAAAATAGTTTGTCAAACAAATAGAATACCAGTGAGAAAATTGTTATTTGTCCAATATTCCCACTAAAATGAAATAAAAAGTTATTTTTCAAAAATAAATGATTTTTTGTATCATAGAATCATATTACGAATGGAATATAATTTCAAAGAGGCTATTGAAAGTATATTTAGACATAGGAAAAATAAATATTAACCAATGAAATATTATACCAATCAAAATACAAAGTAAATGTTACTTTGTATCCTGATGTAGTTTAGGATGTGTTGGTAATTAATTAATATATAGTGTTTCATTTTGTTACCAATACGAGATCAATGAAAAAATTATACGGAAAACATCCAATAATGATGATAATGATTTTTAATTATGAATTATTTCTATATATTCACCAAAAGTTATTCACAGTAGACCATCTGATGCTATGATATAAAAGCACTTGAATACTATGTTCAAAGAGTTAATCATAAAGAATATTATTTATAGTTCTCACCATTATTAAAAAATTTCTTCATAGATGTTACTTTCTAAAAGTGTTCGATTGGACAATTTTATTATATGGTTTCTTTAATGTGTGGAAGGAATTACATAGAGATTTAACAAGTAATAATTAATGAAAAGTGAAACAAACATGAGGTCTATATTATGGTCTACCATATGTGATATGATTAAACAAAAGCATTTGTATTATTTTTTGAGTATTATTAAACGATTATAAGAATATGAAACACATAATGTAATAAAAAATAGACCACTACTTTACCATTCATTCATGTTGGATTCCTATATTACGTGAAATGAAAAGAAACATAATCACTCAAAATATAACATTGAGTTATCCATATGTGATGATTTTAATGGGGTATTATTATAAAGTGTTATGAAATGATAAGTTTGGGATGGGTAGGATTTCGTAAAGAGATACAAAATATGACCACCAGTCAAAAAATAGTTTTATGCATGGGATGTCCTACCGATTATACCGTATTTAGTGTTATACACTATATATTTTGGAATATCATTGGGAACATGTTTCATATTGAATCCAAATATCTGATGTTGAAATGATATATTGCATTAGAACCTTCATACATTGATACACATCTTAAACAAGGTTTGATGATTTGTAAATTAGGTGTGGCTCGGTATGCTGATGATTGTGTCATCGATAGAGTGTTAATCAAGATTAGATTTTTCATCTTGTCTAACGATTAATCCATATTATCTATTGATTGATGAAGTATATGGTCATAACTAGACCATGTGTATGTGTTGTGTCTATATACTTTGATTAGGTACATGATATTTGTTAATCCTCTTATAGGAGGTGCATGCGATGTGCTCAACGGCCTGGTTAGTCTATGCATAAATTGTAGAGAATGTATTAGAATTCAATATAGGGTTGACATACTCTGTGTATCATTTTAACTCAATGTCCTAGACAAAAGGACTATTTTATAATACATTCATGTGTACAATACAGCTGTTGGATACAAGTATAGAGATACATGTGTTTGATGTAGATCACATAAACTATGTTTGTAGCTTGAGTGTTACTAATGCTTTGCTAAAGGAGAGTCTTTGATTACACTTTTGAATTCACTAATTAATTTTTTTTTTCAAAACTATAAAGTCTCATGTACAAACACATTGTACTTGATTTATTGGGTATTAGTTTTTACCAATCCCAGAGACCTGGTCAAAAAATGTTTATAGTTTATTCAAGTGTGATTTTTTATAGGTATTCACAACGTATTATGTATAATGTGAAACACAATGATAGTCTTCCAAATGTGATTAGAATGATATTTAAAAGGTGTTTTGGATATTATTTAGTAATTAATTGTATATGATATAATATAACGTTGATGTAACACCCCAACCCAAGTTACCCAGAGTCAATGCATTATTTTAATACATTGGCATGATTATAAGGAATCAAGTCCCGAACGACCGATCAATTTAGTAGTTTTGGAAAATATATTACATACATGGACGTTACATTACAATTTATAAAATAAAAAACAACGTAAATGATACATTTAGAATGCCATTGATCCCCTAGCTTTACCCTGCTTATCAATCATAATACACATCTTGGAATCCTGTGAAAATTAAATCATATAATGTGGTGAGCTCAGATGCTTAGTAAGGATAAAAATATAGCGGAAACATTCATAAATAAGCATACACATTTAAGGAAATAATTAAGACTAAAACAAAAGACTTATTAAATGTAAAAATCAGAATAATATAAAAAAGATACAAGAAAATAATGTCATTTACTTATTAACATGAATATTCTACAAGTCGAATAATCACATGCAATATCAATAACCACATTCATAATGATGGAATGCATAATGCCAGACTATCATAACCACGTAGTCAAAGCCTTATGCCCAGACTATAAATAATATTTTGTCAACGCCTTGTTCCAAGACACTAGTTTGTCTCATGAGACCTACCGATGCATCGAGGAGCTATAGCAATCTCCACCCGTCACATATTAAGTCCAATGTGTTCCTCATATGAACCGGTTTAATTATAAAATAATCATTTGTATTAAAACTAGCATACGAAATGTCAAATACATTCTCCATAAACCATGAATAGTTTAAAAATAACCCATAAATAGTCAAACATATCACAAAACCTTAAATATAATATGAAAGTTTTGTATCCTAATAAATAGACTTCAAATAAGCATAAAATCCATTAAAGGATGTTGACATAGATGAAATCCAAACTATTTGAGAGAAATATATCTTTTTCTTTGAAATCATTTAAGATTCACAATATTATAAAAGAAAAAATTAATTTTTAAAAAATTCTTATAAGCTTATAAGGGAGGGTTAGACGATTTTATAACAGCGGAAAATAGCCGCACCCGCCGTATAAGTAAAAAAGACATTTCTTACCTTAATTCTTTGGAAAAGGAAAAAAGGACCTTGTTTGGAAAATGACAGATATATTCCTTTATAAACTTCGTGTAAAAAGTCAAAAAGGGTATAAATGAATTTAAACCATAGTCTGTAAAATTGTAAGAGTGATTTGAAATGCATTTTTATGAAACATGGATGTGGATGATAAACATGTCACATTAATAATTATGTATAATCAACCTCAGATAATGATGAGATTGTCAAATAAACCCTTAAAATATACTTTTCCTTGGTTGAGGGTAGGTTATCCTCCTGTATAATGGTGAAATAATTGATATTAAATTATACAAGAATCATATACATTAATTATTATATCATATATGATATTTTATCATTTATTTGTTAATAATATCTTAGTATTATTGTTGTTTAGGGTGTTAACTGATTCATATTAATTTATATTATTTGTTACGTAAGCTGTGTTTGTTATGGATAGGATGTATATTATTCATATCCAAAATGATATCGATTCCTTAAACATTATTTTCAATCACTAAATGAATATTATTCTTGAATGGATATGATGGGGAATTAATCTCATCACGTTCTTGGAGACTGTAGTACGTACGTACGCACGAGCGACAATATCATTCTTTTGATATTAAAATCATATAAAACTGGATTGTATATCATATATAAAGAATAATTATAATTATATATTTAATATATACTTCAATTACACATCATTACTATACCCATACAAATAATAATGTTTTGAATAATAATTAAACCACGACGTGGAGATGGTAATTCGTACGTACGCACGTATGGTGACATGTCATTCAAAAGATGGATAGAATACTGAATATGGTTGTACCAAAAACATATAAAACATTACCATAATATATATATAATAACATGATCACTCAAAAAATCTATTGTAACACCATATGATTTTTTAAATAATTTTTGTCAAATTAATTTAATATTTTGATATTTTCCATTTCATGCAACAATAAATATATTTTTTTTATACAAAATCCATATGTTTGGACTGCGTTATACGCAAAATCATGTTAATCTCGCACTACAAAAACATCTTATATTAGAAAGTGGTATGAAAAACACATTTTTTGTATTGTATTACAGGAAATACCGAGTCTCATTGATATATTGTTTTAAGGTCGAGTTTAATCGGACTACAAGATTCTATTAACAATATTATTAAAATATTATTATAGCTACCACCTAGACAATGGAATTCATGTTATTAAAAATATTCACTAAATTATGAAAATATTATTTACACGTGTATATAAAATGATTTATTTGGTTTTACTTTAGTATAAGTTAATGTTGTAAATATTTGATAATAATGAAATTACTTTTATAACAAAAATATTTTTCTATGTACAAACTCAATTTATCTCAATAATTTAAAATTTTAAAATTTTATTACTGGTTTATATGAAATTAATACATTATATATTTATTGAATATTTTTAATACTCATACAATATATTTTAATGGTATAAGATTACAGTAAATTTGAAATTATGAATAAAAAATTCATTTCTCTAAAAGGTAATTTTACCGGGATTTAATGGACAACCCATTTTGAATATTATTTTGGAAAATTTAATAATTTTTTTTCCAAAATATACTTTATTCATCAAATAGGATCATAAAATTTAAATAGTGAGAATATATTGTATTTCTCTCTTATGTTAGTATTTATAATGAATAGTGAATAATAATGAATTTAAATGTAGTACTACTTTTTCATAAAATTTATCTATAAGAATATATAATGTTTTTTATAGTATTTAATGTTATATTAGGTTAATAATACATAAATTATTCAAATTAATATCATTTTGACTGATTTTTCTTTGAAATTGTCTATAAAAATGTACCAAACATTTGTACATTTTAACTTGAAAACCATGTTGTGTCATCCTGTCCATGGGGATAACTTTAAATTACGTTCTTATAATTATATGATTGGTATTTTTAAAAAATGTATATAATAATTTCAATTATATTAATATATATTTTTAAATAAGTTAATCTTAATTTTGCGAAAAATTATTGTATAAAATAATTAAAATTAATTATTGCAATGAAGAGAATAATTAGTATAACAAGGGACTAAACATTACACATGAGTGAAAAAATAACTAATAAAAATGTCCAAATTCCATTTTATTGAAAGATACTGACCTTATACATCCCTTTATAAATTTTTTAATTGTTGTATCATGTTGTAAGTAGAAAAACATGGGTGGAATAACATTCTAAAAAAGGTATATGAATGTAACTCCAACTCCACTATAAAAAGGAACTCACCCTCCCATTTATTTACTCCAATAAAGAAATTTTGATCTTAAAAAATCATCACAAATAATCTCAATGCATCCATATCCTTAACCAAGAAGCATCTCCTTATTCACAAATCTAACCAAGGTTTTTTTTGGTATAAACCGAAAGGAGTTGCCTGAAAACGAGGTAACATTCTTCAATTTTCATCTTTTGTTTCTTTTAATTATACATAAAATCAATTTTTTTTATATAATGGATATAAAATAACACCATTAACATAAATATACGTAATTTTTTATCATAATGTTTTTATTTTCAAATAAACATGGTTCCATCTGAGGGTAATTGACCTCCTGTTCTTGTGTTTGGAAAACTACCCCCTCACGAAAAGATATTGTTCTCTTTTCCATTACCACCTCTCATGGTTGGGAATAATTATGTAAAATATATTTTTTATGATATTTATGATTATGGAATTTTTATATAAGACAATATTTCATGGCTTCTATTTTGGGTAAATATGATAACATGGATTGGGAATGTATGGAATACCAACTCCTAAAAGTGATGTGATTAATTCAAACTATAATTTGAATGTATTAAGGATGTATTCCATCAAATTATATGATATATATATACATTATAAATCTACATTAATGATTATATATATATATATATATATATCATTTACATTCGTTCTTACATTATGGCAATCAAACGAAAATAATGTTCATGCTTACATACAACCTAAAATCTCCAAAAACGGTGTGTTCCATTTCATATTTATATATTTTATAAATTCTTAAAAATTATTATATAATGAATATATATTATATTTGTCACATTATTGATATTTTTTAAATAATTAAATCAGGATCTATGTCAGATGATCAAGAATAAAAAGCCAAAACATATATGAAAAAAATTAGATATTACCTGAAAAATAACATTAACATGGTTTTGTTAGTAGACGGGTGATATAATGAGATAAAAATTCATATACGGTATTATATATACTTTTATTTGTATTTTTTATAAGTATAATAATAATATATTTATTATATGGGAGATTATGTATTTTATGAAGAATGTAAATGCTTAATGTATGGGAATCTCATCTCACATTTTATTTCTATGAGATACATTACATATTCACCATTCGATTCCTTTTTTAATGTATATATATCCCATTAATATATTATATTATTGTTATAAAAAAATTTATTGATATTTAAAATTAAATTTTATTATATTTATTTCATGTGGTATATGTTGTTAAAGTCGACAAATCTGTAATGTAAATTTGTATCCATTTGACTTCATTGAGACACATGTCTTGTTATGAACCTATATTTTTTTACATGGGTTATACTGATATGTTGAAATTTTAGATCATTAATATCCTTATTTTTACGATATTTTAAGCATTTTCTAATGTAATTATTTCCATTTTTGAATTATTCAATGTTACTAATGTGGAAATGGTTTATTGCAGCAATCTCATTGTTTATAGAGATTGTTTATGATTATTATTCCATTGATGAAATCTTATGACCAACCTCTAAATAAATCTCATGAATTTATTTACACTATAATTATTCATGTTGTATCCATGTAATGGTACTATTTTCACACTATTTTTTACATATGTTAATTATGAATATGTTTTTATGAAATTATGTCCTTATTTCTCCTTTCAGTCGAAAATATATGTTCTTTCAAAACCATGTTTTCAAAACATTTTTTCAAAGATATTTTAATATTATCATTTAATGTATAAAGAAAATTATATCCAGTGTTTTATCTTTTTTTTAAAAAATTAAAAAAGTTGTATTTTTCTCATTTTCTAATCGATGAACTTTTCTAAAATTGTACATTGAAAATGAATATTCAGCATGTACGGATTAATCCACCATAATGATCATCCTTCCTTTTATTATTACATAAAATTTTTACAAGATTTATTTTTATGAATTGTTTTTAATATTTTGTAAATTAATTGTTTTTAATGTGGTATTTCAAATATAAAATTCAAAAATAATTATGATTCATGAATTATTTTAAATGTTTTTAATGATTCCTTTAAATGTTTTAAAATGTATAATCAATGAGAATATTTTTAAAAAAAATTCATGAATCTATAAGAGTTTTAAATAATTTTAATTGTATCTTTTATATTATTTAAATTTTACTTTCAATGAAAAATTATTTCAACGATGTTTTACATTTAAAAATTGTTTTAATTGTTTTTTATATTACATTACACGTTTTCATGATTATTTTAAATGAATATTGTATTAAAAATATTTAAGATTTATAAATAAATTTTTAAATAAGGAAGGATATTTCACATGAAAAATAATATGAAATGGTAAATAATTCTTTATATGAAAAATATTTTTTGAAATTTTTTTATGAGAAGGATTTTCAAAGAAATGATATTTATGTTATAAAATATTCCACATAATAATAGAAAATACCAATTCATTTAATATGATATAATTTAATAAATGTTATATTTTATTTGTGATATTATCCTTGAATACAATCTATATTATTTCTATAATTGATTATGTTTTGATTGAATGATGTTTATGACACTTGTTTCTCATCCATATGGTATATGATTTTTATATCTGTTTATTTTATTAAGAAATGCTATTATAAAATTATTATGAAACCTTTCTTTCATCCATTGGTAATAATATGATAAAATAATATAATAACCATTTCATTTCATGGATTATGATATGATATTTATGGAACCTGTCTTTTTTAAGGGTCATGATATTTTGGATGTTCTATTAAACTTTGGCACAAATATGTATGATTTTATTATGTAAATGGAGTTTATATATCATGAGATAATTATTAGAGTAATTTCGACGAGACTGATCTACAGTGGAAGATGGGGAATCAAAATCAACTGTGGGAAGATAGTGAAACCTGATCCACTATGGGAAGATGAGGAAGCCTGATCTACTGTGGGATGGTACGAAATCCTAACCCATAATGAGAATATTGGGATACCCAATACACTATGAGATAATGGGAAAATCTATCCATTAAAAATAATGGACTGCAACTAGGGATGGTGGAGTGTCCCACCTAGTAGGTGTAGTCCCCATTAAGTTCTCTATTGTGTTTTGGAAATGTGCCGTTAAAAATAGGGAATTGTGTAACATGGTTTTGTGTATCTAAAAAAAATATATGCATTATTCCGTTAGTTAATCATACATGGTTAATTTTATTTAATATCTGATGATTTCATGTCATATTAACTACAAATAGTAATTCCATGTCTCATGATTATGGTCATTGTATAAAGGGTATGATATTCATTTTTTTTATAATGTTCCAATGCCCTTGTGTTAGTGTTATGCTTATGTATTTAATTTAAATTATGTTATTTAGAATTTTACCTCACCCCTTTATTATGTTTCCATTCTTAGGTTATGAATAAATTTTTTGATTATGATTACTAAATGGGAAGATCTCTCAAGGAAATTTTTAATGGCCATTCACCAAACTAAAAAATATGTTCCATGTTTCAAAATACCCTACATTATTACGGTCCTTGGGTATTTATATTTGTAATATGATTAATATTAATCAAATATTGTGTAATATCCATGTATGTTAATCATTTGAATCTATAGTTGGTTTAAAATTAATGTTTTATTAAACCATTGGAAATTTGGATTAGAAATTTTTACAGCTGTCCGTAAAAGGATTTTTAAGGATATTTCTAAGGTTGTCTCTAAGGGTAAGATAATATATAGGATATTTTTATATAATTTCGGTATATTATATAGTGATTTATTTCCTAAAAATACATTTAAATCTAGATACTACAAGTGGATGTTTCTCTAGAATGTATTTAAATTAGAGTAACAACCCAGAAAACACTATATTGAGCTAGACTCGATAAGGAACTGAGGAATGTAAAATTATCCTTGTTTAACACCAAGTAATATACTCTCAATATATAGGAATTGGGAATTCAAAAAATCTATATGAACTATAATGAAGAATTTAAATAGATGATTACTATGAATAATTTCAGATAATCAAAAGGTGTCAAATATTAAAGAAGTTCGTGTAATGATTTAAACATCATATAAGTAATTTTATTCCCAGTTATTTGGTATTCTGCAATGATAAATGTAGCTCACAAAATGATTTACGGTGTTAGTTAACTTTAGGAACAAGATGCAACTGTGTTAACATTAATGTTTCATATGTGTAATGTGAAGTGCCCAGATCAGTGTGAATCACTGAGAGGGGGAGGGGGTGAATCAGTGATCCCTTAAAACTTTTTTCTAATTGATTCTTAATCAATTAAACCTCTATGGCTGGTTAAAGCCTCGATCCACTCTTCTTGTATCTCTCAACCTTTCCCGGATAATGCAGTAATGAAAAGGCACAGGACACAAGGATTTTACAAGGTTCGGCACCAAAGGCCTACATCCTTGCCATGCTTTCCCTGCATGGATTCTCCCATTATAATCTGTTAGTATTACAATGGTTGATACAGCTTCCCACCGTATCTCTCCTGAGTCCCACAGGACGGTCTTTATACTGCGTCCCACAGTGTTACCAGAGTCCCACTGGCCTGCTCCAGAATCCCACTGAAGACTTCTTCTCCCTGAGTCCCACAGGTTCTTCTCCTGGCTCCTCGAGTCACACGAGTAGCTCTTCTTCTCTTTAAGCTTCTTCAAGTATCTTCAGCAGTCTGGGATAAAGACTTCTGGCCTTGCTCTGTACCTCTGATCACTTGTGATGATCAGGTCTTCTCGTCTAGCTCAGGCTTTATCTCCTTCTTCAGGATGACCTGGCTTCTCTCTTCAACTACTGAATACTCAGACAACTGATATCTATAACTCCAGTCTGGTCCAGTCTCACATCAAAACAACTTCATGCACTGAATGCATGGGTCTTCAAATCTTCAAGAACTTTTGTTCCTGGACTCCTCAGATGCACACAGCCTGATTTATCTTTGTTCACGTGTGCACGTGCATGCATGCATGCATGCACTTTCCCTTGCTCTTCTTCTAGGTGCAGTAAACCCACAATGGGTGTAAATACTTTTATCACACACACCTTCTTCCTGCTTCACACTTTGTTCTTTTTGTTTACACACTCACAAGTGTGTTGTACTTTAGTGTGAGGGTCGTCTTTCAACTTCTTCTAAGTGTGTTCACTTTTAGTGCACACCTAGGTTCGGCCTTCTTCCTCTTGTTTGCACACACACACTCAAGGTATGTTCTTCAATTTGCATACACAAGGTTCTCCACTTTTCACACACACAACATGTGTGGTCTTCACTTGGTGCACACACAACTTGTTCTTTGTTTTGAACACACTTGGGCTTGGCCTTCACTTGTTTTCACTTAGCACACACACTGCCAAGTGTGTTCATCCATTTGCATACACACCAAAACTTAGGTCTCGGCCTTCTTTTCAAATTCACACACACGGTTACGGCCTTCTCCAATTCTAAAACACATACAATGTGTAGTCTCGGCCTCCACTTGCACACACAAGCCGTAGGTATGTAATGGCCTTCCTCCTTTGCACACACACCTATGTGTGGTCTTCCTCTTGTCTTGCACACACAACCCGAACCCCTGCCAATCTCTTCTTCAATATCCGCGCAAGCTACACTTGGGTGCCACTGACCGCGCAAGAGCACAAGGTATGAGCCACGTCCTCTCTTCTTCTTCAAAGCACAAGGCACACTTGGTGCCACTGGCCGCGCAAGCACTTGGGTGCACAAAGGCCGCGCAAGACCTCGGGTGTGCAAAGTGCAACACCTCGGGCGCGCAGGTGCAAGAGCACAAGCGGCCGCGCAAACACCTCCTGCCACGCACGTCCGCGGGCAGAGAGGGATGCAACCTCGGGCGCACAAGGATGCGGCCTCGGGTTCTTCCTGTCGCGCAAGGGAGTAGGCGCGCAGGGAACACTTCAAAGCCTCGGGTGGCTTCAGGACAACAGCCGCGCAAGTACTTTGCGCGGCGGCTTGTTCTTCGCGAGGCAAAGGCACACGCGAGACTTCTGATTTTCAAGAAAGGATCAGCAGCATTCTTTGGAGCCTCGGCCTCGTTTATATAGGCGAGGAGAGCCTCTGCCTTCCGCGTGGGATAAATATTGAATCCCCGAAATCTTCGGATCTTCAAAGATATTTTCAAATCGTGATTTTTATCCTCTGTTTCACGCGGGATCTTTTATTTTCTCTTCTCCTCGTGCATGCGATTTATAACGCATGCACGGCCTTCGGCTCTTCTATCCCATGCATGCAAAGCCTCTGTTTAAACCCAATCCATGCAAAGTCACGAACCCATGAAGCCTCGGCAACTTCGTTTGCCTCGGCATTGCTTCGAATTCTCCTCTCATCGCATGCATGCATATTTTAATGCATGGTTGTGTTAAGTGTGGCCAGACGATCACAATGGAGGTCTTAGATCCTTCAGAGGTGGCCGAGAACTCGAAAACCGGCTTCAGGTTGCCTCTGGTTCGAGAGGAGCTCGCGGGAAGGTGCGGGGAGACCTCTGCCGAGCTCGGGGAAGAGGACGAGGCGGGAGCCGTCGGATCGGGCATTTGAGATATATCGGACGGCCGGATTAAATCGGGGGCGCGGCGGATTAGATGAGCGGTCCAGATCGAGCGCGCGATTGCTCGGACGGCGGAGATTTGCTCCCGGTGAAAAATACGCGTCCCACATCGAAACGGCGCGGGATTTTTCCGCGGCTTATAACCCTGGCGCTGCCTCAACCCGCCAGTTGAATCTTCTCCCTCCACGGTGCCGCCCCGCACCATGTTCTCCCTGCGGGCGCGCTCTGCGCCCACTCTCTGCTCCTGCGGGCGCGCTCCTAGCGCCCACTATGCTCCTCCGGTGCGCGGGTTTCACCACCGCGTGCCCTCGGGGGCTTATACACGACCCCCTGCGCTCCTCCGGGCGTGCCCCAGGCGCCCATGCGGTGTCCTTGGGGTGCGCCCCTGCCTCGAGGATGCTGCCCTGGCCTTGAGTGTTCCCCATGGGCGTGTTGACTTTGAGTCCCACATGTGCCTTGGGTGATGACCCTCGGCTGGCCTCCTTGGTGGCCCAATTTTTTGGCAAAGTAAATATAGGGTACTTTGTATAAAAACAAAGTAACCACATACATAATGTGAAATGCCAAGAGCCACTCCAAGCCTTCTCCTCTAAGCCATGTCTTCTCTCTTCTTCTTAGGAATTCATCAATCCTCCTCTCATATGATCTTCACTTAGGATATCGAATTCCCGAAGGTTCTTCATCAACCGAGCTCTTGCATCAACATGAATTCTCCAATGTGCTTCATTGATCTAATCAGAGACCAAGTTGGATCACTTCCAATTCACATGCACTAGGAGTTAGTACATGGACTTCTTTAATCCACTTCATCCACTTAGTACTTGTGGATGGATCTTCTTCCATCTCCTCATGCATTGTCACTACAATGCATGGTCTTCTAAACATGTTGTGACTTTGTATCTAGTTGATACAAGTTCTATGAACTTAAAGATCAGCTCAACAATCGTCAGATTTTACTAGAGAATGTTTCAACCACATCTCCTATGTCACTTAGTGAATCTCCTAAGTGACATTCATCTTAGTACCATGGCCATTCTCCTTCACCACCAACACCATCACACCCTTTGGCATTCACATCTTGACATTCCCTGACTTCCATTCATTCCAAGACAACTTCATGCCACATTGACAACAAATTCAACACAATGCACTTCAATCTCCCCCTTTGTATTTGTTGTCAATACACCACTTCAGCACATATGAATGGGTCAATATGTGTGCCAATATTTTCTCCCCCTTATTGGAAATCAAATGCAATGGTGTGGTGTGGTTCTCTTCCAGAAATATCTTCCTCCCTTTGAAAAGTATTATCTTGAAAAACACTGAGAGAGGGATGATGTCACATGTTCACTTGAGCAATGAACCTTTAGTAAATCAGCTCTAAGTCTACTTGGGCTAACCCGGTGTAGAAAACAAGAGTGATATAACCAAGATTTTTCAATGCTGTCCACATTTCACTATACATGTGAGATCATGCTTCAGGGGTTTGAAATTTTTCAGATATAATAATGAATTTGCTAAATCCTGCACAACTTCACAAAACTCATTAGAAAGTTCAGTGCAATGATAAAGCCCCCCCTTTCATCCATTTGCCTTCAATCCATACTCCCCCTTAATTGACATCATGAATACAATTAAGAAACAAGGGATCAAAGTATGATTGGAATACCTTTAATTTTCTCAAGATGGTATTAAATCCCAAAATATCATCTTCTCCAGATTGGATCCCCCTCAAGGGGTGCACACCATTCAATCCAAACCACTCTCCAGATGAGAATGATCATCATCTTCAATTCCCCGCAATGTCAGCACATGTAAATACAAATAGTATAAGGGAATAAGATGGAACCTCCTTGGTTCATCAATGTGAACAACAAGGTTGAGAAGATTCTCTCAACAGAGATGTCCCATTTTCACCAGTCTTCACACTTGCACATCTGATCTTCTTTGATGTTTGTGCTGGTGTGGATCTCAACACATCTTCATGTGAAATCTTCTTCTTCCCTTTTGCCTTAGCAATTGCCAGAACTTCATCATCAGCTCTTTGCAGTTCTCTGGCAAGTTGCAACTGATTTGGCCATATGACTAGTAAGTCATTTGGAAGAGTGGCCTCAGTTTTGGAAGTTTCACATGGTTCCTTTGATTCTGTCAAGCTACCTCTCCTAGGCAACTTGTTTTCAATCAATCCCTTCTTCTTCTGGATTGATTGTCTTCTGGAGTTCAGTCTGCTTCTATTTAGTTTCATGGCTTCTTTACAAAGATCCATGATATGATCTTTCTTTCCACAGTAGAAGCATGTTTTCTTGGTGGTACTTCTGGATGACTCACCCTTCTTGGATTTAGACTCCAAGGACTTCTCTTCATTATTCAAACTCTTCTTGGGAGCATCTTCCACTTTCTTCTGCTTGCTTCCCAAGGAATCTTTTTGAGCCAGGTTCAGTGATCTTTTCTTCTTTTGAGCTCTGGATACAGTTGGAGATTGACATGTATCTTTTTGACCACCTTTGCAATCATCCCAGATGTTGTCAAGTAATCCAAATCTATTAGCAGTAAACAGTTGTCTCTGGACCTGTGGATGCTTCTTCTTTTCTTCTGGCTTTCTCCCCCTAGGCATGGGCTTCCTCTGTGCTTTGGCATTCAGTGGATTGTACCAACAATCCTTTGCACAATGCCCATACTTATTACAACACCAGCATTGACCCACAAATCTTGACCTCTTGAGTCCTTCTGATTGTTGGGTACTTTTCATGACCTGTTGTGCTGTTTCAGGAGAGCTCTGCTTCTTTACTGTCTTCATCCATATTTGTTTGGAATTATTCTTCCATCCTGCACTTTTTGTGGAAACACAATTAGAAGCATCAGTACAAGATGGTATGGATGGTACCTTCTTTCTAGAAGATGTTGCACTTTTATTAGAGGATGTCTTTCTCTTAGAATCATCCTTCTCAAAGCTCACTTGAGTAGCAACATTTCTTCTTTCAGCTGTCTGGGAGGCTTTGGCTTTGGGTGATTGCTGATTTTTCAATATCACCTCTAGTTCTAAGCATTTCATATTGAGGGAGTTCTTCTCATCCTCAATAGTTCTTAGCCTTCCTTCCCATTTCTTTTCAAGTTGCTTCATCTGGTCATCATGCACCTTCTTCATTTCTTGTAATGAATTGTCAAGCTCCTTCACCCTGTTTACTTTGTCTTCAAGTTGAGCATCTCTGACATTCATTGAAACTTTGTGCCTCTTTTCCAGTGCATGGAAAATATCTTTGATCATTATCAAAAATATTTCTTTCTCAGAAGAGCTCCTTTGCAATTCTTCACAGGTATCTTCATATCTTTCATTGCAAAGGGAAACAGTTTCATCTTTGGCATTCACCAGCCTTCTGAGAGTGTTGGTTATGCCAACCCTTTTAGCCAGCTGATCTTCCATAGCATTGGCTTCTTCTTCTAACTGTGATTTTTCTTCATGAAGATCATGGATGCCTGTAGCTATACACTTTTCCACTTCCATGGGAACTGTCTTCTGAAGATATTTGAGTGCACTCTGAAGATCATTCATTGTTTCAACTTCATCACAGCTAGGACAGGCTTTCTTCATCTTCTTGGCCTGTTTCTTCTTTCTATTTTTCTGAGTCTTGGCAGATATCTCCATTTGAGGCTGTTCTTTCATTTCCTCAAATCTGCACTCCATATAGACTCCCTTGGATCTTTTAGAGGTAACCTCCCTCTGATACCAATTGAAGTGCCCAGATCAGTGTGAATCACTGAGAGGGGGAGGGGGTGAATCAGTGATCCCTTAAAACTTTTTACTAATTGATTCTTAATCAATTAAACCTCTATGGCTGGTTAAAGCCTCGATCCACTCTTCTTGTATCTCTCAACCTTTCCCGGATAATGCAGTAATGAAAAGGCACAGGACACAAGGATTTTACAAGGTTCGGCACCAAAGGCCTACATCCTTGCCATGCTTTCCCAGCATGGATTCTCCCATTATAATCTGTTAGTATTACAATGGTTGATACAGCTTCCCATCGTATCTCTCCTGAGTCCCACAGGAGGGTCTTTATACTGCGTCCCACAGTGTTACCAGAGTCCCACTGGCCTGCTCCAGAATCCCACTGAAGACTTCTTCTCCCTGAGTCCCACAGGGTCTTCTCCTGGCTCCTCGAGTCACACAAGTAGCTCTTCTTCTCTTTAAGCTTCTTCAAGTATCTTCAGCAGTCTGGGATAAAGACTGCTGGCCTTGCTCTGTACCTCTGATCACTTGTGATGATCAGGTCTTCTCGTCTAGCTCAGGCTTTATCTCCTTCTTCAGGATGACCTGGCTTCTCTCTTCAACTACTGAATACTCAGACAACTGATATCTATAACTCTAGTCTGGTCCAGTCTCACATCAAAACAACTTCATGCACTGAATGCATGGGTCTTCAAATCATCAAGAACTTTTGTTCCTGGACTCCTCAGATGCACACAGCCTGATTTATCTTTGTTCACGTGTGCACGTGCATGCATGCATGCATGCACTTTCCCTTGCTCTTCTTCTAGGTGCAGTAAACCCACAATGGGTGTAAATACTTTTAGCACACACACCTTCTTCCTGCTTCACACTTTGTTCTTTTTGTTTACACACTCACAAGTGTGTTGTACTTTAGTGTGAGAGTCGTCTTTCAACTTCTTCTAAGTGTGTTCACTTTTAGTGCACACCTAGGTTCGGCCTTCTTCCTCTTGTTTGCACACACACACTCAAGGTATGATCTTAAATTTGCATACACAAGGTTCTCCACTTTTCACACACACAACATGTGTGGTCTTCACTTGGTGCACACACAACTTGTTCTTTGTTTTGCACACACTTGGGCTTGGCCTTCACTTGTTTTCACTTAGCACACACACTGCCAAGTGTGTTCATCCATTTGCATACACACCAAAACTTAGGTCTCGGCCTTCTTTTCAAATGCACACACACGGTTACGGCCTTCTCCAATTCTAAAACACATACAATGTGTAGTCTCGGCCTCCACTTGCACACACAAGCCGTAGGTATGTAATGTCCTTCCTCCTTTGCACACACACCTATGTGTGGTCTTCCTCTTGTCTTGCACACACAACCCGAACCCCTGCCAATCTCTTCTTCAATATCCGTGCAAGTTACACTTGGGTGCCACTGACCGCGCAAGAGCACAAGGTATGAGCCACGGCCTCTCTTCTTCTTCAAAGCACAAGGCACACTTGGTGCCACTGGCCGCGCAAGCACTTGGGTGCACAAAGGCCGTGCAAGACCTCGGGTGTGCAAAGTGCAACACCTCGGGCGCGCAGGTGCAAGAGCACAAGCGGCCGCGCAAACACCTCCTGCCACGCACGTCCGCGGGCAGAGAGGGATGCAACCTCGGGCGCGCAAGGATGCGGCCTCGGGTTCTTCCTGTCGCGCAAGGGAGTAGGCGCGCAGGGAACACTTCAAAGCCTCGGGTGGCTTCAGGACAACAGCCGCGCAAGTGCTTTGCGCGACAGCTTCTTCTTCGCGAGGCAAAGGCACACGCGGGACTTCTGATTTTCAAGAAAGGATCAGCAGCATTCTTTGGAGCCTCGGCCTCGTTTATATAGGAGAGGAGAGCCTCTGCCTTCCGCGTGGGATAAATCTTGAATCCCCGAAATCTTCGGATCTTCATAGATATTTTCAAATCGTGATTTTTATCCTCTGTTTCACGCGGGATCTTTTATTTTCTCTTCTCCTCGTGCATGCGATTTATAACGCATGCACGGCCTTCGCCTCTTCTATCCCATGCATGCAAAGCCTCTGTTTAAACCCAATCCATGCAAAGGCACGAACCCATGAAGCCTCGGCAACTTCGTTTGCCTCGGCATTGCTTCGAATTCTCCTCTCATCGCATGCATGCATATTTTAATGCATGGTTGTGTTAAGTGTGGCCAGAAGATCACAATGGAGGTCTTAGATCCTTCAGAGGTGGCCGGGAACTCGAAAACCGGCTTCAGGTTGCCTCTGGTTCGAGCGGAGCTCGCGGGAAGGCGCGGGGAGACCTCTGCCGAGCTCGGGGAAGAGGACGAGGTGGGAGCCGTCGGATCGGGCATTTGAGATATATCGGACGGCCGGATTAAATCGGGGGCGCGGCGGATTAGATGAGCGGTCCAGATCGAGCGCGCGATTGCTCGGACGGCGGAGATTTGCTCCCGGTGAAAAATACGTGTCCCACATCGAAACGGCGCGGGATTTTGCCGCGGCTTATAACCCTAGCGCTGCCTCAACCCGCCAGTTGAATCTTCTCCCTCCACGGTGCCGCCCCGCACCGTGTTCTCCCTGCGGGCGCGCTCTGCGCCCACTCTCTGCTCCTGCGGGCGCGCTCCTAGCGCCCACTATGCTCCTCTGGTGCGCGGGTTTCACCACCGCGTGCCCTCGGGGGCTTATACACAGCCCCCTGCGCTCCTCCGGGCATGCCCCAGGCGCCCATGCGGTGTCCTTGGGGTGCGCCCCTGCCTCAAGGATGCTGCCCTGGCCTTGAGGGTTCCCCATGGGCGTGGTGACTTTGAGTCCCACATGTGCCTTGGGTGATGACCCTCGGCTGGCCTCCTTGGTGGCCCAATTTTTTGGCAAAGTAAATATAGGGTACTTTATATAAAAACAAAGTAACCACATACATAATGTGAAATGCCAAGAGCCACTCCAAGCCTTCTCCTCGAAGCCATGTCTTCTTTCTTCTTCTTAGGAATTCATCAATCCTCCTCTCATATGATATTCACTTAGGATATCGAATTCCCGAAGGTTCTTCATCAACCGAGCTCTTGCATCAACATGAATTCTCCAATGTGCTTCATTGATCTAATCAGAGACCAAGTTGGATCACTTCCAATTCACATGCACTAGGAATTAGTACATGGACTTCTTTAATCCACTTCATCCACTTAGTACTTGTGGATGGATCTTCTTCCATCTCCTCATGCATTGTCACTACAATGCATGGTCTTCTAATCATGTTGTGACTTTGTATCCAGTTGATACAAGTTCTATGAACGTAAAGATCAGCTCAACAATCGTCAGATTTTACTAGAGAATGTTTTAACCACATCTCCTATGTCACTTAGTGAATCTCCTAAGTGACATGCATCTTAGTACCATGGCCATTCTCCTTCACCACCAACACCATCACACCCTTTGGCATTCACATCTTGACATTCCCTGACTTCCATTCATTCCAAGACAACTTCATGCCTCATTGACAACAAATGCAACACAATGCACTTCATAATGAATTTGAATTATAAAAATTGATTTCATAATTGGAGATCCTATGAAGAGAATCAGAATGGTCCACAAGTATTGGTTATACTGTTGATGATAAAGAGACTGCAAACATCATGTTAATGGTATGGGTTATTATACTAGTACAATTTTCATTAACATATGAATAATTATTGGGTTGAGGTTGAGAACCATAAATAAATTATTCTTATTTCAAATTATATGAAAGTTGTATTATGGAAAAATATGATGAAGCATGTGTAATGGTTTTAGAAAAAATTTGGATGATTTATGTTTATATGTTTGAAAATTCTAAGATAATGTTATAAGAATACTAAAATATATAAGTACTTTGGGTATAAGTTTTCTATTACCGATGTAATAGATATTATTATTTGTGATGAAGACATATAAAAGTGATTTAATTTAATCTTGATATTTTTTAAAATGTGAAGGTAACCCATAATGTGTTCAATATGTTCATAAAATTGTGTTTTTTTGGATAAAGTGTTTATTTATTTAGATAATATAAATTAGATAGTATTTATGACCTTATAACACATAAATAATTTGTTAAAATAGAGTTCTATGGAATCATAGTTGATGTTTACAACTTCTTGGATTAACGGAATATATCCATTAATATTATAAATAAGTAAGAAATCATGTTTTCAAAAAGGATTTATTTTAATTAAAGTTATTAAAATGTTTCAAGAGAATGTATAACTAGTTTATTAAAATTTTTGTAATGTAACATCAAATAACAACTTTGTTCTATATTCATGATAATTGTTAAAAACAATTGTGACGCTAATTCTATTTTTTTGGATTTTCATATGTCTAAAGTTCTTGGAGGTTAACCATTGATAGAAATTTTATGTTAATATTCACATGAATTATGTAACTCCCTAACCCATGAATCTTGGAGACAATTCATTATTTCAATACATTAGCATTATTAGAATGAATCCAATCCCAATGGACAAATTAGTTGAGATGTATTTTAAAATATGTTACCTACATAAAAATTACATTATAATTTGAAACAGAATATACAACATAGTTAATCCTTTGAGAATTCCATTTTTCTTCTAGACTAACCTTTAATATAATATACATACACTTCTTGCCATATGTGGATAATAAAACTTACAAATGGGGTTAGCGCAGATAATAAAAAATGATAAACAATATTGTAAATGATTTCCTAGATGATAATAAACTTTTAAGGAAAGGTATAAAATTGAAACACCATCCTTTTAATCATAATATTCCTCATAATATTGAAATAATAAGTCAAATAATTCCATTAAAACATTCATGTGGATATTATTCTAGTCGACTAATCACATTTAATATCAATAACTAATAACATATTGAGGAAATTCATAATACCATACATCATAACCTTAGATTCATGACCTTGTGCCAAGACGATTTCTATAACCTCACGGACTTATAGAGAGGGACTATTTTCTCTCAGGAGACCTACTATTTCATCACGTGGATATAGTGGTCCCATCCAATCTCTTACTAAGCCCAATTTATTCCCCATATGAAAAGGGTGAATCATAACATAAACATTCAAATTAAAACTACAATATTAATGCTATGATATTAACCATAAACCATGAATGGAATTAAAATACAACATCCATAGTTAAACTTATCATAAACCCTTTAATACAATATTGAAGATTGTATCAATATAAGTTAACCTCATTCATAAATAAAACCCTACAATGGTTGTTGAACTATATTAAAATATTATTATAAGATTAATAATCCACAATGAGAGAAATATCCCACTGAAAACATTAAAAATCTACATCGTTTTTGAATGAAGACATTTAAAATCTATTTTTTGAATCAAAGTGTCACATTCCAATTTGAAATTTTTTAAAGGAGTTATAATTTTAAAACATTCAGGTACATAAAAAATCCTTATAACCATTTGAAAATTAAGGACAAGGATGAAAAAGATGTCACTGTACATACTTATATATAAAAAATCTTATATAATAATGAGATTATGAAATTATCCCTTACAAAAAAACAAAAAAATATTACTTTTTTAAAAATATCTTCATTACTTATAAAATTAGATAAATTATACTTTATAACCATTTAATTACCTTAATATAGTAATGTAATACGATAACAAGAAAACAAAATTGGTGAAATGATTATTTCGTTATACATTCAAAGAATCCCATACCACATTATAAATATAAATAATAATCCAAATAAAATTAAATGAAACATAGAATACCATTAAGATAATGTTATTCATGATATAATATATAATAGGAGTAGTACATTCACCACACACAAGAAACTAGTGGTGAACATAGCTTATATCCCATGAAAATTAAAAGCGAGATGAAATTCCCGTACCATGGGACTTAAAATCTTTGTTCGCATTCAAAACTCTTGTATATTATTTTTAAAAAAATTATTTACTTATATTATAATAATAATAATATTTATGATATCATATATAGTTATTTCATGACATTATATTACTTATTTATTAACAATTCTAGTTAAAGCTATAATTTTGGTAATATTTGTTTTGTTTATCGTACATGTTTTGATTTGTTCTTCATGATCATATTACATATAACAAGATTTAAAAACATAATGAATTTATAATATGATTTATATATCATATTTATTCATAATAAAAAAAATATATAATATACAGATATATTAAATGAAATACACCGTTCATTGATATGGTAAGTCGTATGTAAAATGAATGATGTTTCCATTTTCTTATCATATTGAGAAGAAGTGACTGACATATATGTACACACACACACACACAGATATATATATATATTTCAAAAACCATTATTTTTTCATATATTTCATTCTTATTAATAGTATACATTTTTATAATCATTCTTAAATGGTGAACATGGAATATAAATCTCATCGCGTCGTGGAGAAGGTAAGTTTTACATTTCCACATGTGAAAAAATGATTTCCTTCATGGTTAAATGGTATTGAATTGGATAAAATATGAATTATAAAAAAATAATATTATATTTATAATTTTAATATTTTATATTCATCACTACTCAAATCGAAAAAAATATAGATGAAGAACAGTTTAACACATGGTGTGTAGATGGTAAGTCGTACATATGCACACATGGTTACATTGTTTTGCATAGGATGATTAAAAGGAGGAATATAGATTTAAATTGTTTATAATAACATCTCATTATATCTATTATACATTATTATTTTATTTTATATGGAAACAACATTGAAATAAGTAGTAGAAGATGAAATGGACTTTGAAAGAGGTTATAAAACAATTAATTATTTTTCGGGTTCCTCCTTTTGATTTTCACAAATTAATCAATATAAGGGCCTTATGCAAAATGTGCAGCCTCTATGATTATGTGAGGAATGTTGGAAGATGAAAATATAGCGTTTGGATTAGATTGTGGTCATTATATTTGTGAGTTTATCAGAAGGATAAATGCACTTTTATATGTGTGGGAAGGGGAACCTAAGGGAAAGCCATAACTTTAAAATTATTCTAAATTGATTTTTAAAAAGAAATGCTCAATAGGGAATTATTAGGATGATAATAAGGTTATGTGTTAAAATTCACTCAAAGAATAAAATTTTTACATGTTTTGATATTATTTTAGACATATTGTTTTGGATTACCCTTAATTATCCTCATTGAATTTTAAAAGTGGTAAACATTTTAATAAATAAGAAGATATTAATTTTACTTATTTGGGGTAAATTTAAACTAATTGGTAACATAATGAACTTTTAGACCATAAACTATTTAATTTGGTATTTTAAAATATTTTCAAAATTTGAAAAATTTATTATATTATTATATTTATAAAACATCAATTATGTCAATATTTACACTATTCACATTATTAAATTTACATAAAATATAAAAAGAGAGATAATTCTGATTAAAATAATTGAATAGTTGTATTATATGTCACATTATCTTTGAAATTTTTTGGATGATATTAATTATGCAAATTAATTTTTATTTAAATATGAATAATATCATTTATTTTATTCCTTCATTAATAAAGAAATCGCTTCGTCATTTTTGTGTCATTAACAAATATTATTATTCTTTGACTAAAAATTATTAATAAAATTCCATTATATATGAAATAATTTTATAATTATAATTAATATTTATGGTCAAATATATAATTTATATAAATCCATATTTAAATTATTTTAGTAAGGATATACATGCTTATAATATATTTTCATTTCATTTAAACCAACATTCTACGTGTCATAATCCCACCCAAGAGGTTTCAAAAGGCCAAATTTGAACCTAAATGGTTTTATTAGTTGGAAAAATCTCATCCAATTGGATTTTTATATTTTTTTAATGTATTTTTATATTATTATAATATTATTATATTCCTTATTTACTGGATTTACCCTTTAATCGTGGTAAATAATAATTATTACTGCTATTAATATTCATAATATCTAAAAATTAAATGGCCCTATTAACATACATTTAACATTTTGATTCCAAATATGGATTTCAATTTTCTAAATTCAAAACACATAATTGAATGATATTAATTTAAATATAATTCTCATAGTTAGAACTAAAAAAAGATTTTTAATCATAAAACATTTCAAAAGATTGAAATGTTTTAACATCAAAACTAATGGTAAATTTAACTACAACTACAAAAAAATATTAAATGAAAAAAATATTATATTTATAATTTAAATCATCTAATTATATAATTTATCCACCTAAATTATTTTTGATTAAAAAAGTTATTTTCAATAAAAAGTTATTATATTTTTATTGTTCATCAAAATTTAAAACTGATCATAAAAAAATTAAAATTTCCCATATGTAAATTTTCATATCTCACAACAAAAAAAATTTTTGTTTGTTAAAAACAATAGTTTTTTGTGTAAAATCATTATATAAATGGTTGTTCCATAAAAAAGAAGCAAAACTTCATTTTTTTTAAAATACATATTTTATCGGTAAAATTTAATATTTAATTAAGTCTTGTAAAAATAATACACAATATGATTGGTAAAATTATATGTAATATATAAAATTCAGAATGTGGCTAATATTTTTCACAACTACTTTTTAAATGTCTTGTTTGATAGTTCATGTTGCGCATTAACTCAATGTTATGTGTATCACAAGAAAAGTCAGTGTTGTATGTAGTGAAATATTATCTTGGTGTAGAGTACAACCTATGATAATGAATTTATTTGAAAAAAGATATGTACCATGGAATTATTGGGTGTTACAGTCTTCCCTCTTTTAATTAATTGCATCTTCATAATTTAAAATGAGTATTTCAAAATATATTGGTTGAAAACCCACCTAAAAATGGATTAATGATAACTCTATTTTAAAATAATGAATGGGAAGTATTAAGGTCATCAGAAATAAAAAATAATAAGGTTAAAAAAAATTTCAAACTATCGGGTTCTGATGGAGAGTGATAGAGAACATAATGAGGAAAATTATAATAATAACAAATCACTAAATAAGTAATGATATATGGGATCAAATAAATCATCATAAAAATTTAGATGGATATAATTTTTTTTCTTGTTATTTTCCCTAGAGTTATAGAATTATTTTACAATCATCTAAAGGACATCAGTGATTTCATTCATTTTTATAAGCTTAATATCATAATGTGTATGTGCTTTGATCTATTTTCACTTCATTCCATACCCATTTAAATGAATGTTAAAATTATTTTTTCACACCTGAAGCACATCTAAGTAATCATAAGACCTGCAAGTATTTCTTTAATCCTTTAGCCGTTTTATGAATCCAAATAAGGTATGTGCAAATTATCCAATGTTAAACTCATGCCATTCTGACTATAAGACTTTTCCAAAATAATTCAATCAAAATTCACTGACACAAAAGGTATCAAAAATTCAAAAATCATTAATAAAAGTAGATTCACAAAACAATGTAACATATCTATTATTATCACATACCAAATATTTAATCACCTTTAAAACCTTTATGAAAACATTTTTTCCTAAAAATATATAAATATGTAGTACTTTAGTTCATTCCTTATATGTCACATTGTTTTTATAACCATAATAACATAATTCCTGAACATAAATAAATTATGTATTCCCCATAGGCCATAGAAATAGAATAAAATTTTCACTGATCCATTGTTTTCCTTTGAGCTATATTTCCATGACATATTGGAAAATTATTTTCATAATTTCCCATATCTGTATAATTTTAGCATTGAATATGGTTTTCTTCATTAATTACCTTACAATTACTATCCTATGACCTTTCTCCACACACATTAATCAATGTAATATTCCTTTCAGATAATACCAGGATGTTTCTTCCCCCAATTATCACATAGGGTAAAATTCTTCTTTCTCTATTCCCATTATCAGTCTCTTTCCAAGACATTCACTTATTCAATTTCATTACATTAATGTCATAATACCTAAATAATTCCTTTTTCATCTTGATATCACATGATAATATATATATTCATATGATGAGAATGATTTTGAGACTAGTTCTCGTTGGGTTAATGGATTTGAACCATAAAATTATCGAACAATTATTTATTTGGGGTTATATATGTAGTCTACATCATGACTGAATCCCTGGGACGTTATCCTTATACATTCACACATTCTCTTCCTCCTTTATCCTCATAATTAGAAATTGTCTTTCTATATTTGATCATTGTTCACGAGGAATGTATTATTATAATAAAATTTAATTAAATTCCATCCATTTTATATTTTATACTTCTTTTTTCTCTTTTTATTTGGAATTAATTACTACCATTGATATGAATCTACTGAGAGATGATAAACTGTCATGAAAATTTTTTGTATTTCAATATATCCCAAAGAAAGAAATATCACATTTTTTTGAGAAATTATCCCTTTATAATATAAAAATGGATTTTTAGTCAAATTGAATGTTAGAGGTTGTTGTTTCATTATGTTATACAATATTGATCCTCCACGTTATAGGTCGTTTAGCTATAAATGTGTATGGTTATTATCTATAACATCAATCAGTTGACCCAATATAGTCATATGTTGTTCAGTACTTGTTTCCCCTACTAATCCTATATCATTATCTAGCATAGTATGGAAATCTCGTCAAGGGTTATTTTCATGTATAATATTTCCATTTCATCCACTAGGCTCAATATATAAATAAGGATATATAGTAGATTATGTTATCAATCATTAATCCTAATTCCAACTAATGTCAAACATAACATAAATTTAAAAAATTATCATTACCTAATACATAATCATAAAAATGGTTTCATTGAGTTCATATTTACATATAAGTACTTTATAATGGGTTTCAAAGTAAATTTGAATTATCCAAAGGATACCCCTTTGAGTGTCAATTCAGGTGTGTAGTAAAGCCCAATATCATGTACCAGGTTACCATGAGTCAGGCCCAGAACACCTTGTCAGAGTTATTACTCAAATGTATATCTATTCTAGAATCATGTACAAATGTGGTATATATATATATATAGATGTAGGTGTTCGGAAGATCCTACTAATCTGTATATTACAACGAATTGAGTATGTTTCATTATACTTTTCCATAAACTATATCTTAGTGTTATGATTCCTACTCTATGTATTATTAATCAAGTTTCATAGGTTATTATAAAAATCACTATGTTACCAATAGTAATGCCTCGAAACCAAAATCTCGGAGTCCGTACACTATTTTAATAGATTAGCATGATTACAATGAATAAAATCACAAACGACCAAATAGTTTAAATGTTGTGGAAAATAAATTACATACATGAACAATACATTACAATTCCAAATCATAAAATGAAGCAAAGAAAATCCATTTAGAACACCATTATACTCCATGTTTGACCACATATATAATAATAAGTCACTTATTGTAATCTTTAGAAAATAAAACATAAGAATGTTGTGAGATCAGATGCTCAGTAAGGTTAATGAATACAATAGATGCATTCATAAATACGAATATACTATTAATGTAATGTATAAAACTAAAACACAGGCCTATTGAACATAATCATCAGAAAATTAAGGATATAATAAATTAAATGATGCAATTTAAACATTCACGTGGATATTCTAATAGTCGAATAATCACATGAAATATAAAAAAACTTATCTCATAATGAAGAGATTCATAATGCCATACATCAGTACCATACTATCAAGGGCTCATTCAAGTTCCATTATCATACCATGAAGACATTTTTTCAGGACACTTGTTTGTCTCATGAGACCAATTGATTCCTAGTGGGGTTATTGTGGTCCCTGTTTATCACATACTATGTCCAATGTATTAATAATATAAAATTTGTGAAACATAACATTAATAACTGTATTAAAACTAACATGTGAAATCCTAATACTTTAACCATAAACTGTGAATGGTATTAAAATAGCACATCCACGGTCATATATATCATAAAACCATAAATACAATACAAAATATTGTATCATAATAAGTAAACCTCAATCAAGCATAAAACTCAACAATGGATGTTTAAATAGATGAAAATAATATAATAATATCATTAATTTTTTTTGATATAAATATATCTTATAAAACAATTAAAACATGCCTAATTTATAATAGAAAATATTTGAAAGATATTTTTTGAATCAATGATTCCCATACAACATTGAAACAATTGTAAGTAATTAGAATTAAAAAATTTAATGTCTATGTAAATAAATCATTGAAAACATTTTGAAAAAAATGACCATTGATGATAAATATTCCGTAATAGATACTTATGTACACACAATCTTTGAAATTAATGAGATTGTTAAATTAACTCTTACATAAAAATATAAAAAGATTCATTTTTCAAAACATTTGAATTAAAATAAAATTGAACAAAAATATATTCTATTAGGATTTTATATCTATATAAATAGTTAATCAAAATAATAAAAATAAAACATAAATGGTGAAAGGATTAATTCTTTGACCATTCAAAGCTACCCATGCCACTTTGAACAGTTGAATAAATAGCCTAATAAATTCATTTGAATATTAGAATACCATGAATATAAATTTATTAATGATGTAAAATATAATAGAATTATTACATACAACACACACATGAAATAAGTGGTGATCATAGATTTTATATCATAGAAATTTAAAGTCAGACGAAATTCCCTAAAATTTGGTCTAATACTCGAGTACATGATTCAAACTCATGTATAATGATTTTAAACATATTGTTAAATTAAAAAATAATAACAAAAATAATAATATTAATAAAAATAATATCATATATTATTTTTTAGGACTTTATATTACCCATTTTTTGACAATTCCATGTTTAAGCAATGTTTCATGTATAATAGCTTTGTGTATCATACGTGTTTCCACTTATTATTCATGATAATATTACAGATATCATGATTTACTTATATCCAGAATGTATAATTGTATTTATATATCATATATATTCATAATATAAATATAATATATATTTATATATATTAAATGGAATACACATTTGATGTATATGGTAGGTCGTGTGTATGCATGAACATTGTTTCAGTTTTCTTATAGTATTGAATTGAAGTAAGTGAATGACATATACGTATATGTATAAATATATATATTATTCTAGTAGAATAATTATGTCATATATTTTATACATATTTTTAATATACATTTTATAAATAATTCTTCAATGGTGGACATTGATGATGTATCTCATCTTGTTGTGGAGATGTGAAGTTATACGTACACACAAGCGACGATATCATTTTATTAAAAGTGAAATTGTATTAAATTTTATGGAATATAAATTGTACTGAAAAAATATCATTTTATATTTATTTTTCACACCATTATTATTAATCATTATACCCATAGAAATAATTCATTGACGAAAAAAAGTTCACACCATAGCTTGGAAGCGATAATCCTTAAGTACTTTCTCATGGTGATATTGTTGTCTATAGGATAGGTAAAAAAGCAATATGGTTGTCTCATGATTATAATAACATATAAATATAAGTATGTTACCATAATTATAACATTGTTCTGGAAATGAGATAAAAATAGGAATTATAAGAAGAAATGAACATTGAAAGAGGTGATAATACAATTACCTCTTTTTAAGGTATCTCCTTTTGATTTTACATAAAATCACTCCTTATAATGGCTGTATTCCCAATGTGTGGCCTCTAATATTAATTGATGGTTGTTTTGAGATTAAATGGGAAGGTTATTTTTGATATAAATGTATTTTTAGGTGAGAGTTAATGAGAAGGATAAATTACCTTTTATTGGAGAGGGGATGGGAACCTTTGGAAATACCAAAACTATTAAATTATTATAATTTATAAATAAAAAATCTCTAAATTACGTTATTTATTTGATAAGATTATGATGGGTCAAAATCATCTCAACTAATACAATTTAGACATGTTTTTAGTTTCTTTTAAATCTAGCATTTTTGGTTTACCCTTAATTATAATCTATTAATTTTAACTGTGGTTACAACATTTTAATAATTTTGAAACATTTAATTTTACTTATATGGGGTTAATTAACAAATATAGAAATCCATATGAAAATTTATATAATATAAAAGATACTTTGTGATTTTTAAATATTTTTAGTATTTTTAAATAATTTAATAGATTATGATATTTATAATTCATCTATTATATAAACTTTGACACTGTGAACTTTATTGAATTTCAATAGAATATAAACAGAGAGATTACATCAAAATAACAAATTGGAAAATCTTATAATCAGTCACCTTCCTCTATAAATGATTTTATGGAATAACATAGGTCAACTAATATTTATTTTAATATATATAATATCATTAATTTTATTCTTTTGTTAATAAGGCAATCACTACATCATTATTGTGTCATAAATAAATTTAATTATTCATTGTCAAAAAATTAAAATAACATGATTTAGTAAATATATTATATATAAAATTATTATTTATAGTAAAATATATAATTTATATAAGCCCATATATTAAAATGTTTTAATATAGATATTCATGTTTATAACAAATTTGTGTTTATTTTAAATAAAATGTTCTAAGTGATATAATCACACCCTTGTGGCTTACCAAGGAAATATTTTAACAAAAAGGGTTGTATTGGTCATTAATATCTCATAAAATAGTATAATGATTCTTGTTATGGTAGTTTTAAATTATTATAATATTATTTATTTTCCTTATTTTCCTAATTTACCCTTTAACCGTGGTAAATAAAAATAATCACTGAAGTTAATATTCATACTATCCAAAAATAAAATATTCCTATATAAATAATTTGGGATTTATGATTACTAATATGGAATTACTTTTTCTAAATTCAAAATCATTATTTAATGAAATTAATCTAAAAATAATTCTCGTTGTCAGGACTAAAAACGAGTTTTTAAATGTTAAAACATCACAAATGATTGAAATGTTTTTATATCAAGACTCATGATAAAATAAATTCAAAAAACAAAAATTATATTAAATGATAAGAAATATATTATATTTATAATTTAAAATAAATTAATAATATAATGTATCCTCATAAATTTTTTCGATAAATACAGTTGTTTTTCCTTAAAAATTTAGTATATTTTTTCTATTCATCAGAATTTAAAACGTATCATAATAACAACATAATTTAATCCAAACTGAATTTTAATATCCCTCTTCAAAATTAGAAAATTATTTTGTTAAATATAATATATTAATGGGTGAAAAAATTATTTAATGTGGATAAACTGTTAAAATGAATCAAAACAACATTTTCCAAAAATACATCTTTTATCCGAAAAATGGAATCTTCTAAAATATTATGTATAGAAATAATATAATATTTCTATTATAATACAATTGAGTATAAAAAAATAATAATTTGGTTATTACTATTAGTAGAATCTTTTTAAATGTCTAGTTTGGTAGGCCATTGTGTCCTCGAACTCATTGTTGCGTGTAGTGAAATATAAGTTGGTGCTGTGTGTTTTATATGATTATCATGGTATAGTGTACAATACACGCTATTAAATTTATTTAAAAAATTAAATTTACCATGGAATGTTGAGGTGTTACGAGGTATGTGATATTGAAGTATTATCTTACCACATGATGATTTATACATTTTTTATAATCAGTTATTACCCCTTTGTGTTGATAGTAACAACTGACATATGGAATGAATTATCCCTCTACCAACGGATATCTTATTATATAAGGAATAATAATTCCTCAATTTCATAGAGTAAGAGATGAACTGGAAATTGAGAAACACCAAACAAATGGGTGAGATTACCACATGAGAATTTATAAATATTTTATAACCTCTTCAAACAACTTTCTATTGACAGAAACTAATGATATGTAGAATGACTTATCACTATTCATCATGATCGGTTACTAATTCTTGCATGAAACATTCTCCATCATATCATAGAGAATGAGATGAAGTGGATATTGCGAAAGTCAGAACCAAAGGGTGAGATTAATCATAAGAAAATAACTAAAATAAAGTAATTATATCTTTTAATGTCATAGATATTAAATTAATTCGTGAACTCTAGGAAAAAGATATTTCCCAATATTTATCAAAAAAACAATAATTTATGTAAAAATTATTTTCTTATAAATTATCATATATTTTTGGTTTTGATTCCCTTAACATTCTATGGACCATCCACTTGCTGGTGATCAATTATCTCAATCAATTTCTATAATTATTTATGCTTCTTGTCTTTTTCAAATCATCCCATCACATCTTTGTTCTTCAATTTGGAAAGTTGGTTATGATATACATTGTTTAAAACCTATGTTAAAATCAATACCTCTTAAATGTAAGTATTATAATTCATTTTCGCGCTGTGGGTTTCTATGAATAGTACATTAATGTATAAAATAATTGATAATCTAGAAGATTTTAATAGAATAAAAATCATTTTGAGAGAGGTAGAATGTCACACCCTGAGTTGTTTTGAATTATTTTGCCATTAAATAAATTTTTTTTGTGATGCTTTTCATTTCAGGCAACAGTAAATATAGTTTTTTATATGAAGGTTCTATGTTTCTTCAGTTATACAATAAAACATATCATCCTCACACTATATAAAACAATTAGATTATATTTTTGTACATGTAAAACAATTTTTGGCCACTATTACACAATATACCTAGGCACTTCAATAGTTTTTATTAAACAGGTGATTGATTTTTACTAGACTACAAAATTCTATGAATATTATTAATAAAATATTATTATAACTACCATGAAGATGTTGAAATGGAAGTAACTAATGAGATTAAATAAAACAAAACATATGATTTACACAATTATATAAAATTATTCTTTTAGTTATCAATTATTATAAGTGAATTTAAGTACTATTTACATATAAATAAATTACTTTTTTAAGAATGTTATTTTTCTACCTAAAACACAATTTTATCTTATTAATTTTAACAAATAAATGTTGATTTTTATTTCAATTAAATATATATATTATATATTCATTCAATATATTGTATACCCAATCCATAAAATTGATAGGTATAAGATATGAATAAAGACAACTTTTTGAATAAAATGATATATTTTTATAAAACGTAATTTTACCATATTTTAATGTTGAAACCATCAAGAATCATTAGTTTTTGAAACATTCATAAGTATTATTTTACAAAACAAACTACATTTTTGAATGATGAAAAATAATTATACTATGGTGAATTTTTTCTTATTTTCTATGAAGTTTCATATTTTGTTGACTATAGAATAAAGATGAATTTTAATTCAAAATAACATTTTAATATAATATATTAATATGATTATATTATATTTTTTATTGGTTTTAATGTTAAATATTATCAATAATACATCAATTAATCCAATTTATTTAATTTTAATTAATTTAACGATGAAATTAGATATAAAACATATCCATCTTTTGAACATTTTTACATTAAAAACTCTTTGTGACATCCTGTCTACATGATTAAATCTCAAATATTTTCAATCATGTATAAAAATGGGGTTTTTAAAAATTAATTACAAATCTGGAATCTGATTAATATATAATGTCAGATTTGGCCAACATATTTTTTAAAAAGAAATAACAGTTAATGTAATTAAAATTAATTAAAATTATTAAAAGAAATGTTATCTTAACAGAAGACTAAAAATTATTAATTAGGACCAAAATGTCTTAAATATTACTAAAAAATTAATTTCTAGCAATTCATAGACCCTATAATCCATTGAAAAATAAATATTAGCAATAATTGAGTTACATTTCGTAAGAAATGTTTTTGGTGGAATTCCCTTTTCAATAATTTAGATGAATTACACTCATCATCCAGTATAAAAAGGAACCCACCTCTCCAATTTATTCACACCTATAAATCCCTTTGGATTATCCAAACGCTACCCAAATATTATCTCCAATTAACTATCATAAACATATAACCATTAACATGTGAATAAATCCTACAATGGATTTATGTTGGAATAAACCAAAAGGTGTTACCCGAAAATGAGGTGACATTCTTCCATGACAATGTTTTGATTCATTTACTTCTCCGTCCCTTAAATAAGGTTTATATCATTCTTTTATAACAACACTAGAATCTTAAATATAGATATATGTTTTTTATAAGGGATCTTCCTAAACATATATATTCTTATATTTAATGGCTAACAATCATATTGTAATTTTGTATAGTGAACTACTGCCACATGAAACGAAGTTTTTTATTTTTAATTTACCTCCTATCATAGTTGTGATTCTTAATAAAAACCCTATTTAAATAATATTTTTATTATTTTAATTAATTATTTAGTATTTTTAATTTTAATATAAAACATACCTTCATACGTTTCTATTTTTGTAAATACTATAACTTTAGGGATGTGTAGGAAACTACCTCCCCAATGCAAATTGACTCATTCACACTCTACATTAATTGTATTATAGAATGTTTGTGTGAAATTAAATGATATATATTAAAAAATAATTCTAATTTAATTATATTAAATATATATATATAAATAAATGTAACATAAATTATTTGTTTGAATAAGGAAATTAAACTGAAACAACATTCTAGAAAATGTATGACATACTGTCTCCATGAACAGTGTATGTAATTTCATATTTCAATATTTTTAGATTATTATAAATAAAAATATATAGAATATATATTATATTTATTTAATTATTTAAATTATTTTAATAATAATATATTGATCAAAGTAAGTGTATCATTAATAATTATCCAAAAAATGTAAAAAATAGATATAGCCCAAAACATAAAAGTAACATGAATTTTTTAATAAACTGGTAATATAAAGTCATAAACAAATATGTCATGGTATTATATATGAAAATGTTAATATTTTTTAGATTTATTATAAAAAGATATTAATTATACATGAGGTTTTAATATATACGATGGATGTAAGGCTTTAGTTAATGGAATTGCATCTCCATTTTTATTTCTATAAGATACATGTCATAGTCATCACTTGATTATTTTTTCTGGTGTATATACATCCCAAATAAGTATTACATTATAATTATATATATATATTTGTGTGAATTTACAATTCCATTTAATACTATTTTTTCATGGTGCTTTTGTGGCAAAAGTAACCATGTCTGAAAAGTAATTTTATCCCACTTTCCATTCTCTAAGACACATGCCATGTTATGAATCTATATTTATATTATGGATATATTATACCTTATACATTTTATATAATGAATCTAATACAATTCATGTCATTTTAATGTTCAGGTAATGTTTTTTCCATTGTATTAGGATTCAATGTATCAAAATTGGTAAATTTGATTACTATAATTTCACTGTTTACCGATATTATTTATGATTATGAATCAAGTGATGAGTTATTATAATAAAACTATAAATAAATCTCATGAAGTTTAACTCCCAGATATATTATTGTTGTATCTAAATAATGGTACAATAATTCCACTCCTTTTTGTTTGATAATTTATAAAATGATTTTATGAAAATCCGACTTTATTTCCCCATAAATCAGAAATCTCTGGTCACTAAAAATTGTGCTATCAAAAAATGTCATAAAAATGATATAATATTATATTATAATTTATGAAATAAATAATTTACAATGGTATACAATTTCTAAAAAAAATTTAAAAAATGATTCCCCTTAGCATTTTTTGATCGAGGGACTATTCTAATATTTTATGGTGAAAAAGGACTATTTAATATGTAAATAATTATCCACCATCATGAATTTACATTCATTGAATATTCATTTTAATTATTAAAAGATTTAATTTAATTAAAAATTTTATTTTTAATATTTTCTGAAATTCATTGTTTTTAATTTTTGTTTTCAATGAAAATGTGTTTCAAAAAAATAAATGATTTAACATGTGTTTTAAATCATATTCAAATCATCTATAATGTTTTTTCAATTTTATTTTAAAATGAAAATGTTTTCAAAAATGTTTTAGGAATCATGATATGATTTAAATGATTTTTTAATATTACATGAAATTTTATGATATCTTTTTTCAATTAAAAAATCTTTCAACTATGTTCTACATTTAAAATGCTTTTTAACTGTTTGCTAGCTCACATTATAAATTTTCATTTTTATTTACAATGAAAATGGTTTCCAAAAATCATATTGTTTTAAAAATTTATTTTTAACGGGGAATGAATATTTTCATCCGGAAATTTTTTAAATGAATGGTTAATCAATATTTATAAGAATAATATTTTTGAAATGGTTTTATGAAAAATATGTTATATGAATGCATATTTAACATAGTAAATGTTTCATGTGATAATTCAAAATAATTCTATATCTAGGATGACATACATTGTTATGGTTTACAATTGGCTATGTATGTGATACTGGAATACCGTTCATATTCTTTCTAGAATGGTTTATAATTATATGGAATGATTTTTATGACACTTATTACTCTTCTATAGGTTATATTCTTGTGACTCACATTTCAATTAACGAGTAATGCATTGATGAAATTATTTTCAAATATATCTACTTTATAAAGGTAATGATATGATAATATGTTATGATTACAATTTCATTTCATGAGTTACGATGGGATGTTTATAAAACCTATATCTTTATCGAGGTCATGATATTTTGCATGATTTATTACCTTGTGTTACATGTATGTATGATTTAATAAGTGATGTGTTGGACCTATATATCCCTTAAATGAATTAGGTAATGATTTATATCTCATTATATAATTTTGAGAGTCATTTTAATGGGTTGTAACCACTGTGGAAGATGTGAAAACCAATCCATTATGGTAAGATGGGGAAACCTGATCCACTATGGGAATATAGAGAATCCTAATCCACTATGAGAAGATGGGGAAACCCAATCCACTTTGGAATTATGGGAAATGGTGAGATATAGACACCCAATCCATTTTTTGGAATATAGGTAATCCTGATATTTACATGGATGTGATTGTGACTGGGGATTACGATGTGTCACTCAGAGTAGGTGTAGTTCCCATTAAGTTCACTATTATGTTTTACAAATACACCTTGACTTATAAAGAATGATGTTAAGTGTTTATGTGTCTGCCACAAATTCTATGTATTCTGCCTTTGATATGATCGCATGGTTTATGTTCTTTATTATACTATAATTTAATTTCTTATGAACTAACAATATGTATTCCATATCAACTAATTATGATCTTTTATGTAGGGTATGATATTCGAATATTATTATTTTGTTCCCATACACTCATCTTCATGATATTCTTATGTATTTCTTTATTTACCCTTAATGATCATTCAATTTCACCCCATTATAATGTTTCATTTCTTATTGTAATGACGAATGTTTTATGTAGTTATACAAAATTTGGAAGATATATAAAGAATATGATTAAAGAAATTTCCATAAAATGAAGAATGTGTTCTATGTTTCCAATGACACTAAATAATTACGCTCCTTAAGCATGTATCTTTGTAATTTGATAATTATTCATATAAAATTATTCAATATCAACACTTGTTATGCTTTGATCTATATAACTATTAATCCCCATAATAAAAAATATTATATTCGTATGATCTAAATAATATATCATTAATATGAATCACAGTTCTCCGATTAACCATCCACAATCCTAAAAAAGTTGAATTCCAATTGGAATTTCTTCCCTCGTATAAACACATGATGTTACAGTAACATAATTTACTAAAATATATATCTATTTTTACTAATGGATATAATGTAATTTTAGAGGGTCATTATTTTAATTGGGAATTAATTTAAAATAGTATATATTAATTCAATATTAAAAAGTATACTCATCAGATAATAAATTATATTATAAACTATAAAGTCATTATCATCATCATACAATAATTTGAGATCAGACATATAAAAAGAAAATATTAATGGAATTAATATCCTCTACTGAAATATGAACTTATTTATTATTCGTAAGAAAGAATAAAAAATTATATGTGTTAGAAAACCCCTTTCTAAGAATCAGATTATTCATTTTGTTTAATAAGAGGATATTAATTTATTTTAATAGAATATTATGATTCACTTAGGGTTAAAATGAAGTTTGTAATTGAATATTGTCTAAAAAAATTTATTCCTTTCTTATGTACACGATATAGTTGGGTACATTAATTACCTGAAGATACATGAGGTTTAACATTACGTATTTTATTTGGTAATGTAATTAATTATGTATTCTATATTTGATATTTTCTAAAAATTTATACGAGTTGAATAATTTTTTATCAGATTTTTTTAATTTATTTTAGGTAAATGAAATATGAAATATATTTTCCAGTTATGGTGTTGTATTAACAGTAAAAATTGACAATATTTTAAACAATTTGAATAAAACATATATTGAAATGTACAACATTGTTTATTTGAGTAACAATTCATAGTTTTTGAAACATAATTCTAGTTATAATAGGGAAAATGTTTCATAGGATAGAATAATATGGGATACTTGAATTCATTTAACAAACTTAATGGAAATTCCATTTTAGGTATCAGTGTGATAGAATAAATTATTCTATTTTGAAGGGTATATAATATGAAATATATACTTCACAAATGATTTAAATATATTGGAATTCAAGATAAATATTATAATAGATGGATCATGTTTTTTTCATACAAATTTAGTAAAAAATCTTTCCATTTGGAATATTTGGAATTAAGAGGAACAATCAATTCCAATATGGAGTCATAAAGAGGATGTGTATACCATTTACTTTTCTCTAATGTGATGAGATAATTTATTAATTAATAAATATATGGTATGAATAAAATGAAATTACTCACATGGTATCAAATTCATAAAATTTTATATCATTATTTAAATTGATTAAATGATTAATATATTTTAACCAAGATAATTATAAAAATATGAGGGAAATATATTTTCACTGCCTTCATTTGAATATTTTAGTTAATAAATCATATGTTTCAAAATAATTCTCCAGGAATAGAGAATAGAACATGAGATATGGTATTTAATTATTTATATTATAAGGTCACACATAATAGATATAATGATGTAATGAGAAATAGTTTTTAACAATGATATTCTTAATTGAAAAGTTGTTAGTATCGAAGTGTTCTCAATGATTAAGATGATTTACTTTGAAGGAGTTATATCTAGATAATAAATTTCATTAACATCGTAATAGTGGGTTCTGTAATGTATATAAGTTTTTATATTTTTTCAATGAGATAAACACGAGGAATATGATTATAAATTTAACTATTATTCAAATTAACATTCTTTATAAATGATTATCATTGAAGGAGTTCAGTGGGATAGTTTTTTTATATAGTGACATAGGGATGTGGGTTGATTTTCTTTGAGATGGAGTATGTTTAGAAAAAACCTAAAATAATGAAAACATAAAACATTCTAATATAATTTTAAATTTGATATTACACTAACATTTATATATTGATTTTAAGATTTTATTTAAAATTTATAGGAGTATTTAAAATCTATCATGTTATACAAAAAGTGTCTCATCTTTTTCATTAGGTTTAAATTCCAATATCTCCCACATGAATTTATATGATAACTGACCCCCTTTTTTAACAGCCAAAAATATGATAATCGAGTGTTAGTTTCTACATAATTTTATAGTAAAGAGATATAACATATTACATACCCTTGTATTGATTAGTTTCTTAGTCTTAAAAAATATATAATTTCTTAATTCATATTTTACAGTTGAAATAAAATATGATACCATAGTCATAGTGAATGTTCAATATATTTGAACTCATTAAAAGATTCCGTTCTCAAACCCTATATAATGGAAAAAATAAGGGTGAGATAAAATTCATAGTAAGGGTTACGTAAAATGGAATATATGAAGAGTGAACAAGGAATAATCAATATTGTAAGGTAAATAGTTGATAATTCATGTTATTTAATCAATAACATGAAAATAAAATGCATCCTGGGATAGTATCAAGGAAATAATCCCAGGGATAATAATAAATATATTATTTTTAAAGTAATTACATAATGTTAGGAATAATTATCTCATATATCATGATATTTTCACCATCAAGGACTTGTTCCAGAAAATTTTAAACTATGGGGAGGTGCACATGGAAACCTCATTTAATAATTTAAGTTAACGAGTATTTCTCATGAGGCTAGTTGACACATTGTGGGTATTTATATTTTTGTCCCAATAATTCAATACATTTATAATTCATTCTAAATATATATTTAATGATATATTTATTTAATAAAAAATATTCCTTATGAAAAAATATCTATATTGATTAAAGGATTCAGAATATCATGGTTTCCAAAATCAATTAGATAATATTTATTTTAAAACACCATATATATAAATAAACTATGGTTTAGGATATAAACATATCCATGAAATAATAAATATTTTATTTAATATAAATGTTATTTACAATAAAATATGATCATATTAAAATTATTGTTTCAATCAAATGAATGTGTCTACATAATTAATAAGAGATAAGAGTTGACCATAAATTCATAAGTAGTATAGGTTGTATATTTAATGAATTTATATTTTATAATAATCGGAAGTGTATGTAAAACAATAAAATACCTATCCATTAAATATTATTATTTATAAAAAAAATTTGGGACATTAAAATATTATTAATATCATAAATTTGTTATTACAGTGGGAGATTCTATTAACATAAAATATACTAAAAAAACATTAATTTTTTCTTTTGTAAATAAATTCTGAAATGACCATTTTGGATACATTATAATAGTTCATTTAAATTATTTTAAAAATTATTGGATTACTTAAAATTTCCATAATAAATCACTTATTTAAATTTAAAGGACAATTTTAAAATAATTCCAAAAATACCAATTTGTGAGAATAATATACCTCCGTAAAAGAGAAATAAGATTGAATTATTCTAATCATTAATTTTTTGATTCATGTGGAAAATGATATGATATTTTTAAAAAAAATAAGAAAATGAATTAAATATAGATAGGATAATATAATATAATGAAATTATAAATTTTAGTTCATAATATACTTTCAATGTAAATAAAAACGGTCCCATAAAATGATAATGTAAAATTAATCTGGACAACATTAGTATTGTTAAAATTGTAACTCCTAAAAAGAGAAAACATTAATGTAAACAATAAAAATCATGAATAAATATATATTCAAGTTAGATACATAAAATATGTATTATATATTACATATTATTACAAATAGGTGTGTAATACCATATATGTCTCATTGGTGTGGAAATTGATATAAAATCTCTTACATCAGAATTCCACTTATTTGAACATTATTTTAGCACATTTATAATGGTTATAATTTTTTAATTTAAAATATAACCATATTAATACTTATAATATAATATATTATTCAATAATAATTTATTATCATCCATTCATTGAAAATATTTCATTATTATTATTGTTTCTTATGTAAACTACTTAGTTTTCTATTGTATGTTTCATCATGGATGCTTTTGTATTTGTAAATATGATATATTTTCATAATATATGTAACTGTTATATTTTTATCTATATAATATTTATTCATTAGATATATGATTAGAATTATTATTGAAATTTCGAAATGGAAAAATGATTCACATCACTTCGTGGTGACTGTAAGTTGTACAAACGCATGGGTGATGTAATCCTCTTTTATGGGTAAAATGTTAATAAAATAAATGATAAGTTAAATTAAAATAATCAATATTATATCATAAGTATCAAATATATTTATTATTTACATATTTTTTATTATCCATGTTATGTGGTGAAGGGAAACAAATTACATTGGTTCCTAAGTCAATAATTTTCCATACACACGAGTGATGGTTTAATTTCCCATTTGTCGCAAAATGATACGGGTCAATATAATAATAAAAATTAATAAAATATTTTTATAAGTGATATAATATAATATTTTATTATTTTTTTATTAAAATATTAAATGTGGTAAAATAATGAGTAAAAATATAGATCACGGTGATGACAATTACGTTCTCTTAGTGAACCCTCTTTGGGATCTCGTATTATGGTCCCAATGTATGGTATTATAGGAATAATATCACCTCTAAAAAATTATTATTTATGTTGGATAGATATTATTTCATGTTTGGTATAATATAAATGGCTCAATATGTGTGAGTAAGTGAGGGTATGAGGTGACCTTCTATAATATGTTAAGCGACACTTGTAAATTTTCAGTGCTTCAAATTATTATTAAGCCACTTTCTTGAAATAATGCATCAAAAATGAATAATAGTTTTTTATATAAGGTAACAATGTAAATAAGTCCAATAAATGTAATTTAATAATGTTTTTAGGTCATTTTATCGTTTTTTTTAGATTAACCTCCCCTGGTTAATTTGTTTGGACCTTCCCTATGGTTACCAATTTTTAATATTTTTAAAATTCATTTTTAATAAAAAGAAAGTTGAAAATATTAACTAGTATTAATTTTTATTCTTAATTATGATTAATCCATTTAATCACATTGGATTCACATAATTGGTAGAACTCAATTTAAAAATAAACCCAAAAAACAAGATGAAAAACGTTTTGTCAAGAAATTCATTTAACAAGCATAAGGTAATTTTATATTAAGTCAATGAAAAGTAATAACTATTATGTGGGTTTAGATTATAATTTATTGGTTATATAATTTATATATTTTATTTAAGTAATTGATTATTAGATTTTATTTTAATTAATTATAAAGTAAAAACATTATGCATTTTAAAACAGTTTTCTAAAAAATATACATTTTTACCTCAAAATGAACTTATCTTCATTTCTAATTCATTTATAATAAATAAATGATTGATTAAACATAAAATAACACATTATTATAAATAAATATAAAAATTCATAAATAATACATATTCGATTATTCATAAAGGCTTTTGCTAAGGGAAAATTTCAAAAAAAAATCTAGGCATATTTTTATGTAGTAAATTAAAAATAGATATTTATCCTATCAAATTAGGAATTTTATGCCAGGAAATATTTTAATTTTTATTGTATTATTGTTTTATAAAATTAAAATTTTGGCTTAATATTATTGAATCATAGGTGTAACATTCTTCTAGCCCTGAAAATTTTATCCATAAAAATATTCATGAATATTAGTTTCTATATACATGAAAATGATAGTTTTTCATAAACTCCATAGGTTCTCACATTTATTCATTAATTTTATGATTAATTCGATGTACCTTTACCATTCAGGTCATATGATTCTTCAAAATGTGTTATCTACTGTCAATAATTTTAATAGACTCTTCACATTATGATAAATCAAGTTTCAATTATATTTTATTAGAGGTGAGGACAGGAATTGGATTGGTAATTTCATTCTATAATAATGAGTTAGGTAATAAATCCTGAAAATTAAAGATTCTCAGTTTCATTTCCAAATGGAAATCATCATCTCTAAATCATTCCATATTTTTTAGAAAAATTATGTTCCTAGTACTAATTTTCTTCATTCTTAACGAACCATATAACACCCTTTCATGGAGATAATTTCATGATAATTTGATATCACACATGGAATTACAAATTGTACCATCAGTTATTGGAACAACTACTTTTCCTACTTTTGGAATATTTTATATGAGTCTGAATAGTATTTTCTATTTTCATTGCCTCCTTGGTATGTTTTAGTCCTATAAGCGTTAGTTCACAAAATTTATCCCAACAAGTTGGAGTACTATATCTCCATCCAAATAATACATCATAAGGTACCGATTGAAAATATTACTGGAAAATATTGTAAAATGAACACTCTATAAAAGGTAAATTATGATTCTACATTATTTGAAATCTATGTGATTATAATCTCAACATGTCTTATAATGATTGAATAGACCCGTTAATTTTTCCATAAATATGAGAATGAAAGGCGATGATTAAATGGGGATTACTATTATGATCCGTCTCAATAATTTCTTTTAATTTTGATAAAAAGTATGGGTAATGTATAGGAACCCTTCTTTTTATTACATTATTATTACATCATTTTAAATATAATCAATATAATAGTTTTACTAAAATTAGATCCAAAGGTATAGTGTATTAGAAAAATTAGGACAAGACATATCATTTACATAAGAAAACATTAACATTTTTTAATTCTTTATTCTCAAGTGTCTTAGTGGCCTTCAAATTATCCATATAAAAATTAATCTCTTGAGGATATAAGTCAATGAATGAGCGAGCTAAATGCCTAGTAAGAGGGTAAATAATGATATGAGTCCACATATAATGTGTGAGAATAATTAATATCATCATAACATAATCACAGTGTCATCATCATAAACATTATAATAATAATTATATAAAGGCATGGAACTTTGAAAACCATAAAAATGTAACATCATGTCATAGTGGTAAAATACAACACATATATTGGAACAAATCTAGAATAACTATCATTAAAAACATATATTCCTTATATTAAAATCATCATTTTGAAAAAAAGTATCATGTTCACCCATATTTCCCATTATCTTTTTAGATACATCATATTACCCAATTCATTGTATCACAAAATAATTCAATGTGCACCCATCACATTCTAACATTTACGTAATCATGCATACCCCAGTGAACATATATCAATATTAAACATACAATAATTCATGGATATGAAAGGGTTTCATTTAATGAAAAATACATTTATGAAAAAACATTAGATTTAAATAAAAAGAATAACATAATTCTATAGGAATCATAAATCTTCAATGAAGAAGTCACATTCTCAAGAGAAGTAAAATATAAATTTTTATAAAGAAACATTATTCCGAATAATCATTGTATTTTTCATAATAATAGATTAGAATCATGTATATCCCAGAAAAGAAGATAGTTAGAATAATGAATTTATATTTATGGACTGTTAAATTAACATCCACAATGTCATTTACCATGAAAGAGGTTTACCATAATGAAAGGAAATTTGGATTGATAATTTTGTTACCTTATGGCTAAGTGTTATATTTAATTTAATATTCTTGATCATAAAATTATATTCATTAATTAATAAATCCAAATCCACTTATTCATTTTTTTTTTGATTTTTTATATATTTATTAACATCATTAATGGCCATTATTATGAATTATTGAGTTTAATATCATTATTTGGGGTTGTTTGTTTTCATGATTTTCATGATCGGTTCACTTTTATAAATGTATGGAGGATCATGTATAATGAGAATAATTATCCAGAATTGAATTTTTATCTTATTAATGAACATTCAATATTTTAATAGTTCTTTTGTATTATTTTTTCCATATATAATGCTGATTCATTATATAACATGTTAATGATAATCATATATATTAATTTTGGTTGGTTTATATTAAAATAATTATTTTTTATTTAATATTATAAGTTTGTATATATATATATATATAAGTTAAATAAAATTAAATTTTTTATAGAATTAATTTTAAAATATAGTTCAACAATTATAATTATTTCATGACAATCCTTGAAGGAGGTATAGAAAAATGAAAACATATCGTCTATGAAGGCGATAAATCAACTCTACACAAAGGATAGTTTTATTTTTACAATAAATGGTTGAAGAGAAGACGATTGATGATGAATTATTCCCGTAAAAAATTCTAGTATATATACGATACTAGAGATACCATTGAACTTTTTTTAGGGGAGGTGAGGAGATAATAAGAAATGAAAATAACTTCAAATGAAATTGAAAGGAATGGAAAGAATTTTTTAACCCTTAAATTCGTCCTTGTGATAACCTCCATATGGAAATTGATTTTGTTATTTTATTAAGATAATAGGATCTTGGACATGGGATAAGGAATTGGGACGATAATTGTGTTGAAATTTTACAAATATTCAGCACTTGGAAGCGTGAGGAGAAGAGGTATTGAGGGTGGTATTTATAGGTAATGAGAGAGGTGTTTTTTATTTTTATAATTTTTTATTATTTTATATCATTTCTATTAATAATTTGAACCTTATCACGAAATATATTATATTAATGAATTAGTGTAAGATATTATCAGATTACATAAACCATACATCATCTATGACTCAATAATTAATTTATTTAGCTTATATCATAAATTTTCAAATTTCAATAATTAATGAAATTAAAGGATTTTAGAGTCACCCAAAAAATTAAACTTACCATTTTTTAGATTACAATTAAAAAATGTGTTATAGTTTATAAAATTAATTTCCTAAATACGATGAATTTAATTTTTATTTAGAATCTTTATTTATTTGAAAAATAATGATTTTTAAATAATAACTGATTTTATAGCAAATTGAACATTAAATTAAGGTAACATAAAATTAAATTATAATCATTGGAATTAAAATTAATTTTATGATTAAATTTTATGATTAAATTTTTTCTTTTAAATATTATATTAATTTAATAATTATAAATAAATATTAATAACTTACGAAAATTCAAAGACATCATTTATCATTAATAAAATATTTGATTACTTATACTATCATATAATTATATGATATTTTATTTTATAATATATATATATATATTAATTATACTTCCATAGGTTAGGTTACGATTATATTGGTAAAATTACTATTCCTAATAGCCAAGTTACTATTACAAATTTTATGTTATATTTTTGATGATTTATGTCAACTAATTTCTATAAATACTTATTTTTTCATTCATTATTTATTTATATTATTTTTATTTTGTTCTCTATGTGATACTATGTAATTTATACTATGTGAAATAATTATAAGAATGTCAATTTCATTGATATAATTCATGTTTCGTAAAATTTTTTCAACCTTATGAAAGTATTCCCTTGAATTTTAATTTTACAAATTAAGGGGAAAATATGTGAGGGTACTTATCCTTTATCAAGTTTTCAAGTTGTAATGATTCCTCTTCATACTTGTGGATCAACCATAATAATTTTACTTGGTCAGTAGTCTTGTTACAAAAAACATTTTTTCTACAATCCATGATCTTCACATGTTCCTCCTCATAAAACATATACATTTCCAACTGTACCACCTCTAGATTCAGTATATTTGAGGTATCTGGTATATAATTCCCCAATATAGACGCATGGAATACATCATTTACATAAGACATGGTTGGTGGAAGTTCAAGTCGATAGGCCTCTACAATAACACGATTAATAATCATGAAGGGGAAAATGTACCCAGGACTCAGCTTCCCTGTCTTCCTAAAAATCATGACCCCCTTCCATGAAGATATGTAGAGGCAAAAATTTTCTCCAATACGAAACTCTTTGTTATGTTGATGGTTTCTTGCATAACTATTTGGATGACTTTTGGAAACCATGATGTGTTGTTGAATGGTTTCACCATTTCTAACTTTTATTCATCCATTACTAGTCCTAGAAGATTACATTCATCAACATCATCCCATAATGTATGCATTCTTCATATTCTCCCATAACGGGCCTCATGTCGATCCTTTTGTATGATCAAGTGGAATATATTGTAGTATGAGAACATGACCAATGAAAGATAATGGTCCCATCTACATTTTATGTGCATAGAACAAGTACGAAACATGATTTAATGTTTCTGAATGGTCTACTCATATTGGATATTTGTTTGAGGATGATAAGATATACTAGACATCATCTCATATTTTAGAGCATGTTAGAGACTTTTCCAGAACATTTATCTGAATCTCAGATCTTGATCGGATATAATCGATAATGGTACTCAATGCAGTCTTACCACTTCTCTAGTGTATATTTGTGCATGTTTATCCTATTGGAAGTAATATCATATTGTAAAAATGAGTGTTGTCTTGATAAGACGATCAATAATAACCCATATAGCATTATTTCAAATGGATTTATTTGGATGTCAAGCTACAATGTCCTTGGTGATGTTTTCCCATTTCCATGTGGTTGTGGGTAATGGTTACATCATCCCCATAGATTTTTTCCTGTCATCATTCACATTCTTGAATACTAGGAACATTGATCTATATTTATTAACATCTTTATTCACATTGTCCCACCAATAGTACTCATGGAGATAACGATTAATATCTGTACTTCTTGGGTGAATAGGAAAGTTTGATTTGTGTTCATCACTAAAAGGATCTTTATATATCTATTTGTTGGATTGTACACATATTCATTACCCAAATATTAAAACCTCATTCTAATAAATTTTAAACAATATTGATTTCCCCATTCATATATATTCCACCTTCTTCTAAATATCCACATCATATCTTTGAGTACCCTTTATTTTCACTATAATTGATGGTTGAGAAATCGTTTATAAAATGATAGGTCATGTTCTTTCATTAATGATCCCTTTTCAACCCTTTTTGAATCTAAGATGAATAGATACTTCTCAATTATCATCATTGATAATGTTATAAGATCCTTAATACTTCGATAATTATCCATTTTATCTTCATTTCTAAGATGACAGTATATTTAGCAGTGATTATACATGATGATATCTGACGATCTTTGTTGGAACACATTAAGCTCCTTCTGAGTGAATATATATTTTAGGCCCTTATGATTAGTATAAATTTTACACTCTTATGATAGAAATATTACCACTATATTTACAATGAAAATTTCACAAATATAAACTCTGTATCATGGGTGGGATAGTTTTGATCAGGAATTTTCAACGTCCTTCAAGAATAGGTTATCACATTGACACATTTCATCAGTGCACACCCTAGTACCTTATTTAATAAATCATTGTATGCCACAAATAGTGTCCCACTTGCCAGTAGTGTGGGTAATGGTGTAGTGATAATCCTCATTTTTAACTCATTGAATCAGTATTCACATTCAGCAGTCTTTAAAAACATTAATACCTTCTGAAATATCATTATTATTGGGTTTGAAAATCTTTAGATGTTCTTCAAAAATATCCATTAATACCATGAAGGACCACAGAAATTAAGGATATCTGTTATAGATAATTTCATCAGCCACATAGTTTTTTCTAGTGATAACACCACACATGAATGATAAATCTTCTATAAAAAACTCACATTTAATTTATGTTACATAATTTTTATCCCGATGAAAAGTTTTTAACACTGTATTCAAATAGTCCTCATGTTCCTCCATTATCATTGTGTATATTAGATTATCATCTATGATGACTACCAAAAACATGACAAGGTTATCTTTAATGACTCTATTCACTATGTCCTTAAATAATTCTAGGGAATTTTTTAGTCTAAAATGAATAAAATTGACCTCCTATTGTCCATACCTCATTCTAATGGATATCCTGGGAGTATGTTTCTTTCTCAACATTAATTGGTGATGTCCTAACTAATGTTCCACATTAGATAAATACATGTCCCCATACAGTTAATCAATCAATTCATTGATTTCTGGATAAGGACACTTGTTCTTTATCATGATTTTTTTGATCTCATGATAATCAATGCATAGTCTCATTTATCCATCATTCTTTTTTATTAAGAGGACTAGTGTACCCAATGATGAGACACTTGGGCATATGAAATTGTTTTCCAGATTATCTTATAACTACCTCATTAGTTCTTCCAACTCAATAGTGGTAATTTAATAATTTTTCTTTAATGTTTGATTAGATACAAGTTTATGTTCAATTTCTATCTCATGTTATTAATCAGGATAACTCCAGGAAACACTTCGGGGATCACATCTATATCCCCCCTCACAATGGACATGTCTTCAATATTAATCCAATCCTTTGTTTCAATCATTTTAGCATCATATTATTTATCATATGTTAATAATATCCATAATTGAGACAACAATTCTGATAGATATTCATTATCCTCCTTACACTTTTACAAAATTGGATCATAGCTCGGGATTATAAGAGTGATATGCCTTTCCCATAATTCGATATTTGATTATTATAAATAGATCATTTACATGACTGATATATCATAAAACTCCACAAATGGAAGTAAGACAATATTTTAAGTTAGGTTAAATCAATAAACGTTAACTAGGGAAGACTTATATACGTTGTATGCAATAATTTATCCATTTTTTGAATTCATAGATGACCCAACCATCATATTTTAAGGTGTTTTTTGAATAGTTATTAAAAAATTGAATGACATTAAATAATGCATAGAAATAGAATCAACTGGTAAATTTTTTTTCATCAATTGATAACGAGTTTTCAAGACACCACATCAATGATTGGATCTACATCACATGTAGTTATGGTATAATATTTCCATTCCTCTTTTGTCTTTGAATGTTGTTCATGCTGGTTACCCTAATGAAATTATGGTTTAGTTTACTAGATTGAATTGTTCCCTTACCCTCTATAATTTATGCATTGAACCATGGGTGATGACATCAATTCCTCCAAAACAATGTTATTCTTCTTCATGTTTCACTAATATTCATGATCATTGTGTCCTTCTTTCCCTTATTTTATGCATTTCCCCATCCCTTTGAGGTAATTATCATGATTCTTTTCCCATATTTTATATATGAGATTTGTTGAGTTTTCTTTCAACCTTTTTCAGTAGAGCCACCATCATGAAAATCCCTCTTTTGTTTCTCATGACCATAGCCCTAGGACTGCTCTCTGAACACCATCTCCACAATGAGTGAAAATAAAACAACATATTCATAACTCCCATGGATTATAATTTCTCGAGCCTTTAAAAGATACTATTTTAAACAACATAATACTCAATATATGTTTCTATCATTATTGGTTACAAAACCTAAGGCATACCCTATAAACCTTGGAAATTTTCTATTGCATGTTTTTACAGTTTCTCCTACCTTTTTCTTCATCTCAATGAATTATCTCTCCATATTTTTTTGAATAGTTTAAAGGAAAAACAAGTTAATAAATATTTTCATAATGCCTTAGCACTATACTATTTAATTTCATCCTTTGGCATGCTGTTTTTAATCAACACCCATCATTTATCAGCCTGTTATTCTAAATTATAATCATCTAGTGTGACGTTGTCAACATCAAAATAGAAAAGAAAATAAAATATCCACTCCACTGCATTGACCAACAGTTACACAACAACTGGATCAGATGATCCACTAAATGACGATGGTCATTGTTACATAAAAAACTTTATATCTAGTTTCTCTAATTTATGTTATAGATAATATTTAACATTATTCGTGATAATGTTCATAAACTAAGACAACTTGGTTTGCATCACCATAGAATTTTGAACTCCACCTCACAAAGTATTAGGGATGACTCTCGGTATATCATTTCTTTGTTCCACAGATAGGTTGTTGATGTGGATTCTCCTGGTTCATAAAATTTTATAAAATGGAATATTTTTTAAGAAGACACATGTAAAAAATTCATCAAACCTAATTTATTCAGTTTGTAAATTAACTGTAATGAAATATCTTACGGGATCCCTCTGTTTATAATTTTTCTAAAATATTGATTCTTTGGTGAATTCATATACTTAGTATCAAACTAAAGGATTTAACTAATATTATATAATCTTAATACCCAAATTAACTAGTTCCATGGTAAAATTAGGATAAAACAGAAAATTTATTTAGTTTATTATTCTTTATCTTCTTGGTGGCTATCAAGTTCTCTTTAGTAGATTTATTCACCAAAGGATATGCATATATGAAAGTGGTGATCTAAATTACTTATAATAGGAAAGATAAGGACATGAATCAACATAACATGGGTGAACATAATCATTATAATTTTAACATAAGTATGTTATCAAAATCCTTATCATTAGAAGATGAATTAGATAAATTTATGGAAAGTGGATATGCTTAAACTTGAAACATCAAGTCTTAGGGGTCAAATACCACACATATTTGTGAAAAAATGTGGCCTCGGGTTCAGGAATAACATATGTTCATAATTTTTTGAAAATCATTTTGAACTAAGACACAATTAGAATCATGAATATTAAAAAGTATTTCATGATATACACCACTATACCTAATGCATTATAGTGTTATATAATTATGGGTTCACCCTTAACTTCATCGCATTTACAGAATCATGCATTCAGTATAAATTTTATATCAATAATTTACATTAAATAAAACATGGAAATGAATGGTGTTAAATTCATAAAGAATACATTTATGTATAAACATTGGGGTTACCATAAGACAATAACCTACTAGTATATGAATCTTCAATCTTGAGTGAAAATGAAATAATCTCAATAGAATTAAAAGTTGTGTTTATAGAAAGAATATTTCTTTTGGAAAATATTTTTTAAAAAAAATTGAATAGAAACATGTATATAACAAAAAATAAAAGTTATTAATAATTTAATTATATATGAGGATTATTAAATTTACATCCACAATAAAATTTTTCCCAATATAGTAATATCCTAATGAATGGAAATTTGGTTTGATAATCCCCTTAATTTATGTTTGATTGCATTCTTCACATTAATATCATGTATAATCAGATTAGATTCATTAATTAATAAATAGGCAAACTATTATACATGTATTTGATTTCAGATAAATTTATTAAGTTTATTTTACGGCCATTGTGATTTGTTATAGTGTTTGTTTTCATCTTTCGAGAGTGTACTTTTTTGTGGATTTAAGGATCAATTCAATTGTATACATATTTGAAGGATCATATCAATTGTGAATAATATTCCATAACTAAACATACATGTTTTTAGTTATATTATAGACTATTAATGGTTATTCTATATTATGTTTTCCGATATGAGTTTTATTTAATAGATATCATGTTATTGATATTCGTTTAGATTGATTATGGTAGTTTTTGATCACAATGAAGTAGTTTTGTTTTATTATTTAATATTATATATACATTCTAATTAAGAAACATAAAAATTGTTAAATATACAAAATAAAATATATTTCATCCATTATAATGGTTTTATGACCTTCGTTGATGTAGATAGATGAAAATGAAAACTGGTCATCCTTGAAGGCGATAAATAAACACCTCACAGATGACACTTTCATTTTTATAATGAATGTGAGAGGGCAAGAGGATTGATGATTGATTATTCATATAACATAATAAAATGATATTATATATAAGATAATTTATTTACCAAAACTCTTTGTTGTGTATAGGTGTTAAGATAATTAGAGAAAAATGAACTTGAAAAGAAATTAGACGGAATGTAGAGAGAATTTAACATATTGAATTATTCAACATGAGATCCTCCTCAATGAACTGGGTTTTCAAATTTTTTTGAGTCAAAAAAATATTTCATGTGGTTGAGGGTCTTGAGATAAATATTGGGTAGAATTTGGAAAAGAGTAATGTATTGTAAGGTGTGAGAAAAGAGGTGTTGAGGGTGGTATTTATTTGGGAGGTGAGGGGTGTATATTCATTATTTTTTTATTTTGGATCAAGACTGAAAATAGATTGAACCATATCACAAAATATATTAAATTAATTATGTAGGGTTTTATATTATGGTATTCAATCACTCATTCATCATATATGACTCAATAATTTATGCATTTAGCTTATATCGTATATTATTGTATTTCATTATTCACCCAAAATTCTAAAATTTTACAAAAACCTGAAAAATTCACCCTAAAAATTTATAAATGTGTAATATTAAATACTTATCTAAATTTAATGAAAATTATTTTCTAAATATTAAAATTTTAATTTTTATTTAAAGTCATTTTTTATTTGAATAATACTGATTTTATAATTATTACTGATTTTTTGAAACATTGAAAAAATAATTAATATCTCATAATATTTCATTATAATAATTTGAAAACAAAATATAAATTTAAGTATACATTTTATGAATATAAATTTTCTTTTAAATCATTATATTAATTAAAATATATAATTAAATGTTTAGGGACAACAGAAATACTGATAGTTAATTTTTCATTCTAAAACAATTTATTTAATTATAATATGATGTAATAATAATAGATTTTCATTTATAAGATGATTGAATTTAATTTATATGTTCATAAATGATGTTTCTATTCTATTATCCAGATTACAATTTCTAATGGTCACATTACTATTCCAAAGGTCATTTCATAATTCCATTGATTCTGGTTCCCTAATTTTTATAAATACATATTTATTAATTAAATATATATTTATAATGTTTTTATTGAGTTCCCTAAGTGATTTTAGGTTATTTATACTATATGAAATAAATATAAGAAGAGAAATTTCATTGAATGTATTCATGGTCATTACATAATGATATAAAAATATTAAAAGGGGTGTTCCATGATGTGTGATAACATTATTAATATATATCTGTCAAATGTTATCAACAGGTAAATATTCAATTATAGTATGTAAATATGAATATTTGTTAAGGTGGTCAATATTAACCAATGTTGAACCATTATAAAAATGATTATTTTGTAACAAAATGCTAAATTCAAAGTGATTTCCTCACATTTCAATATATGGTTAGGTATAGATTTCATGACTCCTCTAATATACTATCTCTGAACCATCACCTATTGAAAAACCAAGAATATTGATACATAATAGGCAATTTATCACATAATATTATCCCTTAATAATAATTCCCTCAAATACCTATAAATCATGGTTCTTCGATGTTGTATTGACAAATTCAAGTTCTGAGTATCTTCCAATATTCCCCTTTTTAGCTGAGGTATAGATAGAACTCATTGAATATTTAAAAATTTCATATATTCATCATTATTTACAAGTTATTATAATTTTCTATCATTTATGTATGAAATTTATTTTGAAAATTATAATCATTAGGATGAGAAATGTTTATCTTTTCCAATATTTGTTTTCTGAAATCATATAAAAATGATTAATTTTTTCTCTTCCAAAATAATTAATGTTTATAAACTTAACAAATCCATGTCCATAGGATGCCTGTCCATACTCAATTTTTCCCGAACTCCATTATCATTCATGATAAATTCTTCCACTTCCTTATATTCCTTCTATGGGTGGTATTTTGTTAAGATATCATAATCCATGAGTTGTTCAAGCCATCATATTCTCTTCATATTGATCACTTTGTGTGAATAGATGAATTTTAAACTCGTATGATCGATGTAAACATCACATAGTTAACCATAGAGATAATTTTTCTATACCATCATAGAAAATATTACAATTTATAACTCAATATCATGTGATAAATAGTTTATTTTAAGAGTCTTTAAGTGGATTTGTGCATATGAAATAACATTATCATTCTATATATGGACAAAACCATGTCCCTTCTTTGATGTGAAAATTTATATATCACAAAACCAAAATTTCTTAATGGAAGAGTAAAAATTGGTGTATTGACAAATATCCTCATAAATTATTAAAAAAATTATTCACATTACCTTATCCATGTTAAAATAACCCCTTTTAATATAAGATTCATCAACATGATAGAATGTTCGTAATTTGATTGAACAAATCACTAATAATTACCTACCAAAACAATAAAACTATGTACCTAGCTTATGTAAGTTTGATTTTTTATTCTTGTATTACCCTTATAATTATATGAAAAAATATAGTTTTATCCTTAGAGACATTAATTTAATGAAAATAAAAATTCTAAAGATTGAATAATCAATTAATTAAATTACCATGTAACTCTCTTCTAATAATATACTCTCGAATGTTCCAAAAGTGATTCTGAAGGCTCTCATAGATTTTACAATACACCATGATATCATAAATAAATAATTCAAAAAAATTATAAATATATGCCATGAATTTTATACTTCTTATATCTATAAAAAAGTGGGTGATTTAGTTAATTCAATGGGAGTTAATGTAAATCCAAATGTCCAAACATAATATGAAATATTTTATTCATAATATCATTATTCATGACACATAATTGATGATCCCAATAATGAAGTTCAATATCTGAAAATTATTTAGCTCCATGATGATGATCATATAAATCATCAATTTTAGGAAAATGATACTTGTCTATTATCTCAATAGCATTGATTTCCCAATAAATAATGTAATGCCTCATTTATCTATATATCTACTTCATGAAAATAATATGGTATCCACAATATGAAACATTAGGGTGTATAAATTCCTTAAAAAACTCATGTATTTGATTAATTACCTCCTCAAATTCAATAGTGGAATTTATAAATGGATTCATTAGTAGAGACCATTCATCAGGTATTAAATAAATGTAAAACTCAACTTCATGCTCTGGTGGATTTCTATGTTATTCTATTGGAAAAAAATCAATGTATTCCTCTAAAATATGTATATCCTAAATATTAATATTACCTTTTAGATACATTTTTTTCTCTTCTTAACCGAGAATGTCGTTCTGAATAGCTACTGGTGTATAAACCTAGATTTTCTATGAGATGTATCCACACCACTTCTACTCATTTAAGAACACAATGGTGTATAGAATAAAACTTTCCATATCTTCTTAAATTGAGCATTGATTCACTCATCGTCGACCTCATTAGATGTTTTCATGGAGTTCATTAATTCTCCAATTTTCATTTGGTCTAGACCAAATTAGAGGCTGGCAGTAGATAAGGGATCCTACAACCATATCAGGTAGGATGTCTATACATTTTACCTCAATGTACCATTGTTTATATAATTATGCAATTGTTCCACATTCAATACACTATGGGTGATTATTAATAAATTAATTAACCCTTGGTTAAAATTAGAAAAACATGTTTGAGGCATATAATGAATAATTTTGTCATGGTTAGATGAAGTCGACCTCAACTTGAACATCACATGGGGTGGATTCTACATTTTAATTGATTATTTAACCCTTGGAGTGTGATAATCTCTCCTAGTATAATATATAATTTAATGGGGTATAATGTAAATTATTAAAATATGTGAAAACCTTGTATCACATGGCCATTTGTATATTAAAGAAAGAAATTATTGAATCCATTATCTTGTATATTCTTACAAATAGAAATATGAATGAATGAAATGGTTTTGATTCCTTGGTTGTTTTTACTTGTTGTATTTTTTAGAACATATGGATTCCATGGAAATTACTACTCCTTGGATATGACTACTTGATTAACCTGAAATGTTAGGATCCCATGGAAATTTATACTCCATGGAATCGAAGAACCCATATAATTCCTTGAACTCCTTCAATCAAAATTAATTGATTAAATAGGAATCCTTAGACATTACTAATATTTGGATCCTAGATACCCAACTTCTTAGCAATACTTATACATTTCTACACCATGGATCATATTTATTGGACTTTCATGGATTCAGAGGATATTTCTAATCCAATTGTGTAGATTAAATTGTTTACTTGATATGATAGGATTCATTGGGAATTTCAACATCATTTATCTAAATCATTTAAATTTCATAGACATGTATATTCCATACATCATCATTTCAATTATTATTCACGAAACATTAACTAAAAAACCAGAAACAACATTAATGGGGCTAAAAATAGTGTCGGTCAAGGGCATCACCCCGGATCAAATTCACCCCCTTTAGTTTGAGTTGAAAAAAGATTAGCAAAACTGTTGACTGAGAAGTCATCACTCTCAAGAGATGTGAGATGATCTTCCACTTTGTTTCCCTCTCTCCATGTATGTGTAACTGTAGTGTTCCTAGTCATTATGGATTTCCATTCCCTAATTGTATTGATTATTGGCTAGGGGAAACTACCTTTACTTTGAAGTGCATCATGGGTAGCCCGGGAGTCTGTCTCTACCTACGATAGGCTGATGCATCTTTGTCTACACAAGGTAAGGACTGTATGTACTACTCTCACCTCCACCAGAAGGGAGCTTCCAGAACCAAAGGTCTTATAGAATGCTAGGTTCATGCTCTTCGAGACGTCCCAGACAGCCCCCCCCCCCCCCTCGAATCACCCCCTTCTGGCATGATCCATCGAAATTCAACTTCAATCCCACCTCTGGTGGATACCACTACACCCACTTCCCCTGCCCCCCCAATACCCCACTCCAGGGTCATCCTGCGAGCTCCAAACAATGCCTTCATTTAAGGTACATCCTTCCAGCTACCTGTAAAGGAAATCCATTCCGCCAGAGTGAAGCATATCCAGGAAATGATCTCCCTCCCCATTTATGGTGTCTCCTAGAACCACACACGGTTTCTGGCTTTCCACATCCCCCAGCAGTCGGCGCTCAAAATGACAACCTGCACACCCTTATTTTTACCATTTGTGTTCACTCCCCGGAACAAGCCATACAAGAATCCCTCCACGCTCTCCGCCTGGAAGGACAACCCAAAGAAACCACCAAGATAATCCCACACTGATCAGGCACCATCCCCTACAATGAATTTGTGATATGATGTCTCCTCACAGAAATTTACAAAACAATAGAAATTAGAGGCCATATTAATCCAAAGACAGTTGATGTTATCATCAGAAGGAAACGCACAATTTTGTATCCTCTATGTAAGAATGTTGAACATAGTTGGAATGGAATTACACAAAATCCAGCCACTCCACCCTTCATACTATCCCTGGGGAGCGCCAATCCATGAAAAATCATTCAATTAAAACTTACCCATATGGGTCGGAGTGAAGACACATCGATACCATTCCATGATGATGATGATAGAATCAAAAACCTCACGCTGGTTGACATCTAGGATGGCTCGGAAAAAGGATGGATACTGCACAGCCTCTAGGAACGTGATTATAGTCACTGGACATCCCGGATACCCACAGAGGCTACCTGACCGGTTGTGATTCCAAAACAATATGTTCCCCTCCTCAAAAATCCATTGATAGAGGAAAAATATGTCTGGATTAATGGTGCTGACCACCGAACACAAAGGTGACCGCCTCACCAAAGAAAAACCAGCATTGTACCTGTACCTACATGGCATGAGACTCCCCCACAATGATTGTTCTTCAAAGTCCACTTATGATGTCACGAACCGTCCTCGGGGCCCGTTCCGTGACTACCCCAAGCCCGCCTTCCATAGGCCAGGGGCTGGCGACTAGCACCATGGCGTAAATCCCAGAAAAAGGGAAGGCATTGCCTTTGAAAAGTAAAGAAGCACCACAGAGTAAGCAAGCGGAAAGGAAAACACTAAGTAAAAATAGTACAAGCTGTGATGAAAGTAAAAGGGGCCGGAAATACAATCCCAACTGTAAAGTACAACTAAAAGGAAAAACAGCCACTGAAAGGGAAAACTCCAGCGTCGAGCCGTCCTCTGGAAGTCCCACCTGAAGGGTGGGTACAGATAGCCTCCACTGCTCCTCGGGTCCACCTGACCGCTCCGAGTACGTCCCGCCCAGTGGTCCACCTCCAAGTACCATCCTGCTCCGCACGCCTCCACCACGATCGGCGTTGTCCGTCATCTGCAACCAACACAACGTAGTGCGGGCAAAGCCCATGCAGGGGTGAGTATAAGCTACTCAGTAGGGACCCCGAGACCCCCGAAGGTCTCCCGAAATCCACAAAGGATAATCCAAAAAGGAAAGATACAATCACGAAGTAACATCTGACACAGTTTAGGTATATGCCCATACATATACCTAAGTCATCAATTTCCGTTCGACTCCAACGTCCGAGCCCAAGCACAACCCAGTCCACACAGGAAAGCAACGTATACCCACACAGGATAGCACAACGCAATCCACAAAGGAGAGTAATTAGGATTCAGCTCACACAGAAATACTTTTTCGGATGACGATAAAGATGATCACTGAACCATCTAAGTCGTCGGACCCACGAAGGATCGATAGGTACTAACCCCGCAGTGACCCACACAAGATTAGACCCACACAGGATCGGGCCCACGTAGGACCTGTCGGTGCTGACTCACACAGAACGGCTGAGCGCTGACCCACACAGGATCGGACCCACACAAGATCGGTAGCACTGATCCACGTAGGATCACTGAGTGCAGTAGTCGTCGTAGTCCACCGAGGATCTCTGCACAGTCGTCGCCGTAGTCCACTGAGGATCTCTGTACAGTCGTCGTCGGAGTCCATGGAGGATCTTTGCACAGTCATCGCTGCAGTCCACTGAGGATCTCTGCATGGTCGTCGCTGTCGAAGAAGCAGTCGCAGCTAGCACTAGGGTTCCCGCACACAGCAAGCTCATTCGGGAGGGTCCGCTCCATGAGCCGAGAGGCCGACACATCAACTGACACAAAGTCCGATGTTGATGTATCCAAAAGTTCCGTATCGTCAACAGGAACTCAACGTCGCAGACGGCGCGTCAATCGGATGCCCGGTCCGCGAGTTATTGGCCTTTTCATCCCAGGGGCCCGGTTGGTTTTTAAGGAAAATCCAACCCGACCGTACTCCACCTATGTCCAAACCTCGGGCGGAGTATGCCAAAAGATCTGTCTCACTTAGAGGAAAACAACAAGGCTGACAGTACGTCAATCGGACGTTTGTGGCTCAAGATATGAGTGTTTCCACTCCGAAGGCCCGGTTGGTTTCGTGTACGAACCAACCTGGCCAAACTCAAAGTATTCTGAAACCTTGAGTGTGATATACCGAAATGACCGACTCGATCCAAGGATCGTGTTGCCGCTAACGGCGAGTCGTTTGGAGGCCCGTAGCTCATGTTATGTGCGTTTGAACGAAATCGTCTGAAGACGGGGGGTACGGGCTCGGGCCGACCCGGCCCGACCCCCTCGGGAATTCGGCCGAACAGGGTTGACCTGACCCTGTCCGGTCCGGCCGAGCGTGGCCCGGCCGGTCGGACCGGACTAGTCCGGTTCGGCCGAGCGGCCGAACGGCCTGGCGCAGCGGGGCGCTGCCCCCCGCGGCCTGGTGGTGCCGCGGCCCCCCGCGTGGGGCCGCGCTGAGTCGAGGACGCAGCTTCAGCCGCGTCCGAGGGCACCGGACCCGCGCGTCCGTGGGTCCGCGGGTGCCGCCGCCGCTGTGGTGGCCTGTCCGGTGGCGCGCCGGGGCACCGCTGCTCCCGGCTGCCGGCGAGTTCCGCGGGCCGCCGGGATAGCTCCGGTGGTCCGATTTTTTTCCCGTCTGCGCCGCTGCTCCTCCCGGGACTCGTTCTTCACTGCGGGATCATCAAACTTTTGTTGCGGCACGTTCCTTCGTCGCCCATCAAATCCGCACAAAATGAAGAACAACGGAGGGTCGCCGGGCCGTGTTCGTTTGACCCGCACCCTCTGCGATAGAGATAAACAAACGAGAGAATTTTGTTCAACACATGAACCGACAAATTTAATAAAATAAAATTGTTCATTTGAAACCGGTTCTTTAATTTTTTAAAAGAACATTAACAAGAATATAAAGATGGGTATTCCAAATTATAAAATCCCGACCTCGTTGGTCATCGCGCGTGAGCGTTCTTCACGGAAATGCTCGTCGCGGAAGGTGGAGATCGCCGCGTCGTCGCGGGAAGGCGTCTCGTCATCACGGAATCTGGCGTTGAGTCAGCGAGCTCAACGGACCAAGAACAACAGATTTAAATTATAAATAATTAAATCTGTGTTTCGTTTAAAACCAAAATGAATCATTAGAGGAAACCCGAAATCACTCACCTCAAACAGTTGGTGATCGGACATCGGGGCGGGGAAGAACGTCTCGGACGGGAGCGTCGTCGATTTCCGGGTTCGGCGTTCTTCGGGTTCTTCGCGTTCTTCACGTTCTTCGTGAGGGAGAAGAAGATACAAGGGTCCTCTCAAGTCTTCTCAACGTGCAAATAACCAGGGCTCGTGCATTGGCCTTATTTTATTATTACGCCATCGAATTTGAAAACTGGTTAAGAAACGACTTAATTAAGTCGTTGAATTAATTTGACGAAAGAAACTGACCATTTAATTCATGAAATAAACCGCCCAACTTAATGGTCTGTTAATATTTTAAGAAATGCGTCAGTTGTCTTTCCTAAAGACGGGTTTTCGCGGGTGCGTTTCTTAGCGGAAAGAAACGGCGGGGCTCGTGCGGGCCCCACCTCACAAATATCCTACCAAGGGGGTAGGATATTTCTGGATAGCATCCTATCCGGTTTAACTCAGTTCAAGATGCCTTTAAGTGGCTTCAAGTGGCTTCCAAGTGGCTTAAGTGAAATAAAATAAATTTGTCGAAAAATTATTTTATTTCTTATCTTTAAGCCCGAAAATTAAAAACCACACCCGAGCAAACGCAACTCCAGAAGGGGCGTTTCTAAGAGAATACCGGCACTGTGATCTCATCGGTGCCCTCGGAATTCTATTCCGGGCACCGGTTCAAAAGTTAGAAAAACACGCTCATCCGTTCACTGAACGTACCCGAGCCAAACTTCGGAAAATGATTCTGGGCACACCGGGCCTCAGAATCAGGTGCCGTCCGAAACTGCGCTCTTGTAAAAATTCCAACGAAAATTAAGAAAAAAATTTCCCTGAAATTTTACGGGTCTTTACATATGACAACTTCACTTGAAAGGAATGAATCATGACATCTAATTTCATCACATTAATCCCACCCTCTCGAATGGGTCAGGCCATCTTCCTCTAGGAGACCAAATGCCTCATCCCCTCCAAACCACCATCGATGATAAACTGAGCCAATGGATTATCTATGGATCATACCACCCTATTTATTACATGGGCCTCCAATAATGCATGGACTGGAATGTCTAAAAGGACCCTATTCACAACCGATATGCGACCTCCAAATGATAAAAATCTGTTTTTCCAGTTCATGATACAACCCAATATTCAATTTACCACCCAATAAAAATCCCTTAGCCACAGACTACCTGGAGACACATGAGTCCCATGATACTCAAATGTAAACTATCCATGCCTCATACCCAACTATGTACCAAATGTTTTCAGCCTACTTCCAGTGTAAGCCTAGGACACATAGAACTCACTCTTCTCCCTGTCGATGATTTTTCCACTCCAGAGAAAATACTTTTAAAGAATCATGATAATGTAATAAACCAATTTCCTCCCCCCATTGCAGAAAATAATGGTATCATCCGCAAAAATTAGTTTTGATATGGATGGTAGGCCCGACATCCTTCTGAAAGGATGTATATCCCTATTAGAAAGCCCGCTACTAATCATCTGGCTCTGCGTATCCATTATATGAATGAAAATGCTCGAGAGTGGGGGTCGCCCTGATGGAAACCACACACTGACTTGATAAAACCATGATTATGCCCCATAAAATATATATCCATCCAAGCAGATCTGAAACATATGAAAATGATATCAGAATCTAAATAGGAAAAACCCATATTTTTCATAACACAATTAATAAAACCCCATTCAACTATGTCCTACGCCTTATTCATTTCCAACCTAATCACCATATTTTTTCCAAAAAAATTCGTGTTAATTTATTTAACATCTCTTGTGCCAATGAAATAGTTCCCTAAATTGAGTGATCCCTCACAAAACCATGCTGCTCTTAAGATATCCACCTGGGAAGATGGCCTGAAAGCTACCTGCTGATGATGCTCGCCAGAATTTAGTAAGGGAAGTTACACATACTCACCGGCCTGTAATGAAGCAGCGAAGAAGGGTCCTTGATCTTTATTAAAGCACCAAAGTTGTGGCAACTACAATCTGAGGCAAGATACCACCTTCAAACATGTACTTATGGAAATGAAAACATCCATGTTGATCGCCTCCCATGATATTCTATAGAAGGCTCCCGGGAAACCATCAGGACCTGCCGCACTTTCATGATTTAGGTTCATTATAGCTGCACGTATCTACTCCTCCTCTGTCATTCCCCCAGCATTTCATTATACCAGTTAGAAACCAAAGACCTAATCCCCTCCCAGAACTCCTCATCCCCCTGAGGATACCCCTGGTTCATGTTATTATTTGGACCTGGAATGACATCCTTAAAGAAAGCAACAACAATCCCACTGACCACATCCCGGTTATCCGTGGAGGTTCCATCATCAAGAACCAGGTTCGGTGTTGCATATCACCACATATACATTATGTTGGAATAAAAATATACAGTATTTTTGTCACCATCATTATTCTATTCAATTCGTGACCTATCTCTTTACCTATGCTCATTGGAAAGGATCATGACAGTTGAAGCACATTTCTTATCAGAAAGCTCCCAAAAGGTTTTATCATACTAGGACTGCTCAATAGAAGCCTAAAGACGATCAATGTCTCGGTTAAGCGACTCCAGGTCCTAGTCCAATGGAGGAACACTCTCATCCCACGTAAAAAGGGTTGTCTTAATGAGTCTCAGTTTCAAAAGCATGGCCATCCAAGAGTGACCCCGAATTGGACCCTCCCAACTTGACATCACTGTTTGCAGATATCCTGGAATACTTGGCCAATGACTCATGAACCTTAAAATCTATTGGGATGAAGCCCTCAAGTTCATTGTTAGAATCAATGTAGAGTGGTTGGAGATGCCAAGATTCAACTATACAACCTTTGAATTTGGGAACATCGAGATAGCTTGCCCATTGGCTACACATCGGTGCAGCTTTATCCAGAAATGGCTGCCACCACTCCTTTTGATACACCAATTGAAAGGGTCACCTCAACAGCCCAAATCCAATAGCCCCTTACCATCCATGAACTGAAAAAAAGAACTACTGGCCCGATTCTAAAATTCACCCCCCCCCCCCCCTTTCCTCTCCTCGGGGTACATAGTGATATTGAAATCTCCCACTAACACCCAAGGCTGGTCCCCTGGGTCAAATGCACTCAGCTCACTCTATATCACCTCCCTCCTCTACGAATCACACCTACCATAAATGAAGTACATGATAATGGTTTCTCCATCACCTAAAACTCTCATTGTTATGTATTGATTGCCTACCGTGATCAGCTCCATTGAGACTTACATATTCTAAAAAACTTGTATAAACTTGTTAATGGGGTCAGTGTGCAATGATTCAAGAAACTTAACCTTTCATGAGAACTATTTTATTTTAGTAGGATTCTGCTTGTGTTCAAGGACCAATGAAAACTTGATCTTGTGATTTGTCACCTCTGATGCAATAAAATCAGTTTTCACCCTTCCCCAAGGGAATTCCATATTAACGTTGGTATAATTAGAACAACCCACGCCCGTTTTTGACCCCAGGAACCACAATCACATACACATTGGAAGCAAGTCACTCTTTATCCTGCCTCTTTTTCACTACCGACATTATACTCACACCCAAACCACCCACTGAAAGGATGATGTATATGAATGAGGTTTCACTATCCGCTTAATAGCGGATCTATCATCCACCAACGGAAACAACCGAGCCTTAGTAGTAGGATACACAAACACCAAGTCACCAGGGGGACTCGAACCAGCCACATACTCCTTGCTTCTCGACCCACCTTGCTCTGTAGAAGACTGCTCCTCTGGCGAAGCAGGAACCTCATGAGTAGAACACCTGGCCAGCCTCTTGTGGTTATTAGAGGTACCTAAAATAGGGACCTAATCCTCAACTCCTCCAAATATCATGGCAACTTGCTTCACCCCAACCCTGCCATTATTGGATTCAAATGGTTGGGCCTGAGCACTCGACACTAAACCTCTCAAAGGGGACCTTAAGACTTTTTCTACCAACTCCCCAACTTATATTATCTGGGAGGCGTCACATTCTAGATGAAAACATGCCATATTCATCTGATCGACTCCTGGGTTGACTGGGACCAGAGCCAGGAATTTCCTATAGAATTTTTTGGTGACTTATTGATTTATCCATGGAATTATGCTGAAATTTCATACTGATAATTGATAAATAACAAGTTGAAATTAAATGAATTTAACAAATCAATTTTTTATGTGAATGTGCCCTCATCTAAATGATGTTCTGATACATATAGTTCAAACAACCGACAGAATTGATAATATGTACGAATTTATTTTTTTTAAATTTAATTCAAAAAATTAACAGTTTTTAGTAAAAGTGGATTCCAATTTATATTAAAATTAAGAATTCCTCAATAAAAATTAGTTGACACTCTATATAGTGGAATCCCAAACTTGTTGAAGCGAACCTGACACTGAGTTTACCATATTAGGGGGACGTAGGCAGTGTCTCTAGCATTTCATTATGATTTTTATGTTCTCAATACTAAGCATAAAGATTAGGCAAAAGGGTATGAAATCGGAATAGGAAGTCTTGTACCAGTATTTCTTATGTATTTTTTCTTATTTTTTTTCAATCCTTGAATGCCCCATGTTCTTATCATTTATAGTAATAATCCATGAAAAGGCCTCCTTTTTTGCAACAAGATGGTGGTGATGACAATGATTTGGAGGTGTTGGGTAATATGATACCATTATAACCTCTCATAGTGACACTTTCAGTACTTATTATTATTCTTGATATGGTTGTGGAATATTGGTTCCAAGAGTGATACATTCATTATATATAGTTAGTTTAGTCTGTACTATAACCATACCCTACAATTACCGAGTTTATACATGAGTTACAATAGCCGCATCCACCAAATTATTTGGGGGATAGTGGGACACATGATACATATTCATTTCTAGATTCCATGTTACAGATTATTGAGTATCTAAAAAACCTACTGAGAGGAGATTGAAGCTCGCTACATATGTGATCTGGGACTCCACAAATAGATGGTAGGACATTATTACATAGAAAAACCATCATCAGGATATTGCCACAAGGGATTTACAGAAATCAATTTATTTTTATTTTTATAGTTATATTTTGAGGATTGATATATCCATATAGTTTATGCATTTGGAGTGGTTTGATTTGTATGTTATACACTATTGAACCCATTTAATATAAATCTACTGTTTGAAACAAATAAAATTGAGAGAAGAGACATTGAAAGATAAGATATTCAAGGGTGGTTTTAGGTATGACATCATATTGTTGGTTAAAATCTTCCACATTACTTCCATATCATAAATAGTAAATCAGGTGTTGATTATAAAAAAAACAAAGCGAAATTGAGGTTGTAGATCAGGGAAACATGACTTCTGGACCTAGTGGTTCCATATTAGGTAGTAGGGAAGAGAATCATTGATGTCTGTGATGTGGGGAATAATAGCTATATAATGAGTTATAGTCTATCCAGTATCTGTCATCTATGTGGGAGATATGGACCTATGAGGAGAACGTGTGATATAGTCCATGTAGATTGTTGATATTTCGGTATGATAGAATATACAATGTAGTTTTGAGTTGACTATCACTCAGGATTCTAGTGAGATAATGTTTACACCCACTCCATTTCCAAAATATGCGTCAAAAACTTTTCATCAAGAAAGGAGTTGGAATGTGGCTGTTTGATTAGGCCGAGGTGGTAGTCATTGCCAAGGTAGCCATACAGTAGACTCATAAAAATAATAGAGTCTAATTTCTCTCGGTATTCTTGTTATATCTCGAGTTATTAGTTTACTAAATATATATAATGTGATTCTGATAACCTATGTATAGATTTTTAGACCATCCACATTTAGAGGTACTATTCATGAAGCCTCTTCGATAGTATATAATCTATTTGATAGAGGTGCTTATGATTCTTTCATATATATACATTATGTGTAGAGCCTTTGGATTGATGTTCAGTTTTATAGTGGCGTGATGATAGTTGAAACTCTATTGGGTATTCGACTAGAGAGTGTACACTAGTGTTGGGAGTTCCCCTAGGAGATAGGTTGGTGTCACTTCAGGCAGGGCATCTTTTTCCTCAAGATGATAGGGTTTAACATCGTTATTAGGATGGACTAGTTAGTTTCATATCGTGATTTTGTTGGCTGTTATTTCCAATGGGTGACATTCACATCACTATAGGCCTGTATTTTTATTCACATGGATAAATGGGATGTACATGATAACTTATTTGGACCTGAGAATCTTGGGATCGGTGGGATTACATCCCAGATTACAAGATTATATGTTGAAAATAAATGAACATGTTAGGTAAATTTCACTCTAGTTTTTATCATTTAGATGATGTTTTCTCGTCATATTTTGTAGGATTACCACCCAAGATATTATTAGAGTTTTCTATTGATATAGTTCCATGTGTTTCACAAGTATCCATTCCTCCATATATGATGAATACTATAATTTTTTAGGTTTTTCAATAGTTTTCTTGAAGATTGATCTATGATCGGGTTTCCATAAGTTGTGTGTTCGGCCTATAGTCATATGTCATATTGATTTTAATAGAAGGTATGTTATATATTTGTATATAATTATTTTTTCCAGACTTATACATGCTCCAATAGTTTTCATGGAATTGAATAAATGGGTTTTCCATCCATAATTCAATTTTTTGTGGTGGTATTTGTGGATGATATATTTGTGTATTTAGACATATGAAAAAAACCAATCCAATAATATTGAGATCATATTAGATATAATAAGATAGAATCATGTGTTTGATAAGATAACAAAGATCCACTACTATATGAATTTGAGTTATTTATTCGGTTATATTATCTCATAGATATAAGTATTAGTTGTCCTAGAGATAGTGATATCTATAGTTTTTTAGGACAATCCCATGTAAATATTATATATATATAGTTTCTTAGGTTATTCCCATTATTTTACGAATTTCATAAAATATTAATCATGAATTTTAGAACCTATTATGGGCTTGACTAAGAAGGGTGTGAAATTTTAATAATCATATAAACATTAGACATCCTTTCAAGAGATGGAAAGGAGACTGAGTCTAGCGCCATTAATGATTGTACCAGAGCAGTGTATGATCTATATTGTTTATTATGATTCACCAGGTATAAGGATAGTTATAGTTATGATATAATATGAGTTCTCCATAGAAAACAGGTGTCCTCATTTGTTGACACATGAGTAGTTCTACCTGACATGTTATATTTATTTAGCTATTGTTGTTCCGGAAATTTACTATTGGAGACATTATTTTTTAAGAGTCTATTTTATGGTGTACACAATCCAACAAAGACACCAATGTACATATTTAAAAACTATTATTTCAATCTTAGGAAATAATGGTGGGTTGAGTAAATATATTCTATTGACATCATCTTTTCTGATATTCCAAGAAATGTCATTACAGTTTCCGTTTCACTGAACTAGAAGACTCAGGTATATGACGTTCAGAAGGACAGTATTGAGTGGAATCATGTGTCCATGTTTTTATAGATTCAATATAAGGTTTAAGATGATTACATTCATATTTCTATCTCATATTTAGTGATGACTTACACATTTATGTATAGGTTGAGGATGTGCCAGATTTCCTATAATGAGGGATTAGTCTAATGGGTGATCATTTCAGGTGATGATTTCCCTCCTGGTTGAATCATTCATGTGGATGAGATCTTGTAAATCCACATATATTTCACGGTTCTATAGTATCCCTTAGGATTATATCTGTGAGCGACATGACTTTATCTGGATTGTGCATTTTGGTATTACCATGATGTATCGTGACATAAATCATTAATTGTTGTGGATATGGATGATGTAATAGAAAGCAAGGTTCATTACCCAGTGTTCCACTTATATTATGGTGATGGTAGAAAAAAAAATTCCATTATGTTTTTTACAAAAATTACATATTCATTAGAATAAATGGGAAAATGTTACAATGTATTTAATGATGAGATATTATAGATCACCTAGGGTCACTGATACAATATGGATTATCATAGAATCATTGAAAAATTCTTACCATTTTATTACTATTCAGGATAAAAATTCAGTTGATGATATTTTGATGATTTAAATTCACGATATAATACACTTCCCTAGGGTTACACATTCTGTCATATCGAATAGAGATTCTAGTTTCACATCACGATTCGTTAAGGGATTACAGAGGGAATGTTGATCACAAGTGTTTTCGATTAAAGCCAATCATCCACAAACTAATGGTATGTCTATGAATATGGTACATGTATTAGAGGAAATTATTTGAGCATGTTTTGGTCACTATATAGGTTTTTGGTAATAACACTTACCTCTATTTGAGTTCTCTTATACTAAAATCTTCCAAGAGACCATACAGATTGTTAATTATAAGGAACTATACATTATGTTGTTTCATTAAACCCTTTTCTAGTTATATGTAGGAGATGTAACTCTACTGAGTCCTAGTATCATTCATAATACATCAAATCATGTTCAGATTATTAAGAAGGGGATTTCTACAGACCAGTCAAGTTCAAATTCATACACCAATATTCACCATCAACCATTGTGGTTTGAGGTGGATATTTTAGTTTCCTTGTGAGTTTCACTTAATTTGGTGAATATATATATTCAAATATAAGGGAATTTTTTTAGCATAATTCATTATGCCTTTTGAGACTCTGTAGAGAGTCCCTATGGTAGACTACCAGTCGCTCTTTCCCAAGATGTATAATGTAATGTACGATATCTTCCATAATTCTTAAATTCATCAATAACATTCTGATATGTCACAAATAATTTGTCCTAATGTAATATTGTTGGAGGTACATGCTTCCTTTTAAGATCATCCTATATGTATTGTTTTTATTGGAATGAAGGTTCTATGGGGCCATATATTTCTTCTGGAATTGTTCTCATGGAAGCACGACCATGTACATGATCAGACTCAATAGCGTGAGGCTAACACATGTGCATACTATTTATTTTTATTTTCATATGGTTCTTGACTATCCTTGGAAGGTTAATTCAAATATGAATTTCATTAAGGTGGGACGATTATAAAATCATGGATTTTCAATGAGATGTGAACATACCAATTCATCACATTGAATAATCCATGGAATCCTATCCTTATTTTTCCATAACATGTTGACCTAGACTTCGATTCTCTCACATTTTTACTCATTCGATGCACACTAATCATTCATCTATTAATTAATTTTCTTCTTATCTTGACCAAATTTGGAGAGAAGATTGAATGATTATTCCTTTAACAATATGAGTAGTTCATATCTTATATTTGTCGTGACATATGATAAATTTTATTGGTCAAGATTTATAAATATATTAAACCGTAATTTATGTGATAAAAAGTGTTTTGAGACATTCCATGAATCATTTATTCAAGGATGGGGGTTGTCAAACTAAATATGGACAATCCATTTGGGGGGTTATACATTTTAATCATGGATATTCCAACATTGTGGTCTGATGATCTCACCATGTACAATTGATAATTTAATAGTGTACTAAACGGATTTTATATTCATTGTGAACACCTTATAGAACCTTTTTCATTCTATATGAAGTGAATAAATTGTTTAATACCATTCATTTTATAATATTATGAATGGAATAATGAAATGAATTTTTTTAAGGATTAATTAGGAATTTCTATGCCTTGGAACCAATTAAATTATCACAATTGGATGCTGCTAACATTACTATGCCACAAATCTAATTACATTATTTAATTGGTATGTTAGGATGCCTTTGAAATATCGACCTTATAGATATGATAGAGTAACAAGATTCCTTCGAAATTTCTACTCCTTTGATCTACATTATTGGATTCAGTAGGATACCTTGGACATTAATTCTTATTAGACTATTTATATATGACTCCTTAGGATACTCGGGACATTCAACTCTAGGATCCTATATATATGACTTACAAGGATTATGTAGACATTTTAACAATAAGGATCTAGTTTAAAATGTTTTTATTATATTCTATGATTACATTAAAATTTATAATCTCTGGATCAAACACATTATCATTACATGGTGTTGTCCATTACTAGTTCTTATTATAATTTATTGAAATCCTTTATGATTTAGTTTTAATATCACAATGAGACTTGATCAAATGGATATTATCAGTTATACCATATTACTTATACCCCATATTATTCTCCACAAAACATTATTATTTTTTATAGATATGACATGTTATATACAAAGTTGGTGGTGGCCTACAAAGTGTTATCTCTCACCCAGTTTGGGCCACATTTGGGTACATATATTGAATTCATGGATGCAGGTAGGGTTAGGGGAAAGCACTTTCTTTCTAATGGATAATTGTTTTTTTCATATGAGCACGAGAGAACTGGATCGATCTATTCATCATTTTGGTTTTTGAGATAAATTCTTTTGTAATTTTTTACATTAAATTCATGTACTTTACATGATTCTTATTTCAACATATTACACATCTTTCGTATCACATTCTGTGATCATCTATATATATGAATGTGTAGGATGAGATACATTGTTATTTATATGATGGATGTTTATTTTTATTAAAATTATTTATTTATATGATTCATTAATTATTTTATGTGATTATACAATTGTGAATCATTATGATCCGGATTTTATTGTCTCTCCACTATTACACTATGTTCCCTCACTACTAGTCGGCAGCCACTGTCAAATGGGGAAGAGCACATGATGCGATCTGGCCAATAAATATTGATTACTATTTAGGGAACTGGGTATGTGACATGAAAACAGGGGGCGGATCTAGACATGACCGAGATATGGATTTCAACTTTTAAAGATAAGGAATTCAACATTCTAAACAAACATCATAATTTACTATTTCATAAAACTAATTTTTGTAATCTATTTTGGAATCTGGTCCGTACAAAGTATTTTATCTGATTCATCCATAGGTATAAAATTGCAGTCAATAAATTGGGAACATTTATGAGTCTTTAAGGGAACTAATGAACAAATCCTTGTTACTGTGATATTTCATCTAGTATTTTAAACTCAGTACACTCTTATTATGGCTTGATAGAAATATCAAATTTTCTAGGGAATCATGGAAGACTTATGTGATTGAGAATATCTAGAATCAAATAAATGATTAGCTAAATTTTAGGGCATGATTATTTTATGTTTCATGACATATTGAGGAATTTCATCCTCAACTATAATGATCACATATTCTAGGAATTTTACTATTATCCTTTTATGTTTTAATATCACTTTATTTTTGGGGAAATAGTGTGAATATGGAAGAAATTATCTATATTTGAAGCACTAGAAAGTGTTGGTATCTTTCTTTAACTTACATTTGTTAAATAGACGATTTTTATATACACAGTTAAAAAAACTCATGTAACTCCCTGACAATAGTATCCTAGAGTTGATGAATTATTATATAAAATTGGCATGAGTATACAATATCATGTCCCAAAGTACTCATTATATTAGTATAATTGGAAATATTAGATACTTATATAAGATTTACATAATATTATGAAATAAAAAAACAACATCGTGATTCCTTTGAGTACACTCATATCTTTTAGAATATTCATGTTGGTCAATCATAATATACTTCTTCGCATCCTTGAAAAAATAGAACATAAGAAAGGAGTGATGTCTGATGCTTATTAAAGATAACATTATTACATAAACTATGTAATTTGAAGGAAAGATGTGAAATAAAAAAACTTCCTTATAAACATAATATTGAACATAATATGGAAAAATTAAATCCAAGAAAACAATATAATGATAGACATGGATATTCTTCTAGTTAGATAATCACATGTAATAACTAATTTCATAACAAGGGAATGCATAATTTCGGACATCACAACCTCCTAGGAAAGGTCTAGTGACAAGACTACAAATAAAATATTTGTCAAAGTCTTGTGACAAGACACTAGTTTGAATCATGAAATCAACTTATGCATCGAGGGACTATAACGGACCCCACTCGTCACTTACTATGTCCAATGCATTCCTCGTATGAAAATATTGAAACATAACATAATCATTCGTATTAAAACTAGCATACATAATGTCAATACATTAACCATAAATGACGAATGGTATAAAAAATCACTTCCATATTCAACGATATAATAAATCATTCAATTCAATATGGATGATTTTATTATAATAAATCAACCACAATCAATAATAATATCCAGTAATAGATGTTGAGATAGTTGAAATCTCTTTAAGAGAAATACATTTTTTTGTGAAAACATAAAAAATTCACACAATTTATAAATTATGCTATTTAAAAGAACATTATGAATCAAAGTTTCACATACCCATTTGAAACTATTGAAAGAGAATATAATTTTTAAAGAATCATGTTCACATAAATAAATACTTAAAAACATTTTGAAAACATGGATATTAATTAAAATATTTAGAAAATAATCAAAAAACATTTAACATGATTATCGAGTTAAAGAGTTTCATCCATAATACATTAAAATAATTCATTTGAAAAAATATTTACGAAACATGGAAATGGATTATAAATATTTCATATTAAATAATTACACATAAACAATCTCATTTAAAAATTAGATTGAGGAAATAACCCTTACCTTGTACTTTACTTTAATCAAGGGTACATTTATCCTCATGTATAATGATCCTATTATGTTATTAAAATATACCAGAACCATATTCATATTTATTATATCATAAGTGATTCATTTATGAAATTATACTATACATTAATAATAATTTCTCGGTTAAAATCACAGTTAGGGTAATAATCGCTTTCTTTATTGTATGTGTTTTAATTTGTTATTCTAGATCGTATAACTTATATCATGATTTACATTATTCCAAAATATTAAACTATATATATATATCATATATATTAAGAATATAAATATGTATTATAAATATTTATATGAAATTGAAATAACATTCATTGAGACAGTAGTCTGTACATAATCATGGACGATGTATCCATTTTCCTTTCGCATTGAAAGGAAGTAAGTGATTGAGATATATCTAAAAACATACACACATGGATATATATATATATATATATATATATATATATATTCCCAGTTTCATTATTATGTCATATATTACATACTTATTAATAAAATATTAATTTATAATCATCATTTAATGGTGAATGTGGAAATGATTCTCATTGTATGGTTGAGACGGTATGTCGTACATACGCACTATCCACAATATCATTTCGTTAATGATAAAATTGTATAGAATTGGATGGAATATTAATTATACTGAAACATTAACATGTTATATTTATTATTTACATAAATTATACTCATTATTATTCCAATCCAAAAAAAAATGTGATGAATAACAAACTACACCACATGTGAAAAAGGCATGCCATAAGTATGCACATGTGATGAATTTTACATTCATTGGATGAATATAAAAATGAATATGGTTGTACCATATTTATAATAACATCAAAATATGTAAAAGGTAATGGATATATTAATTTTATATGGAAACCACAAAGAATTTTAATGTGGAATAAAAAAAAATTGAAAGACGTGATAAAATAATTACATATTCTTTTGGTGCTTCCTTTTGATTGGATCTAAAGAATTCCATAGGTTCACATTCTGACAAATGTAAGGACTCTATGTTAATGCATGGTTAGTTTGGAGGATATTTGAGTAGGTTTTGTCTTACTCAAATTTCATTGGTGTTGTAAAAGTATGATAAGGGGATATATCCTTTTATAATATAGGTGAGAGGAACATTAAGAAAATTTGGAAATATTATTTTATTATAAAATAATTATCTGTTTCTAAAGGCCCCAAATGGATTTACATCTGGGATAAGGTGGGTATGGGATGAAACCCATTAAACCAATATGTTTTAGACACGTTTAGGTCAGAATATTAAACTTTTCTTTTAGATTAGTATATTATTTAAATAGTTTAACCCTAACAATGACTTATTGTATTTTAATATTAAAATGTTAATAAACATACAATAAAATTTCAGCAGAACATCAAGGGGTTCATAAGTGACTTATAAATCATTATAAAATTCCATTTTCCTGATCTTATATTATTATGAACATTAAATAATTTAATAATATAGTAATTTTTTTTAAAAACATTTATGTCCATTTTGACAATATTTAGATTTTCTTTTTTTTTGTGAAATTTATATAATTTTGATTACTTCCAAAAAATAAATTAATTTAACCCTAACCTATCTTATTGACCATTAAAATTATTTTTTTGAATCCAAATTCTATATTTACATTTATTTATATATTTATAATATCAGTTATTTTAATCTTTCATTGATAATGTAATTACAACATCCTGATTGTGTAATTAATAAATATAATTATATAATCTATAAAAACATTAAGTAAAATACAATGTCATATGAATTTTTTTACTATTTAGAATGAATATTTATAGTTGAAATTATTATATTTATAACCCTATATTAAAAATGTTTTTATATTATAATTTGAACTTAACACTTTAAACTCTTCATTAAAGAAAATAATAATAAATGTCCTCGTCTAATCCAAGTGCATAAAAAATGATAATATTTTATTCCTAAGGTTTATTTTGGTTGAAAACCCCTTATAAAATATAATTAGGACATGTGTTGGGGTAATTATATTATCATTTTTACCATTAATTGCAGTATTTAATTTTTATTGTGTTAAATAAAATTCAATTGTAACTATTCAGAAAAAATATTTTCATCTTATTTACCCACATTTTACTTAATGATGTCGACCATGTCTCTTGGAGATTTTAAATCAATTCACAGAGATGGTAAAATTACGTTTTAGGAAAGCTTTCAAATATGCCTTCAATGTTTGTAAAATAAGTTAAAAGTTCAATAAAATTTTATATATCTTAACTTATTATAAAATAACTACACGAAATATATTTGACTAATATAGGTTTTACATATATATTTTTACATTAAAATAAATTAAAATAATAAATTATAATTATTAAAATAAAAGTTGTTTTTAAATAATAACGTAGATTTCTTCACTAATCATCAATGATAGAATGTTTTCAAAAAAATACCAAAAATTCACCCTAACGTAATTTTCATTTTTTAAATTCAAAAATTTAGACTATTTTTCATGTTAAAAAACATATTAGTTTAATTAATTAATTTTATATTAACTCTCGTTGTCTAAAAAAGGGTGTTTTTAAAAATAAAGACAATCAAAAGATTGACATGTGTTTATGTCCAATTACAATGTAAAATAACTTATAATGAAAAAAATTATATTAAATGATAAAAATATAATATAATGATATTTCAAAATAATTCAAATGTATTATTTATAACATTAAATTATTTTGATTAAAAAATATTTTTGTCAATAATTTTTTTTAGCATTCATTTTTCATCAAAATATGAAGGTTATAAGAAAAAGAGAAAAAAATTCAAAAATAACTGCTTATATCTCTTTTCTAAAGAAGTTTTTTATTTCATCAAATTTAATATATAAATGTTTCAAATGTTGGATTTAAAAATGGTTCTCCATTAAATGGTGGAAAAAAATTATTTCTTAAAAAAACTTCTATTATTTGAGATATTGAATTTGTCAATATATTTTGCCTAAGAAAAACAGAAGATGAATGTTAGATTATATAAGTTATAAATAGAATTCAAAATTTGGTCAATACAATTCATAACCACTTTTTTAATGGCTAGTTTGGGAGAACATTATGAAATTGCACTCAGTGTTTTGTATAACCAATGTTATTTAATTACATTAGAGAGATAACATATTATAAAATCTTGGGGCGTAACACTACATTCACCTTAAATAAATTGTGTGTGTTGAAAACCCGCATCATTATTAGGTTTATAAAAACATAGTCTTTATAAGATTGAAATGAAACTGAATAATTCACCAACATATTAGCGGATCGAATAGGAGAACATTGGTGGAAATTATAGAAACATAATTTGATGAACAAATTAAATATTTATTTACAGTGATTGAGGTCATCTATCAAAAACCAGTGAACAATAAAGGTAAAATTGTGGGCCTCATATACAAAAATCTAGGATAATATAAAATATCATCACTTCAACAAATCATAAGGTATTTGGATAAAAATTATTATTTTTTGATCCTTTCCTTAATGTTAAAAACTAATTTCTTCATAGAATACGAAAATAATATTACCTGACAAGTAAAGTACCATCTATTAACAAATATCTACTACAAACACATATTTCATTTAAAAAAGATTATAAAACATAATAATATTCAATTAAACTTAATAGTATTGGGTTTCAAAAAAATAAATTTATAATTCAACTATCATAAAATTTAATTTTTAAAAAATCTACATTTTTCAAACTAGAACATCATGTTGGCCATTGGTAGGTGATGTATCCTGGTTGCCCTTCGGATGGAGGATGAAATCATACGGACTTTCCATACATGAACGGTTGCTTCTCGACCACTAGGTTTTCCTTTTTATAACAATCCTATAAAGAATATTAAGAAGGTTTTTTACCATAAATAATAGAATTCAATGTTCATCATATTCCATTCTAACCATAAGACTTATCCAAAATACACATGTCCAAAATCAATGTCAAAAATTAATAAGGAAGGTCACATAACATACATTTGAATACCTACAACATGTATTCTCATAAGACATGGTAACAACTAAATTACCAGAAAAGCACATTAAAATAGTTATGTAGTTCCTTATTTCTTCTACCAAACCTAGAATACATGATATAATCCTTAAATCCAATTTTTTTTAATATCCAATAATGAAAGAATATACAAATGATTAATTAGTTCCACGGTGGTCAATAATATCCAATATACATTATCCAACTCAATTATCACTTTTTCAAAAACCACTACCTCATCCTCATGAGTGTTTTAATGTTTATATTTATCTTAGCCATATATCATCCAAAAAGGTTAACCTGTTATTGTGTCTCTTTTTTTTCTTCCACACAATCTCAAATAATTAATGAAATAATACTACAGTAAAATCCATATATACTATATAATTCATATAATATGTACATCATCATTAGAAGAATCAAATTACATTATTCATTAATAACAACATTGAACACTAATCATTTCACATAATCTGTGGTAGTATCATAATTGGATTTGTATAAAAAATCAACATTTGGTTATACACTGATGATTTGGAAATTGATTCACGTAGTATCGCAAATCCTTTTAGAATAAGCATTTTTCATTTGAAAACATTTCCATACCCTTTCAATCACATACTTAGTGTCTGTTTTCTCAACATTTATAACAAACTCCAATTCCCTTCTTGTATTTACCATGCTGATTCATTCCAATACTATCACATATGGAAAAAGCTATCATTACCTTATTCCCTTTAGCTATCTTTATCTCTACCATCATTTTCATCTCTTGCTTCATTTCAAATCCATAAGACTCAGATAATTCATTTCTTATCTTATTAAAAAATGATATTATTTCATTATATGATGAAAATAATTGGGAGAATATTTTTCTTATAATGGTTGTCCTAAGAGCACGAAATATATGATTCTTTTTTCTCATTCGATCATCTGTATTGGTGGATATCTTATTCCTTCTACTGAGAAGTAGTTATAAATAAACACTGACACTATGATAGATCATATCATAATGTAGAATCCCAAAACTAGAAAAATTATCAACATTAATTGAATGTTTACACATGTTGTCTATTAATCATAAAAATGGATTATTTGAAATCATATTTACTCATAAATCATTCTTATTGTTTTGTAATGAATATGGGAATTATCATAAGTAAATACCCAGGGAGTGTTAAACCAGGTGCGCAATAAGGCATGTTGTTGTGTACCAGGATACCCTAGGTAATGACCAAAACTCCTTGTTAGAGTTTTCACTCCTACGCACTTCTTTTCTAGATCCACATCCACTTAGAGTATCCAGAAATTTATGTACATCCTATAAAAACCACATAATATCTATATTACCATTAATTTTTTATATTGTTCAATACTGACCCTTAAAGTCTAGTAGAGGGTAATTTTCACTAATTAAATTATTTCTAAATCTATTTTCCATGTATTCTACAAAACATCCTCTTATTCCAACTGTAACTACCCGAACCTAGTTACCCAGATTCAATGAATTATTAAATGACATTAGATGTATCCTAAGAGATCATATCTTGAAGGACTGATTATTTTAGTAGCCTTGGAATTAATATATACAAACCTATGCTTTAAATTACATTATTGAATAAAAAACAACAAAATGGTAACTCCTTTGAACACACTCACATCAATTGGACTATTTCTATAAGTCAATCATAATATATATATTCTTATCCTAGAAAAACTAGAAAATAAGAAAGGGGTGATCTTAGATGCTTAGTAAGGATAAAAATATGGAAAATAATAATCTTTTACGACAAGACGTGTAATAAATATCATAATTTTAAATATAAAGTTGAACATAATATGGAAAAAATAATTCAAACATTACCATATAAACATGATATTGATATTCTACAAATCGAATAATCACATGTCATGATAAATTTTATAATGAGAGAATGTATAATGCTAGATATCATAACTGCATATTAAAGGCCTCAAACCATGACCACAAATATAAATGTTGGTAAGGCCTTCTTCCAAGACACTCGATTGTCTAATGAGACCTACCGATGCATTGAGGGACAATAGAGGGACCCACATATCACTTACTAAGTCCAACACATTCCTCATATGAAAATATTGAGAAAAAACATAATCATTTGTAAGAAAACAAACATACTATATGTCAATACAATAACCATAAACCTTGAATGATATAAAAATAGAACATCCAATGTCAAACATATCATCACTCATTCAATATAATATGAAATATTGTATTATAATAAATCATCCAAAATGAAGAATAATATCTAATAAAGGATTTTGAGCAAGTTGAAAACATGTTGGGGTAAATATCCCTTTTGTGAAATAATTTTAAAGTCACACAATTTATAAAGGATTTAATTTGGATGATATTTTTGAATAAATGTGTCCCATACCAATTTAAAACAATTGAGTGAAATTGACATTGTAATACAATCATGCACATGTAAATAAATCCTTAAATCATTTTGAAAACATGGACATTTGTCACGACCCGTCCTCGGGGCCCATGTTGTGACTACCCCATTCCCACCATCTATAGGCCAGGGGACCATGACAAGAACCAAAGTCATAAATCCCTATTCTGGGAAGTCATTGCATTTATAGAATTAAACAATCCAAATAGAGTACGCAACTAATGTATGCACTAGAAAAACTGTATTCAAAAGTAAGTGTTGAAAAGGAAGGGGCCAGAAATACATGCTCAAGAGTGATTACAGAACAACTGAAAGACTAGTACAATAGTAGTAAAGTAAAACAACAACCATTGATTTGTCTTCTGAGAATCCCACCTAAAAGGTGGGTACAGATGGTATCCTCATCCCCTCCGGTCCTTCCTTCCAATCCGTTTATGTCCCACTGAGTGGTCCACCTCCAGGTACTATCCAGCTCAACATGTATCTACCACGATAAGTGTTGTCCGTCATTTGCATACAACACACCATAGTGTGGGCATAGCCCGTGTAGCTGTGAATATAACAATACTCAGAAGGGACCCCGAGACCCTCGATGGTCCCCTAGAATCCACGAAGGTTAAACCACAAAGGAAAGATACAATCACGAAGTATCAACTGACTCTACATAGTTATATGACCATACATATACCTAAGACATCAATCCCAGTTCAGCTCCAACTCTCGAGCCCAAGAACAACCCAGTCCACATAGGAAAGATGTAAATCACATCGATGATAATGATTGAAATTCAAGACTCATCTCACACAGGTATACAGCTTTTGTAAAGTGATAATGATGATCAGATATAGTCACTGAATCATATAAGCTGTCAGACCAACATAGGATACTAGGCCAGCTAGGTTGTTGAACCCATGTAGGATACTAGTCAAGATACTCTGTCAGACCCACGTATGATACTAGTACATAAGTAAAACTGTTGGACCCACATGGGACACAAGAACAACAATCATCGTCATCGAACACACGAATGATTCCAGTACGGTAGTCGTCAACGCTGAACCCACAGAGGATTCCAGTATGGTAGTCTTCATAGTCGCGGCTAGCTCTAGGGTGCCCGCAAAAAACATGCTCGATTTTCGGAGGGTCCACTCCTTGAGAAAAGTGGTCGATACATAAACAATCATGAAGTTTAGAGTTGAAGTATCTCGATGTTCCGTCTTGTCAAAAGGAACCCGAAGTGATAGACGACATGTCAATCAGACGCCCAGTCTGAGAGATATTGTCTTTTACATTCCAGGGGCCCGATTGGAAATACGCTCATTCGAAACCCGTCCATTTTCCAAAATATTCCAAAACTCACTTTGATTATTACAAAAGGACCGCTTCGTCACGAGGGTCCCAATGCTTCAGACGACGCGTTGATCAGACGCACAGTCTTAATGTTATTCACTATTATGTCCAAACAATCCCGACCCCTTAAGCCCAGTGGAATGGTGGGACAAACCGACCAGGATTGTTGGGTACGACTCGACAGAGGTTCAGACTGGCCTGGTGAAGCACGCGACCCGGCCCGATGCGGCCCGGTGCGGCGCGGCGCTACGCGGCCCGACCCGGCTGGCATCGGATCAGCCCAACTAGCCAGCGGCTCGCTCGGTGGATGAGTGATGCGGGGGGGCATGACCCCCCAAAATCTAGAACCAGCGGCACTGACCTTCTATCCAGTTGGCCGAAGTCAGCCGGTTTTCCTGGCATGAGCAGCCCACACGGGAGATTCGCGGTCCTTCGGCGCGACACCTGCGGGTGTCACTGCTCGTTCATCTAGGCCAGCTGACGAGCTGGCTGGTTCACCTCCAAATCAGACCGCAGAGCATAGGCCACAGTTCTCCACATCGACATTACATTTGTGGCACTGCGGTCTCCCTTCGGCATAGCCGAATTAAGCCATTCGGTTCTTCTTCGGCCGAGCGGCCCAAGCCCGCAGACCGTGGTTCTTCTGCATGAAGTCGTCATTCGGCCGCTGCCTTCTTTCGTCACCGCCTCTTCCAACATGCCTTTTTCTGAATAATAATTCAGGTAACATCGGAAGTTCGTTGGGCCATGTTTGTTCGTCCCACGCCCTCCTCGTTAGGCAATATTAATTGGCCGATGTTATTCCAAATAATTCATCAAAAATGAGATAATTTATTATCATATAAATTATAGGAAACCCCTACCTCGAAATAAGGTTCAGAGTAGTCGGGCATCCCGGAAAATTGCATCTTACGGAGACGACATCACCTCATTGACATCAGGGAAGAAGGACCCGAGGATGGAGCATCGTCAGCATTCCATGTGGGTGGCTCCTTCACCATTGGCTTGGAAGAATATCGAAGGATTCGATCGTCATTCTTTGTTTGTTCTTTGTTGAATAATTAAGCTCTTCTAATTCTCCAGAGTTTCCCCCACCCAAAATATTTTCTATGAAAATATTATAATAGCCTTCTCCAACTTTAAACAAATTCCATGAAAATAAAAATAATTCAATAGAGGAGATGTGACAATTATTTAATAAGGATATTAACTAATTGAGTTGGCATCCTTAATAAGAGGGAGGTGGAGAATTTAAAATTTAAAATAGAGGAGTTAAAAAATTAATTAAATGGTGGTGTTAATGGGGTTAAAGAGAGTAGTGTAAGATGAAAGGTTTAGGGCACATGTTGGTCCCACCACACTAAATCCTTTCATGGGAGGTTATATGGGTATGGGCCCCATGCTTAACTCCCCTTGGGAGGAAATAACCACCATCCATAAATAAAATTATGTACTAAAACTTCTATTTATTTTATTATAAATCCCCAAAAATTAATTTTCAACCAGCATAAAACGCATCTGCAGTAAAGCTCCCCTGAGGTGAATACTGGCACTGCAATTTCATTGGTTCCCTCAGATTTCGATTCCAAGAACTGGTTCCAAAGATTTAAAAACTCGCACGTATGATTACTGAATGTACCCGAAAAAAACATCAGAAATTGATTCCGGGCACACTGGGCCTCAAAATCAAGTGCTGTCTGAAATAGCAGACTCATAAATTTTAAAAGTTTTTTTTATAAAAAATTTCCTTGAAATTTACAGGTCTTTACATTACTCCCACCTCATGGATTTACATTCCCGTAAAGCTACAACACACACTTGGGAAACAAATGGGGGTACTAAGCTCGCATCTGAGCCTCCCACTCCCAAGTGCTCTCCTGGAGGTTCTCGTGCTACCAGCGAATTTGCACCAGAGGAATCAACCACCCACGTAGGACCCGATCCTATCGATCATCGATCTCCATCGGGACCTTTGAGAATGTTTCTCAATCATCTATGTCCAACTCCCCGTGGTCGATGATATGGGACAGGTCGTGCACGTATTTTCTCAGTTGAGATACGTGGAATATTCCATGCACCCAGTGCAACTGAGGTGGAAGGGTCAGGAGATATGCCACCTTGCCTACTATGATGAGGTCCTGGAAAGGTCAGATGAAACACGAAGATAAATTTCCGCCCCGGTCAAATCTTCGTAGACCTTGTCGAGGTGAGACACATAGTAAAACTTGGTCAACATCCTTGAAATATGGTTGTATCCATCTCCTATCAGCATAGGACTTCTGTCTGCTCTGTATAGTCTTCATCCACTCCTGGATGATCTGCATGTTTTCTGTCATATCCTACTCTATCTCTAGTCTTACAAGTGCTGACTCCCCTAGGTCAGTCCAGCATAGAGGTGATCAGCACGGTTGATCGTACAGTTCCTTGTAAGGTGTCATCCCGATGGTGGAGTGGTTGCTGTTGTTGCGCACAAACTCCACCAAGGGTAAGTGATCTTCCCAACTATGACCAAATTCATGGAGACATGCACGTATCATGTCCTCAATAGTCTGAAGGGTACTCTTAGTAGGTCCATCCATCTGTGTATGGATGGTGGTACTCAAGCGAAGTTGTGTCCTGAAAACCTCTTATAACCCCTCCCATAGCTGGGAAGTGAAACGAGTATCATGATCAGAAATAATAGAAGATGTCACATCATGAATCCGTATGATATCTAGAACGTAGAGGCGACCCAAGCTCTCTTCTGAGCCCTGCTCTCAGATAGGAAGGATGTGGGCCGACTTGGTGAGGCAGTCTACATTCACCATGATAGAGTCATGTCCTCTAGATGTGCATGTAAGCCCCATCATGAAATCCATGGATATCCATTCCCACTTCCACTCCGGAACCTCTAAGGGATGAACCAAGCCCGCTAGTACATGGTGATCCGCCTTCACTTGCAGACAAGTGAGGCATCGTGAAATGAAATCTACTACATCTATCTTCATATCTAGCCACCAGTGCTATAATTTGTGGTCTTGGTACATCATCGCCACTCTTGTATGTACCTTAAGAGGGGAAGTGTGAAATTATATCAGCACTTTCTCCTACAATAAAAACGGTACCATAGTACGTCCCTTGAAGATGATGACGTGCTCCCCTCCGTCTGAAAATCAATTAGGCACCTGCCCTATGGATATCTGAGCACATCATGTCTCATAGTCAACTAACCCACATTGTGCCTCTATGACTTATTGAAGGAGTGTAGAATTGACTATGAGTGACTGAAGAATGGATTCTCCATCTCTATCCACAAAGGTCATCAACAACGCGGCTAGCTGCTCTGTCGCCTCTCCTACTAGATGATTGTCGATCTTCTGCTGAGAGCATCAGCTACAACCTTCCCCTTCCCAGATGTATAGAATATCTCAAAGTCATTGTCCTGGGGGATCTCGTGCAGCCGTCACTGTCTCTAGTTTAGGTCTTTCTGGGAGAAGATATTCCTGAGACTTTGGTGGTCATAATAGACTGTAAAGCGCTCACCCATTTGATAGTTATGCCACATATTCACGGAAAAGACCACTACAGCTAACTCTAGGTCCTTGGTATCGTAGTTCTTCTCGTGCTTCCGCAAATACTGTGAACCATACATGATCAATCCTTTCTCCTACATTAGGACACACCCAAGTCTGGTCTCTGATGTGTCGTAGTACACTACGTATCCAGCTCCCTCCTCTAGTAGCCTCAAGATGGGCGCACTGGGCAATCTCTGACTCATATCCAGAAATCACTACAGACATCTATCTAGCCACACAAATGGTTTACCCTTCTTCATCTAGGATGAAAGCGGAACTGCAACTCTAGAGAAATCTGGCACAAATCTCCGACCGTACCCAACCAGACCCAGGAAACTCTACACCTCTGTCACACTCTTGGGTGGCTCCCAAGAAAGTACTGCCTCGGTGTTTTCTATATCCACTACAACTCCCACCACTAAGATGATGTGTCCTAGAAAGTGAACCTCTCGAATCCAAAACTGGAACTTTGAGAGCTTACCATAAAGCTAGTTCTCTCAGAGTGTATCCAGTACAACCTGCAAGTGATAAGCATGCTCCCCCATAGTAGTTGAGTCAATAATTATGTCATCAATGAAGACTATAGAAAAACGATCTAGGTATGTCTGGAAGATCCTGGTCATGAGACTCATGATCACTGCTAGTGCGTTTTTTACTTAGAAAGGAATAACTTTGAACTCGCAGTGGCCATACTGACACCTGAAGGTTGCCTTCTACACAACCACATCTCGAAATCTTAGCTTGTGATAGCCTGAAGTGAGGTCTATCTTTGAGTACCATCGTGCTCCCTTGAGCAGATCAAAGAAGTCATCAATCCTCGGGAGTGGGTACTTGTTCTTCATGATAACCTGATTCAGCCAATGACAGACAACACATAGTCGCAAGCTCCCATCATCCTTCTTGGCATACAAAATCGTAGAAGCCTAGGGTGCAACACTAGATTGGACAAATCCTTTACCCTGCAAGTCCTCCTGCTATACCGGCTGCTCATGAAGCTCAGTGGGAGCCATCCAATATGCTAGAGTAGATATCAGTGTTGTTCTCATGTGTTTGGTCTATGTAGAAGTCTACCTCTCTGCGAGGAGGTAGTCCTAGAACTTCATACGGAAAAACGTCTTCATACTAATCCACCATAATAGGAAAACTTGTACTCCACACATCAACTGCTCCAAAGATGAGACTAGACAACTGATATGTGATCGACTTCCCTATCCTCTACCTAAGTCCATCCTATGCTGTAAAGGCTCCCTTATCATCAATGAATGTGAACTTGGTCCCATCCGTGTGGACACACCGCACCATGAACCTAATATAGTCAGTCTGGGAATGGACTGTAGATAACTAGTCCATACCCAAGATGACTTCGTAATGCCTCGACGCCGCGACAAGAAGATCCCAATCAAAGCTCCCGCCTCCTAGAGTAAGCTCACACATCCGGCAATGGTTTTTAATCGTCTACTCTACTCTCATAGGTGTATCTAACCATAAAGAAAGAGCCAACGACTCTGTCAGAATCTCCGAGCCCCAAAAAATGGTAGTGGAAATAAAATAATGACTCACACCTATGTCTATATGTACATCACCGGGGTTTAGTAGACACATATAGTACCTCGAATCATCTTAGGTGAGCCATGGTCGTAGGCCTCGACTGCCTGGAGCTGAGCATGCCTCTGTCCACCAGCTCATAATGGTCGGGATGGACATCCTGGTGGTGGTGGTGGTAGAATCTTGAAACATTTTCCACCACTCGCTGCTCGGCCAACTCCTCTGCTACGTCAGCCTAATCCCAACAAACCACCACAGTCAAACCTATACCTCTACCTGGGATGTCCCTCCACTGTCTCATGCTCATCTGCATGGTGGTTCGGGTAGTCTCGATCCATGTGACCATACCCGCTGCATTCATAGCACCACATGCTCCTCGTATATCTTTCATTGTTTTGTGTGCCCCACAAATCCAAACCATTATCCTATGGTCATTAAACTGATGTCCTGGTCTGCTTGGACCTCTATGTCAAATGTCTACTGTCGGCTACAAAAGACTCCACTACGTGTCGCCCTGCTGTTGGTCTCACTGCTGGTGTAAGCTCAGTGAGAAATCTCTCCACAAGAAAGGATCACTCTAAAAATCTTGCCTATGTCAGAATGTTGAGGGAGATCATTGAAGCCCTGATCTCATGTCTGAGTCCCTACTCAATGGTCCGGGCCCAAACGAATGGGTCGTGTACCATGTCCGTGAAGTAGTGTGATAGGTTGGTAAACCACGATTAGTACTGAGCTACTATCATGTTGCCCTACCCCAAATGAAGTAACTCCTGAATCCACACCGCACGAAGGGTGGATGGAACAAAATATGAGCAGAAGAGACTCTCATAGTCTGTCCAAAGTTGATATGCCTCGTCATTCACCTGGAGCTTCAGGCTCCACAATCTATCTGCTGCTACGTGCGGGAGACTTGAAGCAAGGATCACCATAATGTCGGCTGGTGTCCCTACAAATCTGAAGACTCTAAAAATAGCCTCCAGCCAATCCTCATCTGCCTGAGGGTCCATCTCTTCGCTAAACCTGGGTGCCCTCTGTCACTAAAACACTTGCAGCGCACTCAGGTGGAGTGCACTCTCTGCCGCTAGGGCTGGTGGTATTTGTGGCCCAGTGGATAGTGGTACCGCTGGTGCCTCCACTATGATGGGGCCCTACACCGAGGCCATGTCGCTAGATGGGTTGCCATCTCGTACGCAACTCAGAACCCTAGATGACTGCCTTCATGGGCCATCATAAAAAGAAAAAGATGATCCAAGGTCAAACAGTATACCTGGAAAGCTGACACAAATTAATCACTAAGAAAATTTTTGAAACACACAAGCAATCAGTGTTTTCGTGCACCGAGTTTAAATCATAGGTCTGGGTCCGGGTGTATGGATACGTCGGCCGCCACACCAACACTGGAGTCCCTGGACTGATAACCACACTCAATACTCTTAACATCATTTCTTCACAAGAATGAAATAATTAGAGTCCTGAGTTATGTGGTAGAACCATCTTCACTGATACCAATTTGTTACGACCCGTCCACGGGGCCCGTGCCGTTACTACCCCATGCCCACCTTCCATAGGCCAGAGGATGTTGAATAGAACCAAAGGCGTAAATCCCTATAATGGGAAGGCATTTCCTTTATAAAAGTAAAGAAACACAACAGAGTACAAAACTGATGTAATAACATGAGAAATTGTATACAAAAGTAAGTGCTGAAAAGGAAGAGGTCTAAATTACAAGCCCAAAAGTGAGTACAATACAACTGAAAGACTAGTACAACAACAGTAAAGTAAAACAGTAACCACTGAGGCATCCTCCAGGAATCCCACCTAAAGGGTGGGTACATATGGTCTTCTCAGCACCTCGGGACTGTCCGTTCGCTCCGTGTACGTCCCGCCGAGTGGTCCACCTCTAGGTACCGTCAAGCTCCACAAGTATTTACCATGATCATTTTTGTCCCTCGTCTACATCCAACACAATGTAGTGCGGGCATATCCTATGGAATGGAGAGTATAACAATGCACAGAAGGGACCCAAAGACCCCCGAAGGAATCCCCGAATCCACCGAGGATAAACCACAATGGAACGATACAATCACAAAGTATCAACTAACTCTTCCTAGGTATATTCCCATACATATACCTAAGTCATCAATCCTAGTTCATCTCCACCTCTCGAGCCCAAGTACATCCCAGTCCACAACAGAATGAAGTTAATCACATCGATGATAATGATTGAAAATCAGGACATTGCTCACACTGGTATACATCTTCTGTAAAGTGATAAAGATGATCAGATGTAGTCACTGGTTCATCTAAGATGTCAGACCCATGTTGGATACTAGAGCTAGTAAGCTATCAGACCCACGTAGTATACTAGAAAAGCTACACATTCGGACCCACGTAGGATACTAGATTAGAATTAAAACTATATGACCCACATAGGATACAAGAAAAGTAGTCATCAGCATTGAAACTGTAACACCCCAAGATTCTATGGTACGCTTCTCTTTGAATAATGTAATAGCATGTGTTGTACGCAACATCGAGTTCTAACACACAACAACCAATCAAACTAGCCGTTATGAATAGTAATACCCACTTTTTGAAATTTATAAATTTTATTTTTCAAAATCAAATTCATTTTTGGATTCAGAATATCGAAATTAGCCTAGGGTGATTTTTTGGTATTTTTCTGAAAACTACATTTTTTGATGATTAGTGAAACCACTATGTGGTAGTTAAAAAGATGAATTTTTCATAAAACATAATTTTACCGCTTCTGTGATTGGAATATCAAAAATCCTAGAGACACGGTTAATATCAAGGATTAAAATGTGGTTCAATGAGATGAAAACAATTTTTGGTGAATAGTAATTTTTTATTTTTATTTACCACTGTTAAAAGTAAATTGGGTAATTAAGGGTAAAAATGATATTAACATTACTCTATCACATGTCCTAATTCTATTTGATAAGCTTAATTCGACCAAAAACAACAGTAAAAATAATATATTATCATTTAGGTCCACTTGGATTATATTAGGACATTTATTATTATTTAATTCAAAGAAGAGTTAAATGATATGAAATCAATGTTTATTTACTAAATCATATTTAATATTGGGTTACACATAAGATAAATTCGATTGTAAATATTCATTATAAATATAAAATGATTTCATACATAATGGTATTTTATATATAATTTTTAGACGTTATATAATTTAATTTTTTTATGACCCAATGATGATGCAGTAATTACCATTATAGTGAAAAATTAAAATAATTGATATTATAAATACCCAAATAAATACAATTTGTAACTTTTTATGAATTACACTAATTTTATAGGTTAATATGACATGTTAGGAATGATTTAATTATATTTTTTTGAAATAATAATTCTGTTATGATTTTCACAAAAATCAATTTTCAAAATAGTGTCAAAATTTACATAAAAGAGTTTTTAAAACAAATATTATATTATTAATTTATATTCAATTCCTAAAAATCTAATGTTCGGCCAATTTTCTTATATCATGATATGTGTATCATTAATGGACCACTTGGGGGTCGATTGGAGGTATATAGTAAGTTTATTAACTATATAATATAAAAATACAAAGTGACGTGGTAAGTGTCAAACTAATTAACTAAGTGTTAAAAATAAAAGATAATGTTAATATAATGACCCAAAAATGTCTAAATTCTATTGGTTGAGTGGTTTTCGACCCATCCCCACCTTATCCTTTAAATAATACTCTTTGGAGTCAATAGAAACCGAATATGAATTTATTATAAAATAATATTTCTAGCTTTTCCAAAGGTTCCCCTCAGCCTTCTTATAAAATGGAACTCCCCCTTCTCATTAATTAACACCTTCAATGCCATTTGGCTCGGCCAAAATCTACCCAAATAGTCTCTCAAATTCCATCACCTCATCCTAGAGACCTTCCTTTAGTCATAAATCCATCCTAAGGAGCCCTTTTGATCAAATAAAAAGCAAGAACCCGAAGAAGAGGTAATGTTTTTACAACCTTCTTTCAAGTTCTGTTCTTCATCCACTTCTTCTTTCTTTGTTATTACCATTATAAATTAATAACTCAAGTATCTTATATATACGGTGATTTTATTATAAATATGTTACAACCATATTCAGTATTCGATCCATCCTTTATATAACATGTCACCATACGTGCGTATGTACGGCTTACCGTCTCAACGTCGTGGTGTAATTGATATTCAATAAATTATTACATGGATGGATATAATAATGATGTTTAATTCATGTAAATAATAAATATAACATGATAATGATTATGTATATATGATATAACATCCAATTATATATTATTTTTTTATAAAAAGAGTGATATTGTCGCTCGTGCGTACGTACGGACTACCGTCTCCACGAACGCGATGAGACTCATTCCCCATCGTATCCATTCAAGTCTAATTCTCATTTTATGATTAATAATTGTATCTAAGGACTTAATATAATTATGGATATGAATAAGATACATCCTATCCATAACAAACTTTGCTTACTTAACAAAACATATAAAAGAAAATGAGTAAGTTAACACCCAAAATGATGATAATTCTAAAATATTATTAACAAAGCAATGTCAAAAGATCATATATGATGTCATATTAATATATATGATACCTTTATACTTTAATAACATTTATTTCACCATTATACATAAGGTTAACCTACCCTAACCAAGGAAAAGTACAAGATAATTGTTTATTTCTCAATCTCTTCATTATCCGAGGTTGTTTATACGTAATAATCTATTGTGACTTCTTCATCATCCACATCCATGTTTCTTAAAAATTTATTTCAAAACAATTTTATTATTTAATATAATATAGGATAAATTCATTTATACCATTGTTGACTTTAAAATTGGTTTATAAAGGAATCATTCATTCTTTTTCCAAACAAGGTCCTTTTTAACCTTTTCGACAGAATTAAAGTGAGAATATTTTTTTAACTATACGGCGGGTATGGATATTTTCTGCCATTATAAAATTGTCGAATCTTCCGTTAAATTTTTATAAAAATATTTTCAATGAAAATTTTCTATTTTATAAATATATGAAACTTAAATGATTTCAAAATAAAATGAGATATTTCTCTGAAAAGAGTTTTGATTTCATCAATGTCAACATCCTTTGATGGATTTTATGCTTATTTGATGTTGATTTATAATAATACAAAAGTTCTATATTGTATTGAAGGTTTTGTGATATATTTTACTGTGGATGTGTTGTTTTTATACCATTCATGGTTTATGGATGAAGTATTTACATTTCGTATGCTCGTTTTAATACGAACGTTTATGTTATGTTTAAACTTCTTCATATGGGAATGTGTTGGACATAATATGTGACGATTGGAGCCCGCTATAGCTCCTCGATGCATAGGTAGGTCTCACGAGACAAACTAGTGTCTTGGAAGAAGGCCTTGTAAAAATCTTATTTTTTGTCTTGGCACAAGGCCTTGCCTATGTGGTTATGATTTTCTGGAATTATGAATTCCATCATTATGAAAGTGGTTATTGATATTGCATGTGATTATTCAATTATTAGAATATCCATGTGAATAAGTAAATGGAATTATTTCATTTTATTTTTTCCATACTATGTTGATGTTCAAGTTTAAAAGGATTTTGTTTTATTTATACATTTCCTTAAATGTTTATTCTTATTTATGAATGATTCCGCTATATTGTTATCCTTACTGGGCATTTGCGATCACACATTTTATATGTTTTATTTTTCCCTGGATGTGAAGAGGTAAATTATGAATGACCTACAGGGATAGTATGAGGGGATAAGAGTGTAGACTATGCAGACTATGTCATTGTAGTTTTCATTTTTATGATGTAATGTAAAACATTATCAATATATCTGGTCTTTCTAAGGAAACTAAACTAATCGGTCTTTCGAGATTTGATCTTTCTTGTGATCATGCCAATGTTATGTAATAATGCACAAACTCTAGGTAACTGGGGCCAGGGAGTTATAGTTGGTATAAGAGGTGGTTTAGTACAATCCTTGGAATCTAGATTTAGATAAAATCTTATTAGAGCACATATACCTAGGATGGACATTGAGGATTAGTATAGAAGAAATTCCCAGAATTTTGGTATTGTAGAGATTTTGTGAGTTTTCTGAGCAATACATCCCTTTATGGATAAAGCAGGTAGAGGCGGCTCTGGCACATATGTACCTAGGAGTAAAACCCAAAAACACCGCTTTCAGCTAGACTCGAACGAGAACTGGGGCACGAAAATGGGCCTTGTTTCACTCTTGGTTACGACCCTCCGTGGGGATATGCTTAGGATAAATCTCATTTTCATTACAAATGATTATGAAGGTTTTATGATTATATACTTCCTCAAAGAAAACATTTTTATGATTATGGATTATATCCTTAAATAGTTCAAATTATGTTATTTGTTTTATAAGTATGGAATTATGTATTTTGATTCATAAACTGATCTAGTTTATGACATTTTATAGAAATGGAACCTAGTGGAAGAAATGGAAACCGTATCAATGAATGCACTCCATGTAGGGATTTCCCTCCTGCTCAAGATAATTATAGTGGAACTGGTGATGCAACTGGTGCTAATCAGCTAATCACCATACTGGGACAACTCACTCTGGTTATGAATAATAACCTAACCCTTATGGACCACCCTGATCTGCAACATAGAGGATCAATGTTAGATCACATTATGAGGCAACAAACACCAACATTCAATGGGATTAAAAATCCCTTAGTAGCAGAGCAATGGATAAATTCCTTAGAGAGAATATTTCAGGCTTTGGGGAGTAGTGAAAGGGGAAAAGTTATCATGGCATTTTTCTGCCTCACTGGAGATGATGATCAATGGTGGTCATTGATTCAACTCACGAAGAATGTTGATGAAGTATCAAATATGTAATGGAGGGAGTTCAAAGATCTATTTTTAGAAAAATACTTTCCTCATGTTCATCGAGCAGATATGGAAAGACAATTTCTGAGTCTGAGACAAAAGGAGGATGATAATGTCGCAATGTATGAGGATAACTTTACAAGGATAGCAAGGTCTGGTGGAGATTATATATGTATCCCATGAAGTAATATTGATCGTTTCTTTTATGGGATAAAACCATTTCTCCGTTGAGCATTAGTCTCACAATCCTTCTCGTCATATGAAGACATTGTCTCATGTGCTATCAAGACTGATAATGAATTCTCTAAGTTATATGACTTTAAAGCAATGCAATATAAGAAGAGATATGCTGATCAATCTGGGAATGGAAATAAAGGGAAGAAGGGAAACGTTGAATATCCATCCTACAGTAAATGTGGGAAGAAACGCACCATTACTTGCATAAAAGGAACGAGAGTCTGTTACAAGTGGGGTGAAAAAGTCCACCAAGTTTGTGATTGCAAAGGGTAGAAGGAATTTACCGATGTTCAGTGCTACAGTTGCAGAGAGATGGGAAATTATGAAAATGAATGTCCTAAGAATCAAGGGAACATACTTCAGAAAATGCCAAGGGATCAAGGCCACAATTTTTCTATCACTAGTGCTGAGGTAGAAGCTCCGAAAGTCATGGTGGCAGGTAATTTAATGGTTTCCTCAAGTTTAGAAAATGCATTATTTTATTCTGGATTATCGCATTGTTTCATATCTTCCTAGTTTTCTAAGAAAATTAGATATTTCCAATTGGATTTAAATAGGAATTTTTTAGTTAACACTCATAAGGGATGTATCATTGCAACAGATTTTTGTGAATCAGTCCCCATTAGAGAACATAAATGTTCTTTATCCGCTGATCTCATTGTCATACCTATGATTGAGTTTGATATAATACTCGGTATGGATTGGATTTCGGACCATGATATGAAGATATATTGTAAGAATAAGGAGGTTACAATTTTAGATGACGATGATAAGGAACACCATATCTTTAGAGCAGAATCGTCACCACCTAATTCTTATCTAGATCCACCCCCATTAGCTCAACTAAATTTAAATATTGGGGAGTAAGAGGATGAAATGACTGTGGGTGAGGAAAGGAAGGTTAAAATAGAGGATGCACCTATTGTGAGAGAATATGTAGATGTGTTTCCCTATGATTCATCTCGACATCCTCCAGACTGAGAAGTTGAGTTTTCCATTGATTTAATTCCTGGATCAAGGCCTTTATCGAAAACCTATTATAGAATGGCCACTGTAGAATGAGTTGTTCTAATGAAACAACTAGAGGAATTGAGTAATAATGGATTTATTCGCCCTAGTGTTTCTCCATGGGGATCCCCTGTTTTTGTTTTGATAAAAATAATGATGTATCTATGAAGTTATGTATTGACTACAGGGAGATCAATGCAATAACAATAAAGAACAAGTATCCCCTACCTCGCATTGATGATTTATTTGACCAACATCATGGAGCTCAATACTTTTCAAAGATTGATCTTCGATCTAGATACCATCAATTGTGTGTGAATATGGAAGACATTCTGAAGAAAACATTTCAAACCAGGTATGGGCATTACGAGTTTAAAATAATGCCTTTTGGATTTACTAATGCACCGATTGTATTCAAGGATCTGATGAATAATGCTTTCAAGGAATATCCCAATGAATTTGTGGTGGTATTTATTGATGATATCTTATTATACTCCAAAACCTACAATTATCATGAAAATCACTTGCGCATTATATTGGAGAATCTGAGAAGACATGAATTATATGGGAAGTTTACCAAGTGTGAATTCTGGCTTTAGGGGATTTTTTTCTTGGCCATATTGTCTCTAAAGATGGAATCTCTGTTGATCCTTCCATGATCAAGGCAATCCAAGAATGTCCAGCACCTACGACCAAGGAGTTTTGAACAATATGAGAATTGAAAGGGTTCCAGTTTTCATGGATCGAGTGATGATGGACATGGGAATAACCAGGGAAGGTGAAACATCAATTCTTTTTCAAATGGTTGCCAACCCATCTTTACTAGAAAGGATTAAGAGTTCTCAGAATGAATATGAAGAATTTGAAATGAAGATTAAAGCTATGAATGGAGGGAGATTGAGAGACTTTGTGTATGAAGAAGGAATTTTGAAATTCGGGAAGAGGCTTTGTGTTCCCAATATACACGATCTAAAAAGGGAATTGCTGGATGATGCTCATAGTTCCAATGTCTTTATACTCCCAGGGAGCACCAAAATGTATAGAGATTTGAAGGAACATTTTTGGTGGCACAACATGAAGAGGGAGATTGCTGATTTTTTGTCACGATGTATGGTTTGTCAACAAGTGAAAGCTTGAAGGCAATAGCCTGGAGGAGTCATGCAACCTCTTCCCATGCCGGAGTGGAATTGGGACAATATTATTATGGACTTTTTCATGGGGAAACCAAAGACTCCTAGAAGGAACGATGCAATATGGGTCATTGTGGATCGTCTTATGAAGTCAGCACATTTTTTTGCTATTAGGGAATATTTACCACTTGAATGACTAGCAAGACTATATATTAATGAAGTCGTGAGACTTCATGGAGTAACTCTAACGATTGTTTCTGATCATGATCCCTGTTTTACTTCAGGATTCTGGAAATGTGTTCAGAATTCCTTAGATACTTAACTTCATTTGAGCACAGCCTACCACCCTCAAACAGATGGACAATTAGAACGAACTATTCAATCCATATAATACATGTTGAGATCCTGCTCACATGACTTTCAGGGTATGTGGGATCAATATTTACCTCTGGTATATTTTTCCTATAACAATAGCTTCAATTCGAGTATTCAGATGGCACCATATAAAGCGTTATACGAAAAGAGATGTCGTACACCAACCTATTGGGATGACGTTGGTGAAAGAAAACTTGTTTTCCTAGAACTGGTGGAGGAAACGATGGAAAAGGTGAAGGTAATCAAAAACCATATCAAAGCAGCTCAAAGTAGGCAGTAGAGCTATACCGATAATCGAAGGAAGGATTTGGAATGTCAATTCAGTGACCATGTTTTCCTGAAGGTATCTCCATGGAAGGGAGTCATACGTTTTGGTAAGAAAGGTAAATTGAGTCCCATTTACATCATACCATTCCAAATTATAGAACGAATTGGGGCTGTAGCTTACCGATGGGCAATGCTAGAAAGTTTCTCCAAAGACCACGATGTGTTCCATGTATCTCTGTTGAGGAAATACATGCAAGACCCAACACATGTACTCACCAATGATGAATTAGAACTGGAACCCGATCTGTCTTATTACGAAGATCCGATCAAGATTCTTGATATGATAGAACAAGTACTATGAAACTGGACGACTCGTCTCGTAAAAGTCTTGTGAAGAACCCATAAGATGGAAGAGGCAACGTAGGAACCTGAGGAACTTATGATGAAGAACCACCTGATTCTTTTGATGCGGTAGTATTCTAGATATTTCGAGGACAAAATTATTTGATGTAGGGGAGAATGTAACACCCCAAGCTTCTACGGTACACTTCTCATTGAATAATTCAATAGCATGTGTTGTGCGCAACATCGAGTTATAACACACCAAAACCAATCAAACTAGCCGTTATGAATAGTAATACCCACATTTTAAAATTTATATATTTTATTTTTTAAAATGGAATTCATTTTTGGATTCGGAATATTGGAATTATCCTAGGGTGAATTTGTGGTATTTTTCTAAAAACATCATTTTTTATGAATAGTGAAACCACTAAGGGGTAGTTAAAAAACTGAATTTTTCATAAAACTAAATTTTACAGCTTCTATGAGTGGAATTTTGAAAATACCAGACACACAGTTAATATAAAGGAGTAAAATGTGGTTCAATGAGATGAAAACATTTTTTGGTTAATAGTAACTTTTTACTTTTATTTACCACCGTTAAAAGTAAATAGGGTAATTAAGGGTAAAAATGAAATTAATATTACCCTAACACATGTCATAATTCTATTGTATAAGCTTAATTACACCAAAAACAACCTTAGTAATAAAATATTATCATTTAGGTTCACTTGTATTTGATTAGATCATTTATTAATATTTAATTCAAAGAAGTGTTAAAAGAGTTAAAATAAAAAATTGTTTACTAAATAATTTTCAATATAGGGTTATACATAAGATAAATTAGATAGAAAATATTCATTACAAATCTAAAATGATTTCCTACATAATGGTATTTTATTTATAATTTTTAGACATTAAATAATTTAATATATTTATGACCCAATGATGATGCAGTAATTACCATAATAGTGAAATCTTAAAATAATTGATATTATAAATACCCAATTAAATATAATATGATACTTTTTATGAATTAAACTGATTTTATATGTTAATATTACATGTTAGGAATTATTTAATTAACTTTTTTTGAAGTAATCATTCTGTTATGATTTTCAAAAAAATCAATTTTCCAAATAGTGTCAAAATTGACATAAAAGAGTTTTTAAACCAAGTATTATATTATAAATTGATATTAAATTCTTAAAAATCTAAAGATAGGCCAAGAGACTTATATCAAGATATTTGTATCATTAACGGACCACATGGGGGTCTCTTGGATTTATATAGTAAGTTTATTAACTATATAATATAAAAATACAAAGTGGCATGGTAAGTGTCAAACTAATTAACTAAGAGTTAAAACTAAAAGATAATGTTAATATAATGACCCAAACCTGTATAAATTCTATTGGATGAGTGGTTTTCGACCCATATCCACCGTAAACTTTAAATAATAGACTTTGGATCCATTAAAAACTGAATATGAATTTATTATAAAATAATATTTCTAGCTTTTCCATAGGTGCCCCTCACCCCTCTTATAAAAGGGCACTCCCCCTTCTCTTTAATTCACACCTTCAAAGCCATTTTTCATGGAAACAATCTGCCAAAATACTCTCTCAACATCCCTCAATTTATCCTAGAGGACATACTATAGCCATAAAGCCATCCTAATGAGCCCTTTTGATCAAATCAAAAGGAAGAACCCGAAGAAGAAGTGTGGTTTTCACCAACGTCACTCATGTTCCTTTCTTCTTCCACTTCTTCTTTCATTGTTATTACCATTCTAAAATAATAACTACATTATCATATATACACAGTGATGTCATTATAAATATGGTACAACCATATTCAGTATTCTATCCATCCTTTGAATAACATGTCACCATACGTGTGTACGTACGGCTTACCGTCTCCACATCGTGGTGTAATTGTTATTCAATAAATTATTATTTGGATGGGTATAATAATGATGTTTAATTCATGTAAATAATAAATATATCATGATAATGATTCTTTATCTATTATATGCCATCAAATTATATAATATTTTAATATCAAATGATTGATATTGTCGCTCGTGCGTACGTACGGACTACCGTCTCCACGAACGCGATGAGATTCATTTCTCATAGTATCCATTCAAGTATAATTCTAATTTTATGATTAATAATAGTATATAAGGACTTAATATCATTATGGATATTAATAATATACAACAAATCTATAACAAACATGGCTTATATAACAAAATATATAAAAGAAAATGAGTAAGTTAACACTAGAAATGACGATAATTCTAAAATATTATTAACAATGAAATGTTAAAAGATCATATATGATATCATATGAATATATATGACACGTGAATAATTTAATAACAATTATTTCACCATTATAATTGAATTTAACCTACCCTAACCAAGTAAAAGTACAAGGTAAGGGGTTATTTTTCAATCTCTTCATTATCCGAGGTTGTTTATACGTAATAATCTCCTGGGACTTCTTCATCATCCACGTCCATGTTTCTTAAAAATGTATTTCAAAACATTTTTAATATTTATTAGAATATGGGTTAAAGTAATTTATTCCATTTTAGACTTTTATATGTGGTTTATAAAGGAATCATTCCGTCATTTTCCAAACAAGGTCCTTTTGAACCTTTTCGACAGAATTAAGGTGAGAATGTTTTCTTTACCATATACAGCGGGTGCGGCTATTTTCCACCATTATAAAAACATCGAAGATTCCCTCACAAGCTATTAAGAATATTTTCAATGAAAATGTCTGATTTTATAAATATATGACACTTAAATGATTTCAAAATAAAAAGAGATATTTCTCTAAAAAGATTTTTGATTTCATCTATGTCAACATCCAGTGATGGATTTTACGTTTATTTGAAGTTGATTTAGTATGATACAAAACATCTATATTGTATTTAAGGTTTTGTGATATGTTTTACTGTGTATGTGTTATTTTTATACCATTCATGGTTTATGGATGAAGTTTTTACATTTAGTATGATAGTTTTAATATGAATGTTTATGTTAAGTTTAAACCTTTTCATATGGAAATTCATTGGACCTAATATGCGATGGGTGGAGCCCGCTATAGCTCCTTGATTAATCTGTTGGATTCATGAGACAAACTACTGTCTTGGCACAAGGCCTTGGCAAAATCTTATTTTTAGTCTTGGCACAAGACTTTGGCTATGTGGTTATGATAGTCTGGAATTATGCATTCCATCATTATGAAATTGGTTATTGATACTGCATGTGATTATTCAATTAGTAGAATATCCATGTGAATAAGTAAATGACATTATTCCATTTTAGTTTTTCCATACTATTTTTAATTTCAAGTTTAAAAGGCTTTTGTTTTAGTTATACGTTGCCTGAAATATTTATTCTTATTTATGAATGTTTCCGATATATTGTTATCCTTACTGGGCATTTGAGATCACCCATTTTCTATGTTTTATTTTTCCAAGGATGTGAAGAAGTAAATAATTAATTACCTACAATGATAGTATTAGGGGAAAAAAGTGTAGACAATGGAGACTATGTTGTTGTAGTTTTCATTTTTATTATGTAATGTAAAACTTTATTAATATATCTAATGATTCCAAGGTTGCTAAACTAATCGGTGTTTCGAGATTTGATCTTTCTTGTGATCATGCCAATGTTTTTTAATAATGCACCTAATCTAGGAAACTAGGGTTGGGGAGTTATGGAACCCACAGAAGATTCCAGTATGGTAGTTGTTGTCGCCGAACCCACGAAGGATTCTAGTACGGTAGTCATCGTTGTCACATCTACCTCTATGGTTCCCGCACAAATCACGCTCGATTCCGGGAGGGTCCACACCTCAAGCAAAGGGGTCGATACATCAACTATCATGACATTCATAGTTGATGTATCTCCAAGTACCATCTCATCAATAGGAACCCGACGTGACAGACTGGGCGACAATCAGACGCCTGGTCTGAGAGATATTGGCTTCTCCGTACTAGGGGTCCGGTTGGAAATATGATCTATCCTAACCAGGAAGTTTTAGAAAGTTGTCCAAAAATCACATAGTGTATAGCTAATGGACCGCCTCGTCATGACAGTCCCAATGCCATATAAGACACGTCGATCAGACACACGATCTTAATGTTATTCACGTATATGTGAAAATGGGACCATCCCATTTAGCCTAGTGGGTTGGTGTGTCGGCCCATCCCGGTTCGACGGGTCCGACCCAGTAGAGGGTCAGACTGGCCCAGCGAAGCTCATGACCCAGGCCGGCAGTGTGGGGTCCAGCCTGGGGGCGCGACGTGCCGCGGCCTGGCCCGGCTGGCCACGGCTCGGCCTCGCCGGCCAAGCGGGCCGGCTCAGTGGTCGTGCGCTATGAGGGGGGTGGGGTCTCTGGTCTCCCGAACCTACTGTGCCAAGCGGTGTCACACTTCTATCTGTCCGGTGTTAGCCATATTGTCTTCCCAGCACAAGTGGGCCTGCACAGGCGGGCCTCGATCCTTTGGCGCATCACCTGTTTGTGTCGCGACTCCTTCAACCTGGACAGCGGACAAGCCGGATTGTTCACCGTCGAAGCGGCCCAAGGATCACGGGTTGGGGTTCTCTGAAACGCAGCGCCACATGTGGTTCTTCGGTCTCCCTTCATCATGACCAGCTTTACCCGGCCAGTTCTTTGGCCAAGATGCACGCGGTTGAGGGCCGCGATTCTTCCGCATGCGGTCGGTGTGAAGCTGCATCCTTCGTTCATCGCTGACTCTTCCAACACGCCTCTATCACGATTAAAAATACAGGAAACATCACAGGGTCATCGCCCCATGTTCATTCGGACCACGCCCACCGAGTTAGGCAGTATTAATTTTCCGAAGTTCTTCCAAATAATTCAACAGAAATGAGAAAATTTATTTTCTTATATATTATACGAAACCACTACCTCGAAATAAGGTTCGAAGTAGTCAGACATCGCAGAAAATGGCATCACTGGGATTTGGCATCAACTCGTTGACATTGGAGAAGATGGAGCTGAGGATGGCGGATCATCGACATTCCTTGCAGGTGGCTACTTCTCCTTTGGTGTGTCCGATGATCGAAGGAGACGATCATCGTTCTTCAGTGGTTCTTCATTGAAGAATGAATCTCTTCTAATTCTCAATCGTTTCCCCCAACAAAAATATTTTCTATGAAAATATTATAATAGACATCACCATCTTTAATGAAATTCCATGAAAGTCAAAATAATTCAAAATATGAGATGTCCCAATTAATTAATAAGAATTTTAATTAATTGAGTTGGAAACCATAATGAAAGGGATGTGGATAGTTCTAAATTTAAAAGAGTGGAGTTAATAAATTAATTAAAGGGGGTGTTAGTTTGGTTAAGGGTGGTAGTAGGGAGATGAACGGTTTAGGGCACGTGTGGGTCCCACCACACTATATCCTCTCGTGGGAGGTTATGTGGTTGTGGTCCCCCCTTCTAACTCGCCTTGGGAGAAAATAACCGCCATCCATAAATAAAATTGTGTACTACAAATTTTATTAATTTTATTCTAAATCCCCAAAAATTAATTTTCCACCAGCATAAAATGCATCTGGGATAATGGTCCCCTTTTAGGAATACCGACAATGCGAGTTCATTGGTGCCCTCAGATTTTGATTCCGAGCACATGTTCAAAATATAGAAAAACATGAAGATACTTTTACTAAATGGACACAAACAGAACTTCCGAAATTGATTCTGGGCACACCGGGCCTCAGAATCATGTTCCGTCAGAAACTGCAGACTCGTAAACTTCCAACAAATTTAAGAAAAAAATTCCCATGAAATATATGGGACTTTATAACATTAATTAAATGATGTAGAAAAATAAATAATTAAAACATTTAGAATGATGATCTAGTTAATGATTCAAATCCATAAAAACATTATTGATAACAATTTAAATCATGTTTATGAAACATTGATAGGGATGATAAATATGTCTTAGTAAATACTTTAACATAAAGGATCTCATATAATAATTAGATTGATGAATTAACCCTTACCTTGTACATTCATTTAGTTGAGGGTACATTTTACCTCTTATATAATGACCATAGAATATTATAAAATTATACTGAAACCATATTCATATTTATTATGTAATACATGATTCATTAATGAATTTATAATAACTGTTAATAGTAATTTCCATGTTAATGTAACATTTTGGTTAATAATAGAATTATTAAGCATTTTTGTTTTAACTTTTTATTCTGGATCCTATAACATATATCACTATTTACAGACTTCTAGAGTATAAAACATAATTTATATATCATATATATTCTGAATATAAAAATGTATAATTTAATGATATATGAAATGGAAACACCATTCATCTATTATACAGTTAATAATAATATATATTTTTATAATCATCATTTAATGGTGAATGAAGAAATGAATCTTGTCACGTTGTGGAGACGGTAAGAGGTACGTACACACAAGCAACAATATCATTTTCTTAATGATAAGATGGTATGGGATTGGTTGGTATAAAAATATTACAGATTCATAAACAAGTTATAATTATTATTTACATTAATTAAACTAATTTTTATACACATTCAAATAATGAATTTTTGAATTAAAACCACATTACAACATTGATATGGTAAGACGTACATAAACACGTATGATGACTTTGTCATTAATAGGATGGATAGAATAATGAAAATGATTGTACCATATTTATAATTAAATAACAATATTTAGAAATTAATATTTTTATTATTTTGGTATCGAACAATATGAACGTGGAAGTGGAATAATAATAGAACATTGAAATATGTGATGAAATAATTACTTTTTCTTTGGGTTATTCCTTTTGATTTCATCAAAAAAGAAATATAGTTTGGATTTCAGATCATTGTAATGCCTCCAAGTTGATGTGAGGGTAGTAGAGATGATATTTGAAAAGGGTTTCCCTGAGAAAAATGGATTTGGAGGTGTGTATGTATGATAAGATGAAGTTCCCTTTTATAAGAGACATGAGGGGAACATTAGGAATATTTCAAAATATTAGTTTATTATAGACTCATTATTTATTTATAATGGCCCTAAATGGATTTATTATTCGTTTATGGTGGGTATGGGACAAAAAATATCAAAAAAAAATGATTTCTACATGTTTAGTTCAACATATTAACCTTATCATTTAGATATAACTCTTTTTTACGTAGTTTAACTTTTACCATGTCTTCTTTTATTTTTATATTACATGGTTAATAAACATAATATAAAATTTCATGAGAAACTCAAGTGGTTCATTATTGACATATCAACAATTATATAAATCCTTTTTTCGAATCACATATTTTTATGAATATTATATCATTTAATAATATAGTATTTGATTTAAGAACTCATTTATGTCAATTTTGACGCTATTTAGTATTTTTTTTGGAAATTTATAAAAATTATATTACATATAAAAAAAATACATAAAATCAACCCTAATATGTCATATTCACCATGAGAATTATTTTATGACATAAAATGTCACAATTTACATTAATTTAGATATTTATAATATCAATTAGTTTAATCTTTTATTGATAATGTAACTACTATATCATCATTGTGTCATAATTAAATTTAATAATTTAATCAGAAAAATATAAATAAAAATCCAAGATATAGTAAATCATTTTATATTTATAATTATTATTTATAGTTGAAATTATCTTATTCATTACCCTATATTAAAAATGTTTTAGTTGTTAAAATTTGAATTTTACACTTTTAACTCTTCTTTAAATAAAATAAAAATAAATGTCTTAATCTAATTTAAGTGGACAAAAAAGATCATATTTTATTCAGAATGTTTATTTTGGTTGAAAAACCCCTTATCCCATAGAATAAGGACATGTGTTGGGGTAATTATAATATCATTTTTACCTTTAATTACCTTATTTATGTTTAACTATGGTAAATATAATTTCAATGGTATTATACTGGATAAATTATTTTCATCTTATTGAACCACATTTTAAGTACTAATGTTTATCATGTATCTCTATTTTTGATATTAAATTCACATATGTTGTAAAATTATGTTTCATGAGAATTTTAAAAGGTTCTTAAAATGAGGGTAAAAGACGTTAAATGTTAAATAAAATTTTATATATCTAATATTATTAAAAAATGAGTTTGATTAATAAAATTATATTAATATATATGTTATTAATTTTTTTGACATTCAAATCAATTTTAAAAAAAAATTAATTAGAATTAAAACAAAAGTCAGTTTTAAAAAATAACTTAGTGTTTTTCACTATTCATTGAAAATTGAATGAATTTAGAAAAATTAAAAAAATTTACCACAAGATATTTTTGATATTATGATTAAAAAATTGAAATTTATTTTACCAAATTAGAAACCATCATGTTTCATTAATTAATTTCAAATTATTTCCCATTGTCAAAATTAGAATGTGGGTTTTTAAAAAGTAAAAACTTTAAAAAGATTGAAATATGTTTATATCCAATTTAAATATTAAATTACTTATACTGAACTAAATTATATTAAATGATAAAAATATAATATAATTATAATTAAAAATAATTCAAATGTTAAATTTATCACTATAAAATATTTTTATTAAAAATGTTTTTGCCAATTTAAATTTTTGTATATTTCATTATTCATCAAAATTTGAACGTTATCAAAAAAACACAATAATTAATCATAACTAAATTATTATTTCCCACTTCTAAAGAGGATGTTTATTTTTTCAACATTAATATATTAATGTATCAAATATTTTATTTAAAATGGGTTCTCTATTAAAATGAGAAAAAATGCATTTTAAAAAAATAGTTTTTTATCTGAAAAATTTAATTTTCAGTTATATTATCTATTAGATGAAAAAGAATAATGTTAACATTATATAACATATATATATAATTCAAAATGTTGTTAATAGAATTTATATGTTCTTTTTATAGGTCTAGATTGATAATTCGTAAAGCGCTTGAACTCGGTGTTGTGTATAATGCAAGATATTAAATTACATTAACAATGTAACATACTATGAAAATATTGGCGTGTTACAAATCCCATTCAATTCAAGAATTTTCGAGGATGTTTTTTTTCACAATTTCTATCAGATAATAATTGAATCATTTCATTATTCTTCTTTTATGTGTTACCTTTTAATTCATTCTCTTCAATAATCTACTTCTATTTATTAACCATGAATATATATTATTTATAAAAATCATTCTCTATTTTTATAGAACATAATACTATTAAATTATATGATTAACCTGTTTGAGAAGCTATTTCCCTTTGCTGGGGACCACATGTCTACGGGGAAACTGGTGGTACCTAGCGGGCCAGGACCTGATGGCCATGATAAGGAGGGGTGGCTATGCTGTCACAGGGTCCCTGTTGTCAAAACATTATTCCAAATTCTACGTTAAACGCTCTGATTAGTCCCATTATTTCCATTTCTAGGGCAATTACATGGCCACTGGAGCAATAATGGTATTCAAAAACATTATTATTATTCTCTTTAATGTTGGTTCCAAATCAAGATGGCCTGAGGTTACCACTCACGCATCAATCAATATTTTATTTTCTTCTGCCAATGATGAGTGGTGTCTATATGACATTGAGTTTTACATGGGGTTGAGGGAAAATGACTTCAATGTTTAGGCACCATAGAACAATAAGGTCTCCAATAGAGTTACTCAAACTTTTAGTATTCATCGATTTGGAATTATTCATTTTCACTTTGATATCAAAAATAATAATGGGTGAATTTAAGTGTTCCAACATGTTGATGGACATACACCTTTTCCTCTATATGATGTGAATCAATTCTTAATGGGACACCCATAGAAGAATAGTAAACTTGTTATAAAGCTGAATTCTGAGAAGACCATCAAAACTCTTAGAATTATATGGTGTTTGGAGGGTGGATCTCAAAAATATCAAATGATCTCTCTATAATGTTGTGGAAGGTCTGTATAGGAACAATATTTTATTGGTATCACCTCAATTCCAGTGACATATTACACATTTAGAGAAAATAGAAATTCTTACACATTGAAGGTTTTAATCCACTAGAACATTATTGAGAGAATGTTACAAGATAATGGTAAATGGAGAAGGGGTACACCAATTTTCTAGGAAGGCACTAATATATTTTCATTCACCTTGAACTGGGTTATTATAGAAGTTCATGGAGTCCTATAGTCCATTTGATGACTGATACTATATTAACATATCCACTAGGTTAATAAAGTCAAAATTATGAAATGTTGAGGCCACATCTTCAAGGAGAATTTCTATATTATCCATTAAGACCATGATCTAGTAATTTCGATAAAGTTCATGATTTGAAGAGTTTATCTGATCAATCATGGGGATTCAAGTCTAGCTGTCATTCCAAAATCAATGATATAAGTACTTAAAAACCATCCAATGTGATTGCCTACAAATATTCTGAAAGAATGTTCTCAAACAAGGACAAATAGTAGATTCAACATATCTCAGTTTTACTAAAATATGATTATCAAAAAAAAATTTATGTCTTAAATTTTAAAGAGGTTCATTAATTTTGGATGACAGAAATTCTTCTTGTTTGTCCCCATTTTCCACTCTCTAGTACATTTTCATTCTTAATAAATTGTCATATGATTAGCTTCTGATTGGAATTGTTTGGAATTTTAAGATAGGAATAAATTTTTTTAGTAACCACCCCATAAATAAGACTTGATATAACTTAATAAAGAGTTTAATATTCTTGATACCAAGACTTCTAAGGAAACGAGGCATGCATCATTGTTTCCATGGTGCTGTGATAACTTTCCTTTACAGAATGCTACTACATCATACAAAGTTAATCATTATGGAATAAATTAATTTAATTATATTTACATGATATAAATACACCTTAATCAAATGGACCATCATTGACACCACTATATGCATGACGCAGAAAAAATGTCTTACCATTGTGATTGATTTTCTTTTCCATGAAGCTACTATTCTTCATATATGAATCAAGGAATTTGAAAAGTGAGAGGCACACGGTCTTACCCATAACATGGTAACTCCATTCTAGATGAAATAAAGAGAGCCTTATATTATTCCCAAATAACTAATGATACAATTATTCATTGAATATATAATATTTTTCCTAATGTAGAGAAATATTTTTCACAATATAATTTCCTAGTCTGATCCACATCAATAATTTATAAGGGATCTTTTGATTTTTTTAATATTCCTCATGTATCCATATAAAAAGATAGTAAAATCATCAGTAATGAAATGGTTGGAATGAGATGGGATACCACTTTGCTTCCTGATTGTTTTAAATTCACCTGTATCCACCATCTGAAGAAGAATTATACTTAAAAAATACTCTAAAATTATGATGGAAATATACAATAGGTGATCCCATTATATTCACCCCATGGATAATTTAATGTATCATTTTGGGTACCCATTAATAATAATGGATATATAAGAATATTCAATTAGTGAATTGACCCATATAATAAACCACATCTTAATGTAAAACCCATGTATTATAATTACATATAATTCCCCAGTCCATTATGTCAAATTCTTTTTTAATGTCAGGTTTATGAGAAATATTTTATCCCCATGTAGGATTTTGGATAATATTTACATAAATTGAGGCATCATGTATGGAATACTAGTAGTTACATTCTTTCAAAAATCCGAATTTGTTCCAAGAGATGATTCTAACTGAGACATGAGTAAGACTATTGGAAAGGCTCTTTTTAATAACCTTGATTATTGTGTTGATGAGGGAAACATTCCTAAATTGACTTTGTTCACATTCATTTTCTAATTTTGGGACAATGGAAATAAATTGAGCATTGAATCCTTATGTAAAGGACACAAAAATCTAAAAGTGTTCTTCAACACCTTTCACACATCATTCTGGATGACATCCCAATAGTATTGGATTAATTGACTGGTGACCCCATCCCATATTGGGAAAATTTGTTAAGGAAAAATACTAATTCTTTGAATTAAATATCCCAATGTATGGAGGTGATAATTTTTTTCCTCACTAGTTATCATTTTTGTAATGATTTATTCCTTTAACATAACATTCTATTGCAGTACATTGAATATATTCATGTAGAAGGAGTCAATGTGGCTAGAAATCTCATGTCTTCCATCCAACATTAAGTATTCATATTTGAGTAATGAAAGAGGTATATGTTCCCTCTAGAACCATTGTAGATTGTTGAAGAACATAGTTATTCTATCCCCATCAGTAATACACTAGATTTTGATGATGTCATTTTTGATTCTTTATTGGAGTTTGATTAGAAAAAATAATCATGTTGGACACCACATCATTCTAGATAGTATCTCCATAGATATTTCTCTATGTAATTGATTACTTGTCCTCTTGAAGGGAGCATTAAAGAGAATAATTTCATACATTGATCGAGAAGAACATTAAATTTATCCATTCCATCAATTTTATCTTGAGAATTTTGATCATTGAAATGTAAACAAGGGGATTGAAATTTCATTCATATGAGAACCAAGAGTCCAATAAATATTTTTGAGGATTTCTGGAGATCATCAAATGAATTGTTATACCTAAAATGAATATGATACCACTTCTCATTATCACAAAATCTTACCAGTATGATGTGGTGGTTTGAGTTGTGTTTTACTAGAGAGACACATGATATTGATCTCAAATTTATAAGATAGGTATCTTTGAAAAAGGACCTATCAATTCATATATCAATAATTTCATTTATAATCCTTCTATATGATATAAATTTGAATCCAATGTGATTGATTTTAGAAAATATTACTTCTTCAAAACATGTCCTTAATTATTTGATTTAATTATCTCTGACAACAGGTCAATGTTTCTCATCTTCATAGAAAATTGAGTTCAAATTCCCAATGATAGATTATATATCCATGATAACACTAGGGAGATCCTTTATTTTTATCCAAAAATATCTACTGTCAATGTATCTATTTGATTCGTTAAAAATTGAGAAGAATATTTTTCTACTAGATTAAAAAAAAGTATATCTGAACATCTAGTTTTCCTCATGAACAATGGAAAAAATATCAAAATTATTGCGGACTAGGTTCCAAATCCAACAAGGTCTGGACACATCCCAAGTGGTTTCTAGTATCGATTATCCTATAATAATAAAAAGGGAACCATGATTTGAAGAAGTAGTATTTGGATCATAGAGACCAATGAGATCATGGTTGTAACTATCTATATGGAGCTTGAGGGATCATTCTGTTCTTGGGTTGGATATTCCCTATAAAGTGTTTTACCACCAACAGGTGGATGTAAAAGATGTTCTCATGTCATTGGATTGAATAATATTTGGAATCATTTCATTGAATCCTAAAATATCTATTTACACACTAATGTTAATGCCAACAATTTAGGGGTACCACTATTTATTTAGAGGACATCCATTGAATGACCACATGGTGATTTCCATAAATTAAAAGAATAAAATCATAAATTAAAATCAAATATACAATCTCAATTGAACCATGCTCAAAACTAACATTTGTTATTTCGATATCAAGAAGATTTATATAGAATTAATATTCACAGTTCATAAGTTGAGGCTACACCTAGAGATCCACAAGGTCAACATTCTCTCTCACAAAAACTAACTAAATTACATCATCAATCTTCCAATATTTACTGGATATTCTGAAAAATGGACTATTATGTTTAAAAATATTGATATCGAGTTCATTCTTCTAAAATATTTAAAAGGATACAATTTGGAAAACTTCCTTGTAAAAAATTCATCAGATAAAAGATCTTCATTACTTATCAATCATCCAAATTAAGTGATATTTTCAACTCAAAAAGTAATCTAGATATTGGAGATATATTTTTATGGTGCATCCAAAATCCCAAAAGGAAGGATAATAAAATACCCCATGTGAAACAAAATTAGGAAAAGATGCATGCTTATTTCTGTGTAATTTTTTTTACCTTAATCCTTCCTATTGTTAAAATGTTATATAAAAATGAAGTGAAATATTAGGCCCTTATCACATGGAAATAACTTGCACATCAAATACCAACGGACCACGCAAAGGTAAAACAGTATTCAGAGTTTTTAATCATGCAGATCATTGGGGGTATTCTATCATAATAGAATAACTAATAACCTTTCTTGAAAATGACCAGGGAATAATAGAATAATTTCCCATTGAGCAATCATTGACACAAATAACAAGATAAAGGAGTTATAAGGATGATGTATTGGAAATTTTAGACATTGATTTAGCAGATCCATGTTAGGATGAAATGGTCATCAACATTGCTCACTTCCAAATGGTCTCAATTTTTGTTCATATTGACATAAATGAAATCAACGAGGTTAATCACATACATGAACTAGTTTGTGTTATAATCATTTTGATGATTTCCATTATATACTATCTTTAATATAGATTAATATAATCAAATAAATCCATACAATAGAAGCTTAAAGATGAGATACCATAATAACCCTTTATTGCTGCCCAAATACCTAGAATGTCCTCTATTGAGGGGGATTTGAGGTGGCCTTTCTCAGATGCATTGACAGATAAGATATTTTTTACATCATGAATGATGTGTGTATATGATCCTCTGGTTCCCCCATCAAGGGTCCATGATTTCCCATAAAATTCAAATTCTGGGAAACTATTGGCCCTCAGTAATACAGGATAGAAAGAAATTCACCAAATTTTTCCATTCATACCATGTGAACTCCAACATAATCCATCAGCCTCAAGAGTTTCTAAATAAAAACAAATAACCCTGAAAATTATTAGTATAGGTAATTGGTTTTATATGGTTTTATACTCAAACAACCACCAATTAATTCAAATACATCCTCACTAATTTTGAATTCTTCTCCAAATTATCTGAAAAAAATATCGATCAAATAATAAATGAGTTATCTATTACGAGCTTCATGAAATCCAATAACATCAGTAGATTTAGTGTCCCTCATATGATATTCATAGGAAATATAACCAATTTCAATTCTATTAAGTTGTAAATGTCGTATCATGAGTATAATAACAAATCCAATCATTCATCATACTATCATGCGAATGTTAATGGAAAAAAATTCCTTCAACAAGAAATTATCAAACATACTCAAATTATGGTGGATAATAAAAATAAATATTCTCCCAAATTGAACATACATTCCTTGTGGGTTAATCTAGATACAATATACACTGCCCCGTGGTAAACCACGTATTCAATGTTGTAGAGGAAAGATGTGTTTTTTCTCATTGAGGCCCAATTTCCCTCCCTCAACAATGCCTTATATGATCAACTATCAGTAGAAATGAAATATTAATAATGATTAGTTGTATTATAGTTACTAGAAGAGGTAATGATTCGTACATTCCATCCATTGGATGTCTACTAAAAATTCATCAAATAGGATTATAATAATTAAGTAATCCCATATTCATTTAACGAAGCATTATTTTTACCAATACATAGGACCCTAATGATACCATGGAGGAAACATTCAAATCACGAGCCAATTTTGGAGTGAACTTATTCCATATACATGACCTTCTCTAATGGAATCTATTCATTGATATTGATGGATGAAGATATCACTACTACCCTTACAAATGCAAGGTTTCTCGAGAAAAAAATCGTATGATCAATCCATACACTCATCCTTGTCACATTATGATAAACTTCATATCATTTGATGTTGGATAGATGTCCCTAAAAGGCTCAATATATAGACATACTTGTACAATACTACAAAAAATTAGGTTCATAGTGACATAATCATACTTTATTAGTGCTAGAAAAGCATGGAATCCCTTATATCCATTAAAAGATCATTGATTTTATCATGGCTTAGAAACCCATAATAATGGGTAGATTTATCGGTTAAAATAAAAGCGCTGATAGATCATACTTTTATGATCACAATTAAAAGCACCGTAAAAGGCCCCATTTCTCCTTGCATTTTTTAGTTCTAATAAATAGAACCATTATCAGTTCCTTAAAAACAATTAATAAATAATGATTTATTAGTGATTTCATATTCCCTTATAAAAGAATGATTTATCTGTGCTTTTAAATACAATTATAAACACACAGTTTATAAGTGTCTATATAATGGCTGATAAATTATTCCATTATCAGTACTTTTTAAAACATTTATAAAGGGTATCCTTATAGAACTATGTCTGTATTGAATCTCATCTATGTGGGAAACATAGTGACACATATTCCTAATGTACTCAGCCCAACCATTATGTAATATAAATTAAACCTCTAATACATCCAAACATATATCTATGTAGGGAACTCCACACTCCATGGTCAATGCTATTTAAAATAATTCTTTTGTACCTAGTCCCATTCCATCCACACATAATACTCTCTATCCTACAGAATCTAGATATCTATAATAATTCCCTTGAAAACTATGATAGAATGTATAATTCTTGAATACACATTTGTTTTGACTATGCATCGATATGCCCCAGTTTGGTCTTGTTTAATATTCACCCAAATGGACCTATTGTTATGAGGATATAATTTATTAACTATTAATTGATATTCCCCAATTTGGATCTTCAAAATTCACCAGCAAAAAAACATATCAACCCGTGGAACATTCATTCTCTTAAGAAACCTCTTTTAAAATTTTTAAGCCTCGACGACATAGTGATGGAATCCTATTTTCAATCAATTTAATTGATCACTATGTGCATACATTGACCATATCACATATCTTAAACTAGGAATCCCATTATTTGGGTTAACAATTTCATTCTTCATGATTAATGTATATCGGAACATCCTTGGCCTGGTAAGACTCATAGAACTCATTGTTTCCATGATGTATGGTCCTATCCATATGAACTAAAATGACAAGAAACCATTATCCTAGTCATATGACATTAATCTACGTGGCCTACCATAACTAAATATGAATATATTCCCATTTCAGTGAGTTATGTACCGATGCCCAGAACTTACATCTTTGTCTAACCACTATAAGGTCAAAATTCTGCAATCATTTTTGAAATAACATCTATATGGTAAAATAAAATATAAAAATTCCTTATTTATCACATTGATCACAAATCATGTGTTCTTAGGATTGTTGGGAATGTAATTAATGAGTGATCAAGGTATATCAATTCACATCGGGGTTATCATGGTCATCGATGCATGACCATAAATGAAACACAAAACATATTTGTTACATGCCATCAAAATGCATGGTTGAAATTACGTACATGACTGAAATACTAGAAATTAATTTTTCATAATTAACACATTGAGAGATAAATAGTGGTGATAAAATCATAAATCTTAGTCTATTAGAAATAAATATGAAATCCCCCTATCAAGTGCATGATCTATATCTTAATGGGAGTGACTGGTATCGAATCTCAAACTTTTTAGGATCTCATAATCAATTAAAATTATATTCTCTACAATATAATTTGATATATGTGGGAAATACATTATATAACTATGTATGGATTCATTATCACTTTAACTAGATACATAGAAATTACCATTTCTTATGTCTTGGGCCCAACTGCCAAAAAAATCCAACATCCCTACGTGTGGGTTAGATCGACATAGGAAAACATTTCTTTCTATTCATGTGTTATATAAATCAGAAATGATCCTCTCATACTCATGAATGTCCATCAAACAAAATATACTCTATGTATTGGGATATTTTAATATCCATAATATGTCACTATATATCGAGGATATAATTTATGATATCAGATGATACCTTTTTTCCCCTATGCATTGAAAATACCTACATTTTTATTTGTTTATGTATCTTACAATAGGTCCTATCCACCAGAAGATATTGTTATCTTCTTATTTATTAACACTCCCCAATTTGGATTTTCAAAATTCACCCGCAAAATTCCTAACAACCAAAGTAACATTCATCTTCTGGGGATTCCACTTCGATCTCTGTATGCCCTAATTTTTTTTTCATGGAAAATCTTTTCCAACATGATCAATGGTAATTCATTACATACATTGTTCATATCACTTCTCAGATATAGAATCCCTGAAATACATCTTAAAACATTCCCCCATTCTTTCATAAAAATGATGGACCTTTCTTGGTTAATTACCATGAAAGAGAAAATCGCCATTTTTTTGGTCAAAGATAAAAAACCTCAAATATTTGATATGAGAATTATTTTTGTAAGATGTTAAAAAACAATATGAACTTCCTATTCAAGTGAAATTATATTTCATGATTCTTCAACATTCATTAGGGAAGATACTTTTGTAACAACCTGACCCTAGTTACCCAGAGTCGGTGATTTACTACATAAAATTGGAATGATCAAACGAGATAAAGTCACGAATGACTGATAGATTTGCATCCTTGGATATACTATAAATGTAAGTGAGTTTTACATTACATCATAATAAACAAAATTGTGTCCCACTTGAACACACTGATATCCTTTTGTATACTCCCATAAGCTGATAATAATATATTTCATAACATCATGGAATAAATAAAAAATAGAATCAGATGAGCTTTGATGCTTTGTAAGGAAACTTATATGGTGGAAACATTCATAAATAAACATAAATATTTAAGGCAATGAATAAGACTAAAACAGAAGCCTTTTAAAATTAAACTTCAACATAATATGTCAATGATAAATAAAATAATTCCATTTTAATTTTAAAATTGAAATTATACGAGCAGAATAATCACTTTTAATACTAATTGCTAATCTCATAATTATGGAATGCATAATTTCGGACATCATAACCACATTTCCATGGCCTCATGCCAAAACTACAAATATGATTTTGTCAAATACATGTTCCAAGACACTTGTTTGTATCCTCAGACCTACTGTCGCGTCAAGGAGGTATAGTTGGCTCCACCCATAACATACTAATTCCAATACATTCCACATAAATGAAAAATATTTACTCCACATATAATATTTGATTAAACTAATCAATGAAGAATGTTTAAGGCCCAATAGGTGGAAATTGAAATTTGAAATTTCCTTACTGATTTTGTTACTAACAAAAAATACACCATGTAACATCCCCAACCCGGAAGCCACTAAACTGGTGCTCTGATCTGGGTGGTAACATAACCTTATGTGCGCCCCCCCGTATGCCAATGGCTACCAACTAATAGTGGGGGTCTTTGCGGTCAAGTGGGGAGACTATACCCCCTTTTTATCAGAGTAAGCCACTACATAAATAAACCAATAACGGAAACGATAATCAATAAACAAGGAACATGTATAACAACCATTTCCAACAATAAACATGCCATGTCCGACTATAAGTGAAACAGTGAACAAAACCCCAAAATAAGGACAGCATCCCAAATCCCCAAAATGGTACCAAATCTAAGTATGGATCCTCCACCATGTGCTACCCATGTCCACTCAACTATCAATCAAGGATATTTTCACTTCTCCTGACCTGCAAACATGAAGTCTTCTCGGGAACCAGACGGCGGCCCGAGCAGGGTGTGAGTATAACTCAGTAGGCCACCACCAACGGTGACTACAAAATATCTAGTATTTACAAATAGTGCGTGTAAAAGGAATATGAATGGTAATTTACAAGTAATTATTTACGGTTCCATTAACTAGATCAGGTCCAAAGCCATTTCCACTTCCATTACCATTCATTTCACATCAATTATCATCACTCACCATTTCATCACATTTCCATGGGTTAATCACATACATTATGTTACATGGTTCTAAGGCCAAAAATCACACGCAAGAGGGTAAACACATCATTATCCTATATCAATAGGACTAACCTCTTCATAGCAATCATATCCTCACCTCGAAGCCTTAGTCCATGTGGATACCTCATATAAACCATATTATCACCTTGAAGCCTCAGTCCGGGTGGATGCAATCGTTAGGAGAATAAATCAACAATCCTCATTTGTAACCCATCCCTTTAGGGTGGAATTTAGAGCTTCGGTTTTCACTCGACCTGTGGGGGTAGATCCTCAAGTCATACCCCACTCTACAAATCCATGCTCACATGCTTATATATAAGTAACCATCATCCATCAAAACATTTCCCCATAGACAAACCATTCACAACAAGCCACACAGGAATTCACTTCATGCCTTAACCCATTAACACAATACCATTTCACATCATTTAAACAATCACCCAATTCCCATGTGCTTTGCCTATCTCACTATGAATTCAACACTAGACCCATAATTTATCCTATTATGATCCTTAATCGGTTTACACATTATCCCATTTAACACGTTCATCATTCCCATGAATCAACCATTCAACCCATTCCATATTAGCCTTAGGTTATTACCAAGCCTAGGGGCATCACCTAACTTCTATTCGAAGTTCAAAAAAAATGACAATATATTCATCAAGGTCTTTACCGTTTATTAAATCAGGGTAACCTGTTCAATAAGAATTCCAATGTCCCGGGAAAGACGGAACATCCCATGGATGGCTCTCAATTAGGACAATTATAACCCAACACATACCATGGGGATCATGAGTGTTTCCATTTACCATTTTAAACACCAATATTACCAAACATGCCACGGTTATTCAAAACATAACCAAGGGAAAGGAAGAACATGACTAAACATGCACAAATACCCAAATAACCATGATATATCACTTGTATACAACCTACCTCAAAACCGCGGTTGAACGCACACTCAATCGAGTCCTTATACCTCGATCTAACTTGCCTTTGGAGCTTCAACCTAGAACTCATCCAAATAATAGGGTTTTAGAGCATCAGAACAAGAGGGAGAGAAGATACAAACCTTAAAACAAAAGGGGAATCAATGATGGGATTAGCCTTACCTGGAGCATTGATCTGTAACCAACCGAACCAAAAGACCCTTATAAATGAGGGAGAATGATCTATTGGAGATCTTTGGTGATTTGGTTCGCTGCTATGGTGAAGAGGCGATGAATGGAGTAAAATCCCAATTTGGGGTTTAAAAGCCCGTAGTGGAAAACATGTAATTTTTTAAAAAAATTTGTTGTCACACGGTTTAGCCGCACAGTTTGACAAACCATGCGCATACTGTGCGCATGCTACTCTCTAGATGATGAAGGTTGCACAATTTACCTTGGCAGGCCACACAGTTTTCCCTGGTCGTGCGTAGGCCATGCGCCTTGGCTTGTCTTGCCCATCATTCCTTTAATTCATGCCCCGATCCCATGAAACACTCCCAAGGCCTCTCTTAATTTCAAAAGACATCCCTTGAAACCTGGAACAAAGGATTCAACCAAAACATAATGAAAACACACCTTTCCAAAAACCATGATCTTACAACCTCCACACCATATAACGGCTCGTCCTCGAGCCGAGTTCCCAAGCCCCATTCACCCACCAAAGAGAATAGTTCGGGCCACTAAGCCCGCATGTAACGCCCCAACTCCAGATACCCAGAGCCGGTGCATTACTTCGTAACATTGGCATGATCACAAAAGATCAAGTCTCGAAAGACTGATTAGTTTAGTAGCCTTGGAAATACTAGATAAATTCATAAGTTTTACATTACATCATAAAATGAAAAACTACTACAACAACATAATGTCTCCACAGTCCACACTATTATCCCCTCATAATATCCCTACAGGTCATTCATAATTTACTTCTTCACTTCCTGGGAAAAAAATAAAACATAGAAAAGGGGTGAGCTCAAATGCCCAGTAAGGATAAAAATATAGCGGAAAATTTCATAAATAAGAATAAACATTTAAGGAAATGTATAACTAAAACAAAAGCCTTTTAAACTTGAATATCAACATAATATGGAAAAAGTAAAATGAAATAACGCCATTTACTCATTCACATGGATATTCTACTAATCGAATAATCACATGCAAAATCACTAACCACTTTCATAATGTTGGAATGCATAATTCCAGACTATCATAACCACATAGCCAAGGCCTCGTGCCAAGACTACAAATATGATTTTGTCAAGGCCTTGTGCCAAGACACTAGTTTGTCTCATGAGACCTACCGATGCATCGAGGAGCTATAGCGGGCTCCACCCGTCACATATTAAGTCCAATGCATTCCCATATGAAAAGGTTTAAACATAACATAAACATTCGTATTAAAACTAGCATACGAAATGTCAATAATTTCACCATAAACTATGAATGGTATAAAATAGTACATCCACAGTCAAACATATCACAAAAACCTTCAATACAATATAGAAGTTTTGTATTATAATAAATCAACTTCAAATAAGCGTAAAATCCATCAAAGGATGTTGACATAGATGAAATCAAAACAATTTTTAGAGAAACATCTCTTTCTATTTTTGAAATCATTTAAGAGCCATATAAAACAAAACATTTTCTTGAAAATATTCTTATAAGTTTGTAAGGAATTCTTTGAAGATTTTATAACGGCGTAAAATAACCGCACCCGCCGTATAAGTTAAAAAAACATTCTTACCTCAATTCTGTCGAAAAGGTTAAAAAGGACCTTGTTTTGAAAATGACGGAAAGATTCCTCTTATAAAAAGTCAAAAAGGGTATAAATGAATTTAACCAATATTCTTTTAAATAATAAAAATGTTTTGAAATACATTTTAAAGAAACATGGATGTGGATGATAACGAGGTCCCAGTAGATAATTATGTATAAACAACCTTGGATAATGAAGAGGTTGGGAAGTAAACCCTTACCTTGTACATTTCCTTGGTTGGGGTAGGTTAACCTCCTTTATAATGGTGAAATAATTGTTATTAAATTATACGAGAATCATATACATTCATATGATATCATATATGATCTTTTAACATTGTTTTGTTAACAATATCTTAGATTTATCGTTGTTTCGGGTGTTAACTTACTCGTTTTCTTATATGTTTTGTTACGTAAGTCATGTTTTTCATGGATAGGTTGTATCTTATTCATATCCAGAATGATATCATGTCCTTAAACATTATTTTTAAATTATCAAATGATAATTATACTTGAATGGATACGACGGAGAATGAATCTCATCGCGTTCGTGGAGACGACGGTCCGTACGTACGCACGAGCGACAATATCATTATTTTGATATTAAAATAATGTATAATTGGATAGTATATCATATATACAGAATAATTATAATGTTATATTTATTATTTACATGAATTAAATATCATTATTATAACCATATAAATAATAATATATTGAATAACAATTACACCACGACGTGGAGACGGTAAGCCGTACGTACGCACGTATGGTGACATGTCATTCAAATGATGGGGAGAATACTGAATATGGTTGTTCCATATTTATAATAACATCACAGTATATAGAAGATACTGGAGTTATAATTTTTGAATTGAAATAATAGACAAAGAGGGAGTGGAAGAAGAAAGAAACATGAAAGAGGGTGATGAAAATGTTACCTCTTCTTCGGGTTCCTCCTTTTGATTTGATCAAAAGGACTCCATAGGATGGCTTTCTGACTAAAGTAATGCTTCTACGATGAAGGGAGAAATGTTGGGAGAGTATTTGGGCAGACGTTGGCCGAACCAAAAGGCTTGATAGTGTGAATAAGGTGATAGAGGTGGGGGCCTTCTATAAGAGGAGAGGAGGGGCTCTTTTGGAAAGATTGAAATGATACATTATTATACCATGATTTTAGGATTCTAAATGTCCCAAAATTATATAATTCGTGGCTAAGGTGATAAGGGTTCGAAATCTCTTCATCCAATAGGCTTTGGACAAGTGTATGCCTTGGATTTTGCATTATCATCTCATTTTATTTAAATCGTTAAATAATGAGGTCATCGCCACATCATAATGATGTCATAAATAATTTAATTTACATAATGTCTAAAAATTATAAACAAAATACATTGATGTAGGAAAGATTTTTAGATTTCTAATGAATATTTATAATCAAAATTTGGACTTGTGTAACCCCACTAAAAAACTGTTTTAGTAATACAACTCATGTTTGTGTCAATTTACTTTTAACATTAAATAAATATATATTAATGTCATTTTCCAACTAAAGTGGCTCCATGGGGTCCCCAAGTTGACCCATGGGTTGTCTTGGTCGGCCATGAATCATCCAATAGTAGTAGGACAAGTGTCATGCTCATCTCATATTATTAAAACATTATTTGTACCATAAACTACACTAATTACCTCTAATCGCGATTAAGAACTTAAAAGTTACTATTCACCAAAAATTTATTTTACTCTTATTGAACCACATTTTAATTCTTAATGACAACCATGTATGTCGGATTTTTGAAAATCAAATCGCAGAAGTGGTAATATTTCATTTAAATGAAAAATCAGTTATTTAACTACCACTTAGTGGTTTCACTATTCATCAAAAATTGAAGTTTTTCAGAACAAAGCCAAAATTTCACCCTAAGCTATAATTGATATTCCGAATTCAAAAATGATTTATATTTTACAAAATTACAAACATATAAGTTTCATTAATTAATTTTATAATTAATTCCCGCTGTTACAAAAAATGGCGTGTTTCTAAGAAACAATTTATATCAAAAGATTGGCATTTGTTTATGTCCGATTTCAATGTTAAATTAATTCTAATGACCAACATTGGATAAAATGGTAAAAATATATTCTAATTATAATTTAAAACCACTAAATAGTATAATTTTTCACTATAAATTATTTTGATTTAAAAATTTGTTTTTAAGTATTTTTCACTATTCATTGAAAATTCGAAGTTCTCAGAAAAATACCAAAAATTCAACATAGGCTAATTTCGATATTCCGAATTCAAAGATGAAGTCTATTTTGATAAATAAAATTTATAAAATTTCAAAAAGTAGGTATTACTATTCACAACGGCTAGTTTAATTAGTTGTGGTGTGTGTTAGAGCTCGAGGTTGCGTACAACACACGATATTGCATTATTCGAAGGGAAACGTACCGTGGAAGCTTGGGGTGTTACATTCTCCCCTCCTTCAAATAATTGCATCCTCGCAATTTCTAGGGTATAAAAAGACTCGGGTGGTTCTTCATCATAAGTTCCTCAGGTTCCCACGTTGCCTCTTCCATTTTATGATTTCTCCACAAAACCTTTACCAGACGAGTCGTCCGGTTTCTCAGCACCTGCTCCCTCACATCAAGAATCCTGACGGGCTCTTCACAATAGGAAATATCGGGTTCCAGTTCTAATTCCTCATAGGTGAGTACATGTGTTGGGTCAGGCATGTATTTCCTCAACAGAAATACGTGGAAAACATCGTGAACTTTGGAGAGATTTGGCGGCATCGCCAAACGATAAGCTACAGCCCCAATACGATCTAGAATTTCGAAAGGTCCGATGTACCTGGGACTCAACTTACCCTTCTTACAAAAATGTATAACTCCCTTCCATGGAGATACCTTTAGGAAAACATGATCTCCCACCTGAAATTTCAAAACCTTTCTTCTTTTATCGGCATAGCTCTTCTGCCCACTTTGAGCTGATTTGATGTGATTTTGGATTACCTTCAACTTTTCCATTGTTTCTTCCACCAGTTCTGGTCCCACAAGTTTTCTTTCACCAACGTCATCCCAACAGGTTGGTGTACGACATCTCTTTCCGTATAACTCTTCAAAAGGTGCCATCTGAATGCTTGAATGGAAGCTATTGTTATAGGAAAATTCTACCAGTGGTAAGTATTGATCCCATATACCCTGAAAGTCAAGAGAGCATGATCTCAACATGTCTTCTAAGGTTTGAATAGTCCGTTCTAATTGTCCATCTATTTGAGGGTGATAGGCAGTGCTCAAACAAAGTTCAGTATCCAAGGCCTTTTGAAGACTTTTCCAGAATCTTGAAGTAAAACGAGGATCACGATCAGAAACAATCGATAGGGGTACTCCATGAAGTCTTACAACTTCATTAACATATAATCTTGCTAGACGTTCAAGTGGTAGATCCTCCCGTATAGCCAGAAAATGTGTTGACTTAGTAAGATGATCAACAATGACCCATATTGCATCATTCCTTCTATGAGTCTTTGGTAGTCCCATGGAAAAGTCCATCGTAATATTATCCCATTTCCACTCAGGTATGGGAAGAGGTTGCAATACTCCACCAGGATGTTGCCTTCCAGCTTTCACTTGTTGACAAACCATACACCTCGACACAAAATCAGCAATCTCCCTCTTCATATTATCCCACCAAAAATGTTCCTTCAAATCTCTATACATTTTGGTGCTCCCAGGGTGTATAGAGATATGGGAACTATGAGCATCATCCAGCAATTCCCTTTTTAGATCAGTTATATCAGGAACACAAAGTCTCTTCCTGAATTTCAAAATTCCATCTTATACACAAAGTCCCTCAATCTTCCATAATTCACATCTTTAATCTTCTTCTGAAATTCTTCATCATTGGTCTGAGAACTCTTAATCCTTTCTAGTAATGATGGTTTGGCAACCATTTGAAAAAGCATTGATGTTTCACCTTCCCTAGTTATTTCCATGTCCATCTTCACTAGATCCAAGAAAATTGGATCCCTTTCAATTCTCATCACATTCAAAACTCCATGGTCTTTTCTACTCAAAGCATCTGCCACCTTGTTTGCCTTCCCCGAGTGGTAATGTATTGTGCAATCATAATCCTTGAGTAGTTCAAGCCATCACCTTTGCCTCATGTTGAGTTCTTTTTGTGTGAAAATATTCTTCAAACTCTTGTGATCAGTATAAATCTCACATTTTTCACCATAGAGGTAATGTCTCCATATCTTTAAAGAAAAGATCACAGATACTAACTCAAGATCATGAGTAGGATAGTTTTGCTCATGAATTTTTAGCTGTCGTGATGCATAGGCAATGACCTTATCATTCTGCATAAGGACACAACCAAGTCCTTTCTTCGATGCATCACTATAAATAACAAACCCATCATTCCCTGATGGTAGAGTCAATACAGGGGCATTGACTAATCTTCTCTTTAGTTCTTCAAAACATTCTTCACACTCTTTTGTCCAGACAAATTTAATCCCTTTACGTGTGAGCTTTGTCAATGGGTTAGCCAATCTGGCAAAATTCTGGACGAAACGTCGATAATAACCTGCTAAACCAATAAAACTGTGTACCTCAGTTATACTTGTCGGTGCTGGCCATTCTTGGATTGCCTTGGTTTTAGAATGATCAACGGAAATTCCATCCTTATAGACAATATGGCCATGAAAAGAAATCTCATGAAGCCAGAATTCACACTTGCTAAATTTCCCATATAATTCATGTCTTCTAAGAGTCTTCAGGATAATGCGTAAGTGATTTTCATGATCTTCGTGGATTTTGGAGTATACCAAGATATCATCAATAAATACCACTACAAATTCATCAAGATATTCCTTGAAAACTCTATTCATCAGATCCATGAAAACAGAGGGTGCATTAGTCAATCCAAAAGGCATTACTGTAAACTCGTAATGCCCGTACCTTGTTCGAAATGCTGTCTTTGGAACTTCTTCCTTCTTCACACACAACTGATGGTATCCAGACCGAAGGTCAATCTTTGAAAAGTATTGAGCTCCATGCAGTTGGTCAAACAAATCATCAATGCGAGGTAGGGGATACGTGTTCTTTATTGTTATAGCATTGATCTCCCTATAGTCAATGCACAACCTCATAGATCCATCTTTCTTCTTAACAAAAAGAACAGGGGCTCCCCAAGGAGAAACACTAGGGTGAATAAATCCCTTATTACTCAATTCCTCTAGTTGTTTCTTTAGTTAAACGAATTCCACAGTGGCCATTCTATAAGGGGTCTTCGATATGGGCCTTGATCCAGGAATTAAATCAATGGAAAACTCAACTTCTCGTTCTGGAGGATGTCCAGGTAAATCTTCCAGAAACACATCAACATATTCTCTCACAATAGGTACATCCTCTATTTGAATCTTCCTTTCCTCACCCTCAGTAATTTCCTTATCTTCCTCCCCAATAGTTGAATTTAGTTGAGCTACTGGGGGTGGATCTAGATAAGAATTATGTGGCGACGATTCGGCTCTAAAGATAATGTGTTCCTTATCATCATTATCAAGAATCGTAACCTCTTTCCTCTTACAATAAATTTTTTCATCATGGTCCGAAAGCCAAACCATACCGAGGATTATATCAAATTCAATCATGGGTATGACGATGAGATCAGCAGGTAAAGAACATTTAGGTGCTCTAATGGGAACTAATCGACAAAACATTGTTGCAATAATACTTCCCTTAGGGGTTTTGACCGACAACTCCCTTGTTAAATCAAATTGGAAATATCTAATTTTCTTAGAAAACTGGGAAGATATGAAACAATGCGATGATCCAGAATCAAATATTGCATTTGCTAATCTTGAGGAAACCATTAAATTACTTGCCCCCACGTCTTTCGGAGCTTCTACCTCAGCAGTAGTGATAGCATAAGCCTGGCCTTGATCCCTTGGCCTTTTCTGAGGTAAGTTCTCCTGACGCTTAGGACATTCATTTGCATAATGCCCCATCTCCCTGCAATTATAGCACCGAACGTTGGTATCTTCCTTCTTCCCCTTGCAATCATGAGCTTGGTGGCCTTTTTCACCACACTTGTAACAGACTCCCATTCCCTTCAAGAAAGTACCAGGATGTTTCTTCTCGCATTTCACACAAGATGGATATTCAACCTTTCCCTTCTTCCCTTTATTTCCATTCCCAGATTGATCAGTAGGTCTCTTCTTCTCTTGCTTCGCTTTAAAGTCATAAGACTTAGATAATTCCTTTTCCGTCTTGATAGCGCACGAGACAATACCTTCGTATGAAGAGAAGGTTTGTGATACTAAAGCTCGACGGAGAAATGGTTTTAACCCATCAAAGAAATGATCAGTCTTACTTCTTGGGTTACGTATGTAATCTGCAGCATACCTTGCTAACCTTGTAATGTTAGCCTCATACTTTGCGACATTCTCATCCTCCTTCTGCCTCAGACTCAGAAATTGCCTTTCCATATCCGCTCGATGGTCTCGAGGAAAGTATTTTTCTATGAACAGCTCTTTGAACTCCTGCCATTCCATGTTTGTTAATTCATCATCTTCCTTTGTGTTTTGAATTAGTGACCACCATTGATCGGCATCTCCAGTGAGGCGGTAAACTGCCATGACAACCTTCTCCCTTTCACTACTCCCCAAGGCATGGAATATTTTCTCTAAGGAATTTATCCATTGCTCAGCTACTATAGGATTTGTACTCACATTGAATGTTGGTGGTTGTTGCCTCATGAAATTTTCTAGCATTGATCCTCCACGTTGCGGATCAGGGTGCTCCATACGAGTAAGGTTATTATTCATAACCTGAGTGAGTTGTCCCAGTATGGTAATAAGTTGATCGGCACTAGTTGCATCACTAGCCCCACTATAATTATCTTGAGCAGGAGGGAAATCCCTACATGGAGTGCGTGCATTGATACGGTTTCCATTTATTCCACTAGGCGCCATTTCTAAACAATGGCATCAACTAGATCAGTTTATGAATCAAAATACATAATCATATACTTATAAAACACTTAACATAAATTTAACTATTTATGGATATAATCCATAATCATAAAAATGTTTTCTTTGAGGAAGTATATACTCATAAACCATTCATAATGATTTGTAGAGAAAATGAGAGTTATCCTAAGCATATCCCCCGGGAGTGTCGTAACCAAGAGTGCAGCAAGGCCCGTTGTCGTGCACCAGTTCTCATTCGAGTCTAGCTCAAAGCGGTGTTTTCGGGTTATACCCCTAGGAACATCTGTGCTAGAGCCGCCTCTACCTGCTCGTTTCCAGACAGGGATGTATTGCTCGGAAAACTCACAAAATCTCTACAATACCAAAATTCTTGGAAGTTCTTCTATACTAATCCTCAAAGTTCATCTTAGGTCTATGTGCTCTAATCAGATTTTATCTAAATCTAGCTTCCAAGGTTTGTACTAAACTTCCTCTGATACCAACTGTAACGCCCCGACCCCAGCTACCCAGAGCCGGTGCATTACTTCGTAACATTGGCATGATCACAAAAGATTATGTCTCGAAAGACCGATTAGTTTAGTAGCCTTGGAAATACTAGATACATTCATAAGTTTTACATTACATCATAAAATGAAAAACTACTACTACAACATAATGTCTCCACAGTCCACACTATTATCTTCTCATAATATCCCTGCAGGTCATTCATAATTTACTTCTTCACTTCCTGGGAAAATAATAAAACATAGAAAAGGGGTGAGCTCAAATGCCAAGTAAGGATAACAATATAGCGGAAACTTTCATGAATAAGAATAAACATTTAAGGCAATGTATAACTAAAACAAAAACCTTTTAAACTTGAATATCAACATAATATGGAAAAAGTAAAATGAAATAACGCCATTTACTCATTCACATGGATATTCTACTAATCGAATAATCACATGCAAAATCACTAACCACTTTCATAATGTTGGAATGCATAATTCCAGACTATCATAACCACATAGCCAAGGCCTCGTGCCAAGTCTACAAATAAGATTTTGTCAAGGCCTTGTGCCAAGACACTAGTTTGTATCATGAGACCTACCGATGCATCGAGGAGCTATAGCGGGCTCCACCCATCACATATTAAGTCCAATTCATTCCCATATGAAAAGGTTTAAACATAACATAAACATTCGTATTAAAACTAGCATACGAAATGTCAATAATTTCACCATAAACTATGAATGGTATAAAATAGCACATCCACAGTCAAACATATCACAAAAACCATCAATAAAATTTAGAAGTTTTGTATTATAATAAATCAACTTCAAATAAGTGTAAAATCCATCAAAGGATGTTGACATAGATGAAATCAAAACAATTTTTAGAGAAATATCTCTTTCTATTTTTGAAATCATTTAAGAGCCATATAAAACAAAACATTTTCTTGAAAATATTCTTATAATCTTGTAAGGAAAGCTTTGAAGATTTTAAAACGACGGAAAATAACCGCACCCACCGTATAAGTTAAAAAAACATTCTTACCTCAATTCTGTCGAAAAGGTTAAAAAGGACCTTGTTTTGAAAACGACGGAAAGATTCCTCTTATAAAAAGTCAAAAAGGGTATAAATGACTTTAACCCATATTCTTGTAAATAATAAAAATGTTTTGAAATACATTTTGAAGAAACATGGATGTGGATGATAACGAGGTCCCAGTAGATAATTATGTATAAACAACCTTGGATAATGAAGAGGTTGTGAAGTAAACCCTTACCTTGTACTTTTCCTTGGTTGGGGTAGGTTAACCTCCTATATAATGGTGAAATAATTGTTATTAAATTATACGAGAATCATATACATTCATATGATATCATATATGATCTTTTAACATTGCTTTGTTAACAATATCTTAGATTTATCGTTGTTTCGGGTGTTAACTTACTCGTTTTCTTATATGTTTTGTTACGTAAGTCATGTTTTTCATGGATAGGTTGTATCTTATTCATATCCATAATGATATCATGTCCTTAAACATTATTTTTAAATTATCAAATGATAATTATACTTGAATGGATACGACGGAGAATGAATCTCATCGCGTTCGTGGAGACGGTAGTCCGTACGTACGCACGAGCGACAATATCATTATTTTGATATTAAAATAATATATAATTGGATAGTATATCGTATATACAGAATCATTATAATGTTATATTTATTATTTACATGAATTACATATCATTATTATACCCATCTAAATAATAATATATTGAACAACAATTACACCACGACGTGGAGACGGTAAGCCGTACGTACGCACGTATGGTGACATGTCATTCAAATGATGGGTAAAATACTGAATATGGTTGTTCCATATTTATAATAACATCACAGTATATAGAAGATACTGGAGTTATAATTTTGGAATTGAAATAATAGACAAAGAGGGAGTGGAAGAAGAAAGAAAATGAAAGAGGGTGATGAAAATGTTACCTCTTCTTCGGGTTCTTCCTTTTGATTTGATCAAAGGGACTCCTTAGGATGGCTTTCGGACTAAAGTAAAGCTTCTAGGATGAAGGGAGAAATGTTGGGAGAGTATTTGGGCAGAGGTTGTCCGAACCAAAAGGCTTGAAAGTGTGAATAAGGTGATAGAGGTGGGGGCCTTTTATAAGAGGAGAGGAGGGGCTCTTTTGGAACGATTGAAATGATACATTATTATACCATGCTTTTCGGATTATAAAGGTCCCACACTTATATAATTCGTGGCTAAGGTGATAAGGGTTCGAAATATCTTCATCCAATAGGCTTTGGACAAGTGTAAGCCTTGAATTTTGCATTATCTTCTCATTTTATTTAAATCGTTAAATAACGAGGTCATCGCCGCATCATAATGATGTCATAAATAATTTAATTTATTTAATGTCTAAAAATTATAAACAAAATACTATGATTTAGGAAATCTTTTTATCTTTCTAATGAATATTTATAATCAAAATTGGGACTTGTGTAACCCCACTAAAAAACAGTTTTAGTAAGACAACTCATGTTTGTGTCAATTTACATTTAACATTAAATAAATATATATTAATGTCATTTTCCAACTAAAGTGGCTCCATGGGGTCCCCAAGTTGACCCATGGGTTGTCTTGGTCGGCCATGAATCATCCAATAGGAGTAGGACAAGTTTCATGCTCATCTCATATTATTAAAACATTATTTGTACCTTAAACTACACTAATTACCTCTAATCGCGATTAAGAACTTAAAAGTTACTATTCACCAAAAATTTATTTTAATCTTATTCAACCACATTTTACTTCTTAATGAAAACCATGTATGTCAGATTTTTGAAAATCAAATTGCAGAAGTGGTAATATTTCATTTAAATGACAAATCAGTTATTTAACTACCACTTAGTGGTTTCACTATTCATCAAAAATTGAAGTTTTTCAGAACAAAGCCAAAATTTCACACTAAGCTATAATTGATATTCCGAATTCAAAAATGATGTCTATTTGAAAAAATTCCAAACATATAAGTTGCATTAATTAATTTTATAATTAATTCCCGCTGTTAGAAAAAATGGCGTGTTTCTAAGAAACAATTTATATCAAAAGACTGGAATTTGTTTATGTCCGATTTCAATGTTAAATTAATTCTAATGACCAACATTGGATAAAATGGTAAAAATATATTCTAATTATACTTTAAAACCACTAAATAGTATAATTTTTCACTATAAATTATTTTGATTTAAAAAGTTGTGTTTAAGTATTTTTCCCTATTCATAAAAAATTCGAAGTTCTCAGAAAAATACCAAAAACTCAACATAGGCTAATTTCGATATTCCGAATCCAAAGATGAAGTCTATTTTGATAAATAAAATATATAAAATTTCAAAAAGTGGGTATTACTATTCACAACGGCTAGTTTAATTAGTTGTGGTGTGTGTTAGAGCTTGAGGTAGCGTACAACACACGCTATTGCATTATTTGAAGAGAAACGTACCGTGGAAGCTTGGGGTGTTACACCGCATATCTGATTCTCGCTCCCAAGATTCTTCCTAAACTTTACCATGCTTCCATAGTACTCGCAATAATGGAACAACCTTGCCTCACATTACCTTTTCACTAAAATCCACCACACATACTGGATGCTCCTAAAAGGACGCATCCACCTCAACTTCCACATCCTCAACATCAACCACATGAGATGGGTTAGGGTAATACCGTCGAAGCTGCAACACATGAAACAGAACATGCATCCCACCATACCTATGTGGAAGAGCCAATCAGTAAGAAACTAGTCTGATCATCTCCACAATCTCAAAAGGTCCCACATACCTGGGTGCCAACTTACACTGCTTTCAAATCCAACAGTGACCCAACCTTGGCGACACCCTGAAGGAACACATTATCACCCACCCCAAACTCATGATGTCTATGCCTCCAATCTGCATACAAATTCTATCTACTCTGAGCCGTAACCATTTACTTCCTGATCAACATAACATTCTCTTCTGTCTCATGCATGAAACATGGCCCCAACAACTCAGATTCACCAGCCTCTGTCCAGCACAACAAAAATCTACATGGCCTCCTATAGAGTACCTCATATCGTGCCATCTGAATTGTAGGTTGGAAAATGTTGTTGCAGGAAAACTAAACTAATGATAGGTTCCTCTCCAAAGAACCACCAATTTCCAATACACTATATCTTAACATGTCTTCCAACACTTATATCGTAATCTCCGACTACTGGTCCGTCTGTGGGTGGAAGGCCATACTCAATAATACCTCCGTACGAAGCACCTTATGAAACCCATGCCAGAAATGCGTTGTGAAACATGGATCTCAGACCGAAAATATGGTCAATGACACCCCATGGAACCTCACTATTTCATGAACATACATCTGACCCAACTAGTCGACTGTAAAGGTCTCTTGAATAGATAATAAATACGCCACGTTCATTAACTGATCCACAACCACCCAGATTGCATCATTCTTCTGTGGCTCCTCAGAAGAACCCTGAAAAAATCCATCATTACATCATCCCAATTCCATTCTGGAATGGGAAATGAATACAACAATCCACAAGGGCATTGATGCCCGACCTTCACCTGCTGACAGGTAAGACACCGTGCCACAAATCCTGTAACTTCCTTCTTCATACCCGGCCACCAAAACCTCCTTCGGAGATCATGGTACATCATGGTCAGACCAAAATGCATTGCCCCATTTGATGCATGTAACTCTCTCATCATCTCTTCTCACACAATCTTTGGGAAAACCACATGATCACGAACATGAACAACACCGTCCACGCCGACGGCCCCTCCAGAAGGTAGCTCCACACCGTTAAGCTTTTCCTTCATCATCAAACACTCAGGATCATCAATCTGACCTTCCTTTACTCAACTCAAAAGCGTCGACTCTATCCCTAATGATGAAAGATTGACCTAAACACTCTCTTCCTGCACCTCAAGGTGAATCTTGGCAAACAAAGCCATCAACTTCCACTCAGCACTGGACTCTTGAAACACCTGATTCTGAACATTACTAATAAGGGAATCAGCAACACAGTTTCCCTTTCTCGGCATTTACACCAACTCCAGGTAAAATGAATAGAGATAGTCATCCCATATTGACAACTGAATATTCAGATCTCGTTGTGAGAAGATGTATTTTAGAATCTTATGATCGGTAAAAATAATAAACCATTCCCCCAACAGATTGTGCCTCCAGCACTTCAAGTCATACACTACTACAACCAACTAAAGGTCATGAGTGGGATATATCTTATCATGGGGTCTCAACTGCCTTGACCCATAATCCAAAACCCTCTCAACCTGCATCAACACATCCCCAAGTCCGATTCCGGACGCATCACAAAAAATGATGTAACTCTCACCCGGCTCAGGTAAGATCAAGATATGTGTGGTCATCAACAGCTTCTTCAACACTTGGAGGGAATTCTATCAATCCTTAGACCACTCAAAACTGATTCCTTTCTTGGCCATGCCCAAGAGTGGTGTTGCCAAGCGAGATAAATAATGAATGATCCTTCAGTAATACCCAGCAAAACCCAAAAATCTCCAAACATTAGAGACACTCTTGGGCTACTGTGAAGATACAACTGCCTGCACATTCCCAAGATCCACTAACACACAGGCCTCCAAGATGATGTGACCGAGAGAATGCACCTCACCTATCCAGAATTGAAACATTGATATCATGGCATATAGATGATTCTCTATTAGCGTACCCATGATGATATCAAGATATTGGGCATGATCGACATGATTTTTCAAGTACACTAAGATATCATCAACAAAGAAAACCACAAATCGATCTAGATATGGATGAATGATTCATTTCCTCAAATCCATAAACACTGCTGAATAATTGTTCATGCCTAAATACATTACCACAAACTCAAAGAACCCGTACCGACTCCAAAAAACTTTCTGCAGTATGTCAGAAGACCTCGCCCTCAACTGGTGATAACCTGACATCAGATCAATCTTAGAAAACACAGATGCAACCCTAAACTAATCAAACAGTTCATCAATTCTTGGAAGAGGGTTCCTATTTTTCCCCATCATCTTATATAACTTTTTATAGTCAACACATACCCTCAACAACCCATCGGCCTTCATTGAAAAAAGCATGGGAGATCCCCCAGGAGACATACTAGGACAGATAAACCCCTTAAGCTCCCACTCCTCAAGGTGATCCTTCCATTCCTGGAGTTTTGTCAGTGATATTCGGTATGGCGGGATAGAAACTGGCTCCATTCCCGACAGCAACTCGATTGGCAACTCAAAATCTCTCTCGGTGGGTATCCCTAAGAAATCATTAGGAAAAACATCTTGGAACTGATACACCACATTAGGGAAATAAAAAAACACCCCTCATTCATTATCATCAAGCATGAGCATTCCACTCGTGCCGTGAGTCCACTCAACCGCTGATCAAACGGTCCTGGATGACCTGCTCGAATATCTCATTCGCCACGCTGAACATAAGCATCACTCTCAAGCGACCTGAACAATACTTTGCGACGATAACAATCTATGTGTGCTCTATATAACACCAACCAATCCATTCCTAGTATTAGTTCGAACCCTGAAATAATGAGACTGAAAAAATCCCATACAAAGAGATACCAACCAACTTCCATGGAACATCCCTGGCACTATTTGATATCCTCAACCCACACCCCAAACAGAGTGTCAATTGACATAACTCCACACACTCTCACCATAGGTATACCCAGTGTTATCAAAAGTTGAGAATAAATAAAGGAATGTGTGGAACCTGGGTTAAATAATGAAATAGAAAAAGTAGAATCTACAAGGATCTTTCCTCGAACAGTCGATGGTCCAGCCTCACCATCACCAGGAGAAAACTGAACTGCCTGAAGCTGAACTGTCCCTCCATCCTGGGCTCCTGCCTATGTACCCTGTGAAACAATAATATGCTGGCATGAGAGATCAGTCCCTGGAGTCCAAAGTCCACCGCCCCTTCAATTATGGCGAGTGGAGCTCCAAATGCCTGCTTGATATGGGGAAATTGAACCCCTTCCCGTACCCGGCACCTACTTTTCACCATCATACTCGCTTACCTACGGAGGTTTCCTGCAAAACATCTACACATGTCATATACTTCCGCATGAATGACACTCAACTGAAGGTCGAGGAAACTGACCACACATATTCCCCAGCATACCACACTGATAGTAGGACATCTGATTCCCACTTTGAGAGGTTGAACCTCTCTTCTGACCACCTTTCCTGCAATCTTCCAAATAGTGCTTCCAACCTTCTGAAGAACACTAATTGTTAACCCTGCCAGCATGAAAAGCCCACCACCCGAATCTCCCCTCAGTTTTCCTTCATATATGAGTGCCTGATCCATCACCTCTGCAAACTTCTTCAAGCGGAAGATATTTTCTTGAGACCTAATCACATGCCTCAACCCATCCTGGAAACACCTTGCTATCACTACATCATCCCTGACTAACACTAGGACAAAGCGTCACAAATCAGTGAAGCGACTTGTATTGTCCATCACCGAGAGTGATCCCTGAGTTAGGCTCACAAAATTTGCAGCCCGCTCTGGCCTCAAAGTCTCTGGGTAAAAATGCTCCAAAAACTTCACCTGGAAAACGTTACACGAGATACCCTCAGCATGATCGGTCTGAGCATGAATCTTCCACCGACACCTTGCCTGGCCCCACAATATGTAAACGACCAACTTTACACACTTTTCAATAAGGGTCTCAAGATGATACAGTATCATCTAGATAGACTTTATCCAGAACTCCACAGGCTCTGGCCCACCCTCTCTGGTGAAAGTCAGAGGGTGCTGCAGCTGGAACTCCCTGGTTAGCTCATACATACTTGGTGGAACCATCCCTAGGTCTCGATCCATCATCTGTATAAGGACAGTAATGTTCTCTCGGAACCGGTCTTCTCTACCTTCATTGACCAGCACATTTTCATGTTCTTCAATAAAAGGAGTGTTCTCGGCTTCGTCCTCCCATTTCCCAAATGGTAACTGACGTCGTTGTGGAATCTCTCTATATTTCTAAGCACGAGATATAACGCACATACCATAAAACTTTCATGAATTAATCAAAAATCTCTTTACTAGATACAAAAATCTAATATCATATGTTAATTCAACAACATTAGCACCTCAAATTTACCGCCCCAACCATCCCTACAACAGGCCACTGTCCACATGTGGTTGAAAACCATGCACTACAACCAAACTCACACAACATTTTACAAAACATTATCCACTTTGTTTCAATCCCTTATGTTTCAATGAACATAATTTACCCTCTTGATTTATTTCATTATTCTAATTATTTCTTGGTTTCATGAAATGTGTAATCCCCCTACCTTCCTGCCTCACACACCCATCCTGTTCGTGTGCCTAACTCGATGCATGCCACATATCTCCCTAGGTGCCTACAAAAAACCATGAATGGAAATCATCATGCCATTATGGCCACGATCCAAATATCATAAAATAGTCATATCAAACCACATGTGCATCACCCATTGGTGAAATATCAACATTTATTACAACACACATAGAAGAACAACATTTCCAACTTAGGGTGATTGGGGTTTCTGTCATACCTGGGTTAACTACTCCCATGCACGAGCTAATTACCATGGACCAACACATCTTAACACTTGGCAATCAATCCCAAATAACAAATCCTCAGATAAGTAGAAGAAATACCCCCCCGGATACCACTTTGTAACACCCCCAACAAAGAATCCACTAAATCGGTGTTCCGAGCCAGGTGGTTACATAACCTTAAGTGCGCCTCCCCATACACCAAAGGTTGATAACTAGCAGCGGGGGTCATTGTGGCCAAGTAGGAAGACTATACCCCATTTTTCAGAGTAATCCACAACTAAAATAAACCAATAGCAGAAACAATAATCAATAAACTAGTAATATGTATAACAACCATTTGCAACACTAAACATGCCATGTCCTACTACAAGTTCAAAAGTGAACAAAATCCCAAAATAATGACAACAGGAAAAATCCCCAAAACGGTCCTGAATCCAAGTCCGGATCCTCCACCAAGTGAAACCCATGTCCACTCAACTATCTAGAAAGGACCCTTTCCCTTATCCAGACCTACAAACATGAAGTCTGCTCGGGTGCCCAACAGCGGCCCGAGTAGGGTGTGTGTACAACTCAGTAGGCCTCCACAAATGGTGTCTACAAAAAATCCAGTATATACAAATAGTGTATGAAAAAAAATATGAAGGATAATTTACAAGTAATTATTTAAGGGTCCATTAACCAGTTCAAGGCCAAAGCCATTTCCACTTCAATTACCATTAATTTCACACCAATTATCATCCCTCACCATTTCATTACATTTCCATGGGTTAATCGCATACATTATGATACATTGGTCTAAGGACATCTATAACACGCAAGAGGGTAAACACATTGTTATCTTATCTCACTAAGAATAACTTCTTCATAGCAATCATATCCTCACCTTGTAGCCTCAGCCCAGGTGGATACCTCATATCAACCATATTCTCACCTTGAAGACTCAGTCTGGGTGGATGATACTATTAGTAGAATAGATCTTCAGTCATCATTCGTAACCCATGCATTTAAGGTGGAGTTTGGAGCATCAGCCTTCGCTCGACCCGTGGGCATAGATCCTAAAGTCACACCCCAATCTACTACGCCATGTGCAAATTCTTATATATAAGAAACCGTCATCAATCCATATCATTTACCTTTGGAAAACCCATTCACAACAAACCACACAAGAATTCACATCATGCCTTAACCGATTAACACAATACCATTTCGAATCATTTAACCATTCGCCCAAATCCCATGTGTTATGCCTATATCACTATTAATTCAACAGTAGACCCATATTTCATCCTATTATGGTCTTTAATCTATTTATAGATTAACCCATTTAACCCATTCATCATTCCCATGAATCAACAATTCAACCCATTCTATATATCCCTCAGGTTATTACCAAGTCTAGGTGCATCACCTAATGTCTATTCCATGTTAAACCAAACATTACAATATATTCATCAAGGTATATACCCTTTATTACAACAAATTAACTTGTTCAATAAGAATCCCAAAGTCCCTAGAAATTTGGCACATCCCATGGATGTCCCTATATTAGGTCAAGTCAAACCCAACAGATCCAAAGATGATCGTGAGAGTTTCCATTTACCATTTTTAACACCAATATTACAAAACATGCCATGGTTATTCAAAACATAACCAAGGGAAAGAAAGAACACAACTAAACATGAACAATACCCTAATAACCATGGGATATCACTTGTAGACCACCTACCTCGAAGCCGTGGTAGAACACACACTCAATAAAGTCCTTAGGCCTCAATCTGACCTGCCTTTGGAGTTTAACCTATAACTCACTACAAAGATCGGGTTTTAGATCTTTAGAACTAGAGGGGTAGAAGATACAAACCCTAAACCAAAAGGGGAAGCAAGGTTGGGATTATCCTTACCTGAAGCATTGATCCGCAACCAAAGTCACCAAAAACGACTTAGAAACGATGGAGATTGATCTCTTGGAGCACTTTGGAAAATTGGTTCACTCCTAGGGTGAACAGGGTATGAATGACGGAAAATCATGAGTTGGGTTTTAAAAGAAAAGTGTGGAAAATTTTTTTGTTTTCCCAAAATTAAGTGGCCTCATGGTTTAGACACACATTTTGACGAACTGTGCACAAACCATCAGCAGGCTATTGTCCGAAGGAAGAGGGTTGCACGGCTTAACTGGGGCAGGCCGCATGGTTTTCCCTGGCAGTGCGCAGGCCATGCACCCTGGCTTGTCTTGCCCAGATTTCCTTTTTATCATGCTACGAGCCCCTAAAACACTCCCAAGGTCTCTCTAACATTCATAAGACAGCCCTTGAAACCCGGAACAAGGGATTCAACAAAAACGTAACGAAAACACACCTTTCCAAAAACCTGGATCTTACACACCCCATGAAAGAAGGACCATAAAATGAAGATGAAATTTCCAATTAATTAATTTATATTACACCAATAATACAATCATGGGCAGTACATACATCACACAAAAGGAAATAGTGGCTAATATAGAATGAATCTCACAGGAACAAAAAGTGATATGAAACCCTTGTACATTGTTGTAATCAATTGAGTCATATGACCTATTTTTAATAACAATAAAATGAATTATAGAATACCATAAATATAAAGGGAATAATTATAATATATATCGAATGTCATTACACAATACACCACATGAAATAAATAAGTGGTGAACACCAGAAATCTCACAGAATTTAAAGATAGATAAGAATCCCCTTACCTTGTGTCAGACTTGACCCGTTAGTTTTTTAATTTCGTGAATAAAAAACTGAAGATAAAATATTATTTATTTGGAACCTTATTAAAATTTATATTTTATGTTATATCACTTATTATATTGTCATAAACATTATGTACTCGTTTAAGTTAACAACTGCCATTTTGTTGATATTTGGTACTTCAGTAAAAAGTAAACATATTAGAATTATATGTTTTCCATGATGTCAAAAGTACATTATATACAGAATGATATTAATGATTTATACATCATATTTATATTATATATTCATTATATATATGTATTTATAATAGTACATAACATTTGGAGATAAGAAATGAAATGCACTATTCATGGAGATGGTAAGTCGTACGTACTCATGAACACTACTTTAATTTCTATTTAGTTTTTAATGAAATTAATTCATAATGGTACATAGTTATATTATAATTCCACTATAATATCATATCTAATTTTAGTAATATTTCTTTTTTAAGTTCCACGTATGTCTAAATGAGTAATATCACTTGGAGGGGGCAGTAGTCTGCACTTCCTCAAATGAAATTATCGCATTTATAATTATGGAACCGTAAAGGATTTCTATAAATGAAAATTGAAGAATAATCAAAACAATATAAATATAAAATATACACATATAAATAAATTTAAAACATATTTACCACCGTAAGAGATTGTAGTTTGTCATTGAAAAATCCTCATTTCATGAGATAATAGTTCGTCGTCCAGAGAAACAATATTCTCTTTTCCCAATAGATGGAGTTGTGAATAAATGTATCTCGAAAACGTATCATAAAAAAATTATATTGAGGATACTAGTGAATTTATAAATGTAAGGAAATAAAAGAGTATAGTGGGTTTGAGATGTAATATTAAAGAAGGGAACAATAGGGAATATGTTAACAATAAATCGGGCAACTCCCTTTGGTTTGAACCAAAAGGATTTCTTGATGAGCCTTCTGCCAAAGTTAAGGATTATAAAAGTAAGAGAGAGATATTTAGTTCTTCTTTGGGAGGATTTTGGATGAGAAATGGGGCTTTAGAGGTGTGAGTAATGGGTTATAGGTGAGTTCCATTTATAAGGGGGCGAGGTGCTCATTAAGAGGTATGGAAAATATTATTTTATTATATTCTTATTTTTGGTATAGAAATGTCAAAAACGCAATAGAGATGAAGGTAATTGAAATATTGATAGAACTAAAATCATAAAATATGAATTTTAAAGGTTTTGATTTTTTTTTTAATTTTTATAATAATATTAATTAAATAATTTATTAATGATATAAAAACTACGCCATTACTATTTAATAAAGAATTTTATTTATATGATGTCTAAAAATGATAGAAAAATTTCCATGATTTTTGTAATCTTTTTATCTTTAAAATGAAAATTTATATATTAAGAGATAACTTATATATACCCATGTAATGCTTAATTTAGTAAATGATATATGAAGGTATCTTTTTTTTCTTTACTTTAAATTAATTAATAAAAATTGTTATTATCACTCCCAAGTGGCTACATGGGTTCCAAAATTCGACCAAAGGATTCAAATGGTTGGGAATATCTCATAAAATAAGGATAGAAAATGTTTTAAGGTAATTTTATATTTTTATAATATTTGTTTTACCCAGAATTATACTATTAACCTTTAACCACGGTAAATAAAAGTCAACAATTACTATTCAACAATAAATATTTTCATCTTATTGAACCAAATTTTATTAATAATAACACCCATGTATATCGGATTTTTGAGATTCAATTCATAGAAGAAGTAAAATATTATTTAAAAGAAAATGTTGGTTTTTTAACTATTACTCAATGATTTAACTATTCCTAAAAAATGGAAGGTTTTAAGAAAATACCAAAAAATCAGCTTAAGATATATTTGATATTAATAATTACAAAATGATGTCTATTTTATAAAATTTTCATTAATTAATTTAAAAATAGTTCCCATAGGAAAAACAAAAAAGGCGTGTTTTTATGTAATGTTAACTACAAAACGATTAACACTTGTTTATATCCAGATTCAAAGTGAAATAACATCCAATGACCAAAATTAGATTAGAATATAAAAATATAAATTAATTACACATTAAAACCGATTATAAAATTAACGTAACCATATAAATAATTTATTTTAAAAGGCTGTTTGGAATTAAAATACAGTAGTTCTCACTATTCACAAAAAAAACTGATCATTGTCAAAAAATTACCAAAATATCATCCAAAGTAGATTTTTTGTCCCGATTATATAGAATAATTTTATTTGGTAAAATTGATTATATAAAAGTATAAAATATTGGATTTAAAATTTGTTCCCCATTAAAATGTGGTAAAATTAAATTTTTTTAAGAATCTTGTTTTATCTGAAAAATTGAATTTGTTCTTATAATATGTCTAAGAATTACATAATACAGAAGTCAAAATTATATGGAGTATATAAAATTCCAAATCCAGTTAATACTATTCATAACTGCTTCTTTAATGGCTAGTTTAGCGTGTCATCATGTGCTCAAACATGGTATTGTGTGTGGTGAAAGCTGTTGAATTACATTAAAGTGATAATGTACTATGAAATCTTCGGTGCTACATTCATAAAACCATTAATAAATTGAGTCCTTGCAATTTAATCATGGGATTGAAATGTTGGGTTTTACATTTCAAAATATCTTATTTGATATCCCACGTCAAAAAATGGATTAATGAGGCCTCTATTTTAATATAAAGAAATGTATGTATGAAGGTTGCTGATAAAAACACATAAAAAGGGTCCATATAAAAAAACATGTATATGGATGAGAAATATATCCATCATGTTCTGATGGAGAGTGATCCAGAATGTTATTACAGGGAATGATAATGATCTTAATGACATAAACATGTGATGGGTTCAATGGTCTTTGATTACCCTGTAAGAAAAGTAAACAAGCAACATTTTTGTTTTAAGTTTATTTTCCTAATGTTGAATAATTTATTTATGAGATTTTTGAAGAGCATAAAATGATATACATATTTTCATGTAGAGTTATATCCTTTCATAAATTTCTACCATAAACTTATCTTTTCTCCAAATGATGAGTATTCAAGATGACTTAGTAACACCTAAAGCGTTAGAATAAACTTATAGAGAATAACATAAACCAATAAAGATAAAATATATTTTTTCATTTCCTTAGACATTAACCAATACAAAATTTTTTTGTTCATGATTAGATGATTCCCAAAAAGGAAAATCCTTTTTAGAATGTAATACTACTCTTAATCTTGAAAATTAAGCAAATAATACACATTGTTCAACCAAAGAACCTTTTGAAAAATAAAATTTCCTTTATAATTATACAAAATAATAAAAAATATGTTTGAAACACAAAATCCAGAAGGATATTATCACATAGTCTCCCATGATAAATCTTTTCATTTATCACCAAATAACATCGAATACTATTAAAGTCAAATACATAAAAGTAATTAATTTAATCACCTATTATCTAAGATAGGTTAATCATTTACAGAAATAAACCATATCACCATATGTACCTAATAAAAATATAGATTCATCCAAAATAAAATTTCCAACATTACTCCACAAATGAAGTCCCATAGTATTTCATTTTCCTTAATTACCAACACTTTTTTCTATACTAAGGTTATCAATTTGATAAAACATAAGATCCAAAAACATGTTTGTTTTTATCAGTAAAATCATTTATCTTAAAAGATTAGTCATACTAACTAGGGACTTCACATAGACTAGTGGTAGGAAAAAAATACAGGTGAAACTTCTACTGTGGGATCGATTCCCAAAGCCTTGCCCGATGTGACGGGTAGTCACATAGTCTTCTTGTTGAACTTTTTTCAAAAACTATATAATTTTATATCATGCTCATAAATGAGATAAATTTCTCAAAAATAACCCTAACATATTTTAAATTTAAATATCATTTCATACCTCGTAATATCATCCAAAAAGTAATAACATGTAATTGAAATGCTAGTTTGACTAAAACCAGAAAGCATTGTGTGAGTCATAAAATCATTTTCAGAATATCACGACACATTATTTTCAATCTAAAACACCTTAGGATTGTCCAGGATCATTTTCTTCACACCTAATATTAACATTTGACAAATCGGTTTGTAAAAAAATTTGAATTGTACTAAGAATATCCATCAAGAGTGTCGTAACCAAGAGTGTATCATGGCCTGTTACCATGTACCAAGATACAATGGGTCATGCCCGGGACTCTTGGATGGAGTTTTCACTCCTAGGTACATCTCTTCCAAAGCCTCCTCTACATGCTTGTGTCCATACATGGATGTATTTCATGGAAAACTCATAAAATATCCACATTATATGAAATTTTTGATGTTTTTATATACTAATCCTAAATGTGTATCTTAGGGGAATGTTCTCTATTCGGTGTTTTTCTAAATCTAGTTTCAATGGTTTTACTAAACATCTTTTGATACCAACTATAATGCCCCAAACCTTGTTTCCTAGACTCAGTGCATTATTACAGAACATTGGCATGAACACAAGTGACCAGGTCTTGAAATACTGATTTGTTTAGTAGCGGTTGAAGTACAAGATACATACATGATATTTACATTACATCATAAAAAATAACATTGTGTCCCCCTTGAACACACTGATAACATTTAGAATATTCCTGAAAGATAATTTTTATATACTTCTTCATATCTTGGAAAAAAATATGACATTTAAGGGGGTGAGCTCAGATGCTCAGTAAGGGTAAAAATATGGAGAAAACAATCATAAATATGAATAAATATTTAATGCAATATATAAGACTAATACACAAGAGTTTTAAACATAAACATCCACATTATATGGCAATGATAAATCAAATAATTCCATTTACTTTTTAACAAGGACATTCTACTAGTCGAATAATCATATGTAATATCAATATCTAATCTCATAGTGATGGAATACATAATTATGAACCTCATAACCACAAATTCATGGCCCTGTTCCAATAATAAAAATCTTATTTTTTCAAGGACATATGCCAAAACACGAGTTTGTCTCAATAGATCTACCGATAAAATGAGGAGTTATAGCGGGCTCCACCCATCAAATAGTATTTCCATTACGTTACACATATTAAATTGGAGAAAAATAATCTAAACATTAATATTAAAACTATTATTGGAAATGTCAACAAATTAACCACAATCCATGAATGGCATAAAATTTGCACCTCCACAGTCAAACATAAATCAATCAATACTATATGAAATATTGTATTATAATAAATAAACCTCAATAACAATTATAATGACATAATAATAAATTCATTCCTGATATAATATGTCAAAATATACTATATACACCATATAAAAGTGAATTGGTGCATAACGACAAAGAGCTCTCAATAGAATGTAAATTGAGATGAAATCATTTATTAATAATATATCCTTATATTATGGATAAATCAATGATATAATTATGTGGGAAAAATATAAATACTATCGATATAATTGGTTATTTAGTGTAAATAAATAATAGGATATTCACACATAATCTTTTAAAAATAATTACAGTGACATGGATGTTTAACTCAATGAATGGAAATTGAGTTAAGGTTACCCTAAAAAGTTCATATCAATTCCATAAGAATTTATCAATGGGTGGATTCTGTGTATCATAATTATATCCATAGAAAGGGGAGTGGATATAACTACATAAATATTAAATAGTTATTCCATACATAATGTTAATGTAAAATAATCAATGAAGTTTTCATATAGCCCAATGAGAAGAAATTGAAATTTGAAATTCCCTAAAAAAATAGGTAACTTTTGAACTATAAAACACGTGAATTAAGGATCAAAAAATTACTATGTAAATAAAATTAAAGTAAATTATAATACACAAAGAATACAATAGTTTAAATTACATACACCACACAAAAGAAAATGAGGGCCAATATTGCTTGAGTCACATCGGAATAAAAAGTGATATGAAACCCCCTTACCTCTTTGTAATCAATCTAGTTGTATAAACCATAGTTAATAACAACATAATGAATCACAGAATATAATGAATATAAATAATATCATGGTAGTATATATAAAATGGTAGTACAAAATACAACACATGCACTAAATAAGTGATGAACAATGGGAATCTCACAGAATTAAATGTGAGATAAGAAACCCCTTACCAAGTGTCTAACATGACCCGTTCGTTCTTCAATATCCTGAATAAAAAATTAAATATAAATTATACTTACTTCACAACCTTTTTCAAATTTATTACTTCTTTTATATCACTTATTATCATGTTATAAAGAATACGTACTCATTTATGTTAATACCGGTTGATTTGTTGATATTTGGTACTAGAGTCAAAATTATTTCAATATAATTACATGTTGTGAATGTTGCCAAATGTATATTATCTCCATAATGATATTCAGAATTTATATATCATATATATATTATATATCCTGTATATATATTTTTTATAATAGTACAAAAAATTTGGAGATAAGAAATGAAATGCACAGTTCATTGAGATGGTATGTCGTACGTACACATGAATGATAATTTCATTTATATTACATATTTTAATGAAATGAATACTTAATGATGAATAATTATATTATAATTCCCATTTAATATCATATATAATTTCTGTAACTCCATCCATTATATGTAAAACTAATTGCAGGAATGTGTAATATCACTTTGAAGGGGCAGTAGTCTGCCCATCCTCAAAAGAAATTATCGTATTTACCCATATTGAAAACCAATAATGTATCAAATAAATAAAAAATTAAGAATCATATAAAAAATATAAATATAATATATATGACATATAAAAATATGTAAATATTAATGGCCATAATAAAAATTGGTAGAAGATAATTGAACAATTATCGTTGACTGGGGCAGTAGTTTGCCGTCCACAGAAGCAGTATGCTCTTTTCCCATTAGATAGAGGTGAATTTAAGTGTAGCTGTAATCCATTTCATTACAACATCCAACTATATATTGGTTATTTATTTGTTATAAAATAAAAAAAAATATTTTAGGTTTTTTTAGATGTAAAATAATAGAACAGAACATTAGGGAATATATTACCTTAAAAACTTTTAACCCCAATTGGATTGAACCAAAAAGATTTTTTGAAGTTCCATCATCCAATTTTATGCCTTCTATGTGGAAGATAAGGATCATTAGTGATTATTTTGGATACGGTTGGATGTGATATGGTCCTTCATAGGTGTGAGTAGTGGGTTAGAGGAGAGGGATTTTTATAAGGGGGAAGAGGGGCACTTTAGGATAAATTGAACATATTATTTTATTATATAATTATTATCAGATTATAAAGGTCAAAAACTCATTAAAGTAAAAGATATGATTACACTCGTTCGAAATAAAATCATCCAATAATAATTGTATTGTTTTTTATATTGTTTTAACTTATTTAGAATTATTTATTTAAATAATTTATCGATGAAGTAAAAACTGTCTCATTATTGTGTCATAAATAATTTGTTTTATTTGATGTGTAAATTTTTTAAAAAAACACCCATAATGTATAAAATCATTTTATATTTCTATTTAATATTTATATTTGAAGAGATAACATACATAACCCAATGTAAAAAATGATTTACAAAAACATATATGTTTGTGTCATTTCTGACTTTACATTTAATTAATTAATATAAACTAGTATTATCACTCCAATGTGGCTCCATGGGGTCACAAAATCGAACCCTAGATTCCTATGGCCATACATCCCTCATCCAATTAGGTTAGGACTAGTGTTTAGTTAATATTATATTATAATAATAATATTTTAACCATGAATTACCCTACATACCATTAACTGCAATAAAAAATAGTCAAAAGTTAATATTCACAAAAAACTATTTTCATCTTATTGAAAATCATTTTAAATATATAAGACCACCATTTCTATCATATTTTTTGAAATTCAATTCACATATTCATTTAAATTAAAATTAAAATAATTTTTTTTTAATTTAACTACTACTCAGTTATTTCACTATTCATAAAAAATTGATGGTTTAAGTAAATTACCAAAACATCAGACTAAGAAATATTTGATATTATGAATTCAAATATAATATCTATTCTAATTAATTCAAACAATAGATGTTATATTGATTAATTTAAAATTAATTCTCATTGTAAAAAAAAGCATCATTATATGAAATGATAACTATCAAAAGATTGACACTGTTTTATGTGCAATTTCAATGTAAAATTACATCCAATGACCAAAATTGGATTAAATAGGTAAAAATATAATATAATTACACTATAAAACCAACTAAAATGTAAATCTAACAATATTAAACATTAGATTTAAGGTCAGTTTTGAATTGAAATACAATATTTCTCACCATTCATAAAAAAATTAACATTATCAGAAAAATACCAAAATTTCATCCCAAGTAAACTTTTATTTCCCGATTCTTAATAAAAATTTATTTTGTAAAATTGAATATATAAATGTTTAAAACATAGGATTTAAAAGGGGTTCTCCATTAAATGATGGTAAAATTTCATTTATAAAACTTCTATAAACAAAAAAAAAATTCAATTTGTACTTATAATATATCTATGAAATGAATAATACAAAAGTTAAAACAATATGGAGTATATATAATTCAAAATAAAGTTAATATTATTTGTAACCGCTTTTTTATTGGCTTGTATATTATGGCGTCATTTGCTCGAACTCAGTGTATTGTGGTGCATGCTATTGAAATAATTTAAAGATATAACTTACTACTAAATTGTGGGGTGTTACTAATTTTCTTCTGGTATTAGTTATTTACGATGTCACCCCAATGAACTATCCAAAACATTATGCTTATTCTATCAATACAAATAATAAATAATTGATTCTTCATTCTAGTCCCAGATTGACCATCTAAAAAAATTTATTCGTTCCCCTATTATGATTCACCTTAATCCTAAACTCATTGTCCATTGGTGATAAAATGAAAAATTATTGAAAACATATTAATTATGACTATGTTTTGATACAACAATGTTTGGATTTCCATAAGTTAACCCCATGAAACCTATCAACTATAGGGGATTTTATGGTCATTATAAATCTATTCTATCATTGTATGCCCTGACAATATCATCATAAGAATAAATTTTTAAAATGGTATATGGTCGATCCTTACAAACCTATCTAATTTAATTTTCAAAACCAACAGTCAAAAAATCATGACATAGGAATCTGTTTAGTGTACTTGAAAAATATCGGACCATTTGATGCCTTCATGACTTTTTTGTGTCGTCATTGCATAACTCATGGTCAATATTTCTCAAAATATATTACCAATTGTATTGGTATGTCTAGAAAGACTCTATACTGCCCATCAGAAGAGATATAATACATTCCAGTTCAAAAACCTATAAATGGGAACCCTAGTTAAATGCCTTGTACCTTCTCACTAGACTTTCACTCTGTATGGTTTGAAAAAAATATAGTAATAGAAAGAAAAATCCATATAGTATGTTATGTTGAAAACTTGAAAAGGGTGTCCTCAGAAAAATTCAAGTCCCTCTCACAATGTCTTCATCATATCTATCCAAGGAAAAAATTCAAAAAATGACACTAAATACAAACAATTCCTATGGATTTTCATATGAATCAAGAAACATTTGAACAATACTCATGAAGTCTAGCGACCAAGGAGAAAAATAAGATCTCCATCTTGTCCGAATCATTGTTATTGGAATACATTTTTGTTGGGAAGCTTAGTTAAACGGTCAATATTTTATGTTCAGATACAATTACCAAGGAAAACATGGATGGATACATACATGAATTAAAACTAGATTCTTTTCATTTATGTTAAAATAGATAGAGGAAAATCCAAAGATTTGAGAATATCTATCATATTCTAAAAAAGGTCATCGTCATTTATTTTAAGATATTGAAGGGAATCTCAAGCATCATTGATAGCCTATAATATCTTAGCTAGCTCGGTAGCCCCATCCTACCAATCTAGGTGGTGTTCTTCTCCCATAGTCACAATGGATGTCTTCCCCAAAACATGATCCCATTCTAACAAATGATGATATCATAGGTGATCCCCTATGGCAGTTTCTATATATTGTCGGCGCCATGATATTTGAGTGCCATTTTCTTCATCCCACTACTTTAACTCCACCAATTTATTCTCATGGTTATGATATGCTTGGTTTAATTCACCTCAATGGAAATCAGTTTTTATGAGAATTATTTACTTATTAACGCATTTTTTCAATTCGTGCTCCTGTTACATTCGGTGAATGATCCAATTCACAATAATGTGAACTATAATGAAATCAAATACACCAAACCTAAACATTGAATAAACTATATAGAACTGGTGGATTTTTTAAAGTAGATATTATATAGGATTCCTCAAAAATAACATCCATATATCATTCCATATGAACCATTGTAATTCCCAGAACATATCATTAGCTTACTGGATTACAATGGATTTAGACTAAGGAGTATAGGTGTACTCTAAAAATATTCTTATAGAGGTTACTTGAATTTTTCATCCTGAAGATACTTCACCTTATCCATATACAGAAGGTTGATTTGGGGTGGATACAACCCATTCTTGTTTATCCACTACAACTATTTGAGCTGATGGCTGAATGAAATTATTCATTGAAAATGAAAAATATACAGAAAGGAAAATGTGAATCAATGATTTTTTTGGTTCTCACCTAGTAATGGATAATTTTCATAGATTCATTTCCCCCTAGAATCAACATTATCAACCCTTTGACATGGGAATTATTTCTTGAATAACATTAACCTCTGTATAATTAGAAATTGAGATGGAAGGATCTTGGGAATCCCCAACATAGAGACCCTCGACTATCATTACCCCAATAGTAGGAGAAGTTTGAAATCAACACACTATTTGTTGATCACTTGAGAATTTATTTTAGAAAATATATATTCAAATCATATTCATTGATTTTAAGTATTGTGCTTAAGGATGGTATTCTAATAAAACACTAGAAAGGGAAAATCACATCCATACAACTCCATATTAATGTCTCCAATCTCTGCTAGGGAGCTATGAATATCAAAATCTAGATAATGTTATTCCATTATTTCATTAATTAGTGCTTCAAATATCATTACATCCACATTAGTAACATTATCCAGGATTTTGGGTTCATGTTCTGAATTGGATCCACCATCATAAACATCAACCATAATTTCAATAGGAACAACACATTCAAACACAACCAAATCTGGGCTAGCTCCAGCACCTTCATTGGATAATACGAGGCTTATGAAATCCCCTTCAATATTGGTGGTACGACCATTGGAAATAGTTGTATAGTCATTTAGTTTATGTGTTCGATATGATTATGACAAGGAATGATTTTTGTGGATTGGTACACTACATTGAATGGTGTGCATTTTGCATTACCATAATTCTCATCCCTGTCTAAAGTCATAGGAACATATGTCGTATCTATCCTTCATTTATATCTTATAAATGTTATGTAATTTATAGTAGGAATATACATCTCATAAAAACTGTTATCCTCACTTCTCAATGGGTCACCATTATATCCCTTAAGAGAGAATATTAGAGTGGATTTAAAAACTCAATAGAATGATTAGGTAATTATTTTGGACGAATAAAATCCAAACAATTTCATGAACACCTCCCACATCTAATAATGTTAATATAAAATGATTTTATTCTATTCATTTACCTTTACATTCTATATAGGAAGGATATCACTTTCTCCTCAAATAAAAGTATTATATATGGATGTTGAGATAAACCTCCTACCATCCCATATTCTAACATCCTACGGCCATAGGATAACTCACGTTAATCAAAATCTGATCCATCAGCCCAGATAAAGGTACCTATTAGGGAATATTTTAGCGACATGATATCGAACAATTATCTTTCTACCAATATATATTAGGGTCCAAATTTTCCTCCTTAATGAAGTTTTACCATAATAATGATAACTTGATGTATGAAAAAAATAAAAAAGGAGAAGACATCACCTTGTGTGTTACATATGATTGCACATTAATTAGTGAATGGTTCATCAAACCCTTCATAAGAACCTAGATCCATCATATCATCCACTGTCCTCAAGATAGGAATATGGTAATTGGTGTCGTAAATGTGTTTCTCCCACTCTCATATAAATGTTCCTACCTCAATTAGGTAATCATCAATGATGAGAATAGATGGGGCCTGAAAATCCCCAATCTATAGAATATATAAGATGATGTGTAAGAGTGACCACAGGTCCTTAGTATCCGAAGTCCTGTCTTACCAAAATTGGATAGCATCCAATCCCACAAAATATGAGTTTTTTTCAAGACTAATGTGAAGCTGAACTTAACATTACATGATTTCACTATCATACCATATCTCTCAATAATTATCAAATGATTGGAAAATATATCTATGGATTACTCTTGGTGATGGTGGTTGGACCATCTAGTATCACCCTCAGTCAATGAAACTCTTTTGACTCTGGATGGAGGGAAAAACTATGCATGTGGTCAATTTGGAAAGAACAAAGCCTCACAAATATCACGATCCAGAATGGTATGAACCTTTAGACCATAATTTCCCTAGACACAAAATAATACAGCTCTAACTCGAGGAACAATCATTGAAAACATACCTATGGGATATAAAGTAGTCTCAAATTAATCATACAAGGAGCCTAACACTGTGGATTCACTCATTAGAGGTAGTTTAATTACTTCTTGAGTCACCTCACATCCATGAGAATACATTGTTATCAATCAACTATGGGATTCTCCTCCAATAAAATGTACATAAAAGGGTAACAATAGGTTATTATTTTCCCAATAACTGGCATGAAAATATATTGGGGGCACAGTCCCGAAAATTTAACTCTCCATCAATTCAGTCTGATAGTACACAACCCATGAATTAAATTATATAAGTCCTCAGTTCATCACGATCATTTTCATCATCATTTGACATCCTATTGGGTGGATCCTCATATTATAAAAAATATAATTCTATAAATAGATTTAATTTAATCATGGAATTAATATACATTGGAGGTAGGTGTTGCAAGCAATGAACAACATGAAAAAATAGTCAAAATCGTCCTCCAAAACTACGTAAGAAGGAAAATGTGTTGTAATCAATCCCTACAATAGATGGAATGGATCTAAAATTATAAAAGGGTCCTTACAATGTGAAAGAGAAAGAAGAACTAATGTATCTTAAAAAATATGGGATCTTCCAGCCATATGTGATTCCCCTTGGTACACTTCTCCACCATTAAAATGGTCTTCAACTTTACACCACCATTCAATTCATGAATCAGTGGAAGATAGATGCAAAACCACATCACCGCAATGTCTTCAAGATGTTCATTTATGGGTATGTTAGACTTGATTGAGTATACTATCAATTTTACAAGATTTTTTCCTATAAGGGACAATTTTTAATAGGAATGACCTACATTTCCATTATGGGACATCCTATGGGACGTTTTCATGAAGGGGTCTCTGCTTGGGCTCCAAGAATGTTTTCATCCATGATTTAAAATGTACATACCCCAATAATTGATAGTCTTTATTCCTAATGACTCAAGATATCATCAAAATGTCATGATTCAAAATAGGATTCCTTTCAACATCATCCCCTATGGATTTCTGGTGGGGGTTAACTCATTATACATATCCCCAAGGATAAGTGCTCCTAAGATATTATAAACATCTCATAATTTAATGTCAATTTCATCAAGAATCATATTTACAGTTTTGTTCCATGGGATCAATCATCCCAAGAACTCAAGAATAATGTCTATTATCTTCTATAAATAAATCTAGGCAACCTAGATAGAATTGTAAATTAAAATAGACTTCATTTTGATTGAAATATTATAATAGGATATCCACACCAAGTATGAAAAATTCCACAGGGGTCGAACTCCCCCTCAAGGGAGGAGGTACCATTTTTACCATCATCCTTTCTATTGGTCTTTTAATAAAGCATGAATGATGCAAAAGTTGCAGTGTGACTTCAAATTTGGATTGTGAGGCATTTTATCTAGGGAACAACTAATGTTTTGCATGATGTAGTTTTTAGTTATTTTCCCTCATTGATATATATTTCCTTGGTCAGATTTTAGTGGTGGTAATGTTTGTGTATTCTTGGAAATGGATAATGGATGTTAATTCATCGTTTTGGGGAATATGAAATCATTTTTAAGAACATGTAAAAATAATGGAAGGTAGTTACTCTCAGGTTATTAATAATGATACTTAGATTATATAATTTTATATTTTCAGGAGAGTTGTGTCACATGGATCATAAATATATGCCCTGATGACATACAACAACTCCTTTATACAATTACAATCTTATTTATTGGAACTCTGATTTTAGGAGAGGCTATTGGGAATTTTTAAGCAATTAACAATAAAATAATTAGAGATAAAGTACTAGTTTTGTAAAAAATATAAATTCATAAATATAGTAAGAGATTTTAATCATTTAAGTGACTCTCCAATTTGACCTCGACTAGGCCGGTCTTCCAAGTGACTCACACAAAACAATTGCCCATGTGATATCTATTTAGTCACTCACCTTGGAAAAATCTTCTCACAGATGTGGCATACCAATTCTGTGTGAATCGAGCATTAGAAAATTGAATAACACAATGAGTGCACTATCATGGCGAGGGAAGCAGTTGAAATGAGGGTGGATGAACTGCCTGAAAATTCATGCTACATATAGACGTAGGGACACATATGTGATATTCTATTGTGATCCACTTGTGAGACATACTACACATTCCACCATAATGATATTACTCTATGATGGAACAATTTGGCTAGTCCTATAACATCTCCCTTGTGCGATAATCATGTTATTGTACAAATAAATTCTATGCATATTTTACCCAAATTCATGGTGTCAAATAAATGAAGGTTCCATCAATTTTCATCATTCTGTACTATAGGATCAGACCTGCTTCTTCCGATTGGATCCAATCCTGAGGGGGTGTTGTTGAAACTCTTTTTTTAACATGAGTGTGGGATGTTTCATAGGTAAATAACTCATCACAAGATATGGGATGTATATCAAGGATCTCAAGATCTCCCAATTAATACAACATAAGGCCCAACTTGTTTCACCATGTAGGTCTGGATTGCACACCCATAGTCACTTTGTTGGTCCTGTCTTTACCCCAAAACAATTGATTATGCCCCATAAAGGATTAAATAGCTGACATAGGTAGGTGACACATACATGAAACCTGGCAAGAAACTCTCTCTAGATCTAAATCCTTCACCTCAGGTCCTAAAAATAGATAAGTATAGGACTAATGGGCTGCTCATTTGGATTACATGACATCTCAACGAAGCCTAGAAGCTCATATATCACAATTCCTATTCCAAATTCCTCTAAACCATCAGATTGTGACTTAGGATTCAAAAGAAGTAAAAATTAAGGGCCAAGAGGGACTGGGGTTTCCCATGTTATTCAAATAGAAAACACTTGTGCATGTCACCACCCCTAAAACAACAAAATATGGGATATGTCCCATTGTCATGCATGGGAATTTAGTGAAATCCTTCCGAAGACACGTGGGGAGACCCTTGGATTAAAAATAAAATCATCACATATGTTTTTTCATCCTTGTTTTCCATCTCTCAAGGACCTATTGAGCTCTCCAAGGTATATCATGCATGAGACCTCTTCAACACACCACATTCATACATATGTGAGACATCTTCAACTATCCTAGGACTTACCTATGTGAGTCCCCTTCTACTCACTCAAGGCTTAACTGCATGATCCACCTTCTATATTTCAAGTCCATTATGACATGGTCCATCCTTTGGTCCCCATTCAATTCCATCAATTGTGGGGAACCTATTCCTTTTAATCCCTCTTCTGAGAGTGACCATGATGAGGCCTACCTCAAAGCCTCTAGCTATATATAATCATATAATAGGGAAAATTACTGTATTAAATCAATTATAAATTATCATGGTAATTTATTTATAAAATGTAACCTACATAAAAAGAGGTATCATCAAACTATTTTTTGAGTATACATTCCAATGGTAATTAGGACCCCAATATGGAGGTGGTGATGGATCCTCCACAATTCTGATAGGGAGGAGAAATAATATCCATTACAACTAAGTAGGTCTAGATCCTTATCCTCCTCTCATATTCTATGTAATAATCAATAGGGAATCCATCATGTTTTAATCCCATAGTATTTTTGTGGGCTATATCTTTACAGGTGCAAAATTTCAAACTCGAGACATGAAAAAAATGAGGAGATGGGCACATCAAATCCATTTCACTCTCTATTTTCCTTGATATTTTCCAATGATGGATAAAAGTGATTATTTAGTTATCTAAAACTTCAACATACTATGATTTCTCTCATTTTTCATGACTGATGTGATTATAAGGGTTATTGATGGTCATGACTTTATTAGAATCAAATACATGTCTCAGGAGAGAATATTTTTCAAATTTTACTCTTACCTTCAAAAGGGGGTTCTTATTTGGTGTATGCCATAAAATTCATTAATTCATTTCAATGGGACATATCCCATTTAATATATACCGTTAATTGACCTCCATAGGTGTTTCCACCAACCATACAAACTATGTGGGATTTTATTTCCATCCCAATGAGATATATAAGAATACATCCACAGGTCGAAACCAAGAACCCCAAAATCATCCTAATCATATCTGATCTATAATACCATTACGGTATCATCTAGATTGGGAGTCTATTTATCATTCAGGTCCTTTAGGATGATTCAAAATATTTCTCACCCCATTATAAATTAGACATCATTCACTTAGAAGTCCCGGTCACATGATGTTAAACTGCACTGTCTGGTCCTTATCACATGAACTTAAAAGATTTTATGTGGCCCATTAAGTGTCACTAAACTATGTGCATTATGATTCCATTCAGTACGATACAGATTAATCCTCTCTCAAGGATCTTATCTCATTATAAAAACTGCTTTCATCTTCGTGGATGACGAACAATTCTAGAGCACCCTGATTTTATATGAATATAAAAACAATAATTAGTAGAATTGAATCAATGAAAATAGAAATGGGATCGAACGCCAAAACCAAGAACATGATCATTCGATATTATTTATAATTAACATAATCTATAAATGAATTACATAACATGATTTCATTCTTAGTTGACATATCAGACAATAGATATACACTATAAAAATATTGAGTTGTATGAATCAAAATAATATTACCTCTAGGGGAGATCCACACATGTTCCCCAAATCACTAAACATCGTGGTATGAATATATTGGTGTAGCATGGAAAATCATAACACTCTCATTGTCCAAAATTGATTTCCACAAGAATTTCTCCCAAAAAACTAACCATGATCTCTCTATACATGAAATTGGAAATTAAAGGATGATAAACCTCTATTATTTGGAGTGTTCTTAACGAGGGATCACTCTATGGAACGAGAGGATTATCCTTTGGTATCATTGTTCACAAAAGAAATTTTATTTGGCCCTCATGGATAAATAATATAATTGGGATTAAATAACACTATGTTTTAGAAATAAATATTTTAAAAAGTTTCCATTGATGTTTTTTATTCCCTTGTGGGACCCCATGTGTAAAATTATAATATTATCATTATTTCTTGAGAAGCGCATAACATTAAAATTAAAATAAATATTATTTAATCAAATAATTTTCAATATAAATTATTTCTCAACAAACATAAACACATGGTCTTAAATTACTCCATATTATTTATCGGGCCACGAATAATGAGTATCTATTTTAGATATAAATATCTATGGATTATATTAAAATTAGCAAATTATTATTATTATCACTAAATCGTAAATAAATATTTATTTAATATTTCTATCATGAAAGATTATGTAGAATAAATGGTGATAAAATATATGTGATCAAGAATACATGAATAATTATTAATCCACATGTTTGAATAATATAATTTTAAATTTATAATAGTAAATAATATTATATTACTTATCTAATAGTCAAGATACACATAATGAATGAACCTATATAACTGTTTATATGTGGCATTAGGCAGAGTACCGTAATGTACAATGATAGAATCTCGAAACATGTCTAGGGACCCATAATGAAGGAGTTTAATATTTTAAAGACGGAATATATCTAATGGATTCTCACTAAGTTATATAATCGCTTTATGATGATATCACTAATAATGAAGGAAGCATGTTAGTGTCATCAACCTATGCGATCAATGTATCTTTCTATGACTTTATAAAAATAAAACATTTTCATTGAACACTATAGATATGTATTTATATATTCTATATCATTTCCATTGATAGGACTAGGATATCAAATTTTTATAATGAATAGAAGTGAATAATACTTTTTTTCATTATTCAACAATGCCATATTACGTGTGACTTTCCCAACAAATCCAACCTCATAATGAGCACATATCATCATGGTTTTTTTCAATACATAAAATTATGAAACATATAATACTAATTAATGTTAATATTAAATTCTATGGATCAATAAAAACATCTGAAGATAAGAACATCCAATTACACATATGAATGAGGATTTCCCACAGGTTGTTCAAATTATCATAATATCCTACATTTTTATATTAAAAGGCAATGAACATTGATAAAGAGCTGCAATGTCCTTTGAGTCCGCACCTTCAATATCTTATAGCACTTGTGTCTATCATAAAATATCATATGGATAGAGAAAATAAATTTATGAATACTATCAAAGAACCTCTAGGTTCTTATCATAGTGGGGAACTGCAATGACCTTTTAAACTGATAGTTATTTCTATGATATTTTAACATTCTATGTTATGCAGAAGAATAATCATGTTGTCATAAGTGGATCATTGTTATTAAAAACTACTAATATAGGTCATCATATAGTAAACATATGTTGATTCTAGGGAACCAATTCCAATGGAATCCCATATTTACTATAGTCACCTGCTTACAACCATAATTTTTCATACTCTCGCATGATTATAATGCTTCTAATAAGATAGAACTCTAGTCATGGGGCCCACCACATTCTTTTTCATGGGTACTCATCTTAAAATAACATAACCCAATTTATAAAACATCTCAATAGGTGATAGTTTTAAAGTATATTCATTGTCCATTGGTGTAAAATTGGCTCATTTTCAACTGTCACTACAGATGTATTATCAAAATACATTATGATAGGTTTTTTATTAATAAATTGAACATAAATGTCATATACTATTTTTTGTATCCAAATGACATAATTGGAATTATAAGATCATGCAATATACAATGAATACAGTGTAGAGTCAACTAAATATGGCTACTTTGTATTCTTTCATCCCACTACTCCTCTGATGAGATAGAAAACATATCCAAATCCTAAATTGAATTACTTATAATCTATTTTCAAACAATAATAATCATATCCCCTAATGGATTTCACTTCATCTTCACTATATACTAGGAATATATCCAATGTTCATCTCAGAAACATAAGGATAGTCTTAATAACTGTCCAATGATTGTTTTCCTTGATATTCATGATATCATTTATCCATGATCAATGCATAAGAAACATCAACTCTAGTACATTAAATGGAATAATTTAATTATATTATCACTGAAGTGCATGAGAAATTATTCATTATAAAATTATTCCATTGTCTTTGATATCACATTTTCATGGAATGATGTAATCAAAGTGATTCTAGAACCAATTCCCTCGGGGATTGTTGCATAATAAATATAATTACTATATATCAAATATTTGTACATTGAGATTTTCTTAGTATCCTCTTAAATAAATCACTAATGATATTGATCCTTATAATATTTGGTTATTTTCCGAAGCCATTCCAAGGGAAATACATGATTAACCATTACGTAACAAACTTCAACACATGTATGTCATTCATAATAATTAATATCTCATTAACATATTCTGCTAGGATAATGACCACATTTCCACTAAACCTCTTGTAAATATATTAATAAAAATCTTTATTAATGAATGATAATTATTTAATAGATTCATTGAATAAAATGATCCTTGAGCTAGATGATTTACTTAATCTGTAAATGGATCTTCTTCACTTGACATTCATTTTGGGATCACCTAGATACAAGAACCCTTTTTCTTTTCTCATATACATACATATAGATATATCTCCATGAGGTTCCCATTAAGGAATGAATTTTTGATACCCATCTCTAATATTTAATAGTAAAAGTATGTTTATATAGAAAGTTGAATTATGATGTAATTAAACATGAATAATGGTGATAATAAATCATCCCTGTAAAGTCATTAATGATTTTTAAACCCATCGGTGACTAGCCATGATTTATATGTATTTAAATTAACATCCCTGATGAGTTTTATTTTGAATAACCATTATCACCCAATAGGATTTATATCACCCAATGCATCTACACGAACTCAAAATTTGTTCTTGTACATGGAAATCATTTCAGAATTCATGGATTATTGAATTCATGAAAATTAGGTGCTCTATAATAGCACTCTGTAGTAGAGAAGTTCATCATTGTCAACCAATAATGTGTCAAAATATTTAGTGTCTAGAAAACAATATCTCACTAGTTTTTTACCTTCCTTGTTCTCAAACATTGTACTTGTGTTATATGAACTACATCTTCAATAGGGACCTATGAAATTTGTTCATGTACCAACTATTATATATCTTGATCATCAACTTCATCAGTTTAAATATTGTTATAACTAATCTTTTTGGGTATGTGGTCCTCTAAAAAAATATGTCTTATCTGGTGACAATAAGTTTCATTTCTGAGGGGTTGTATAGGTAGTATCCCGTTATTTACTTGGAATAGCATGTTATGATAAACTTTGTGCTCCAGTGTGCTAGCCTTTTTTCTAATAAAGAAATGACATATTCCTCACAATCTCATGCATTTTTTATGCAATAAAATGAGTTTCTTTCAACTCTTTAAATTGAAGATAATTCCATTTTCTACTAGTTGGTAGTCATTTAAATGTGTATATCATTGTTTGTAATGAATATCCCCAAAAGGATAATGAAAGATATACCTGCCTCATCGTTGGCCTTACCATATATAATAAGGTATAATTTCATATTCAACTAGAACAATTCCACTGTTGTGTGTAAGATGGAGTGATTTGAGATAAAATCCCAAACAACAATAGGAAGTTGATAACATCTTGGTTATGATATTCACCACATCTATTTGATTGATGCTTCTTTGTCATTATTCCATTTTTATTCTATACTTCATTATTGTATTCTTTGAATCACAGAGAGGTCTCATTCATATACCTCATCATGTAGTCATAACCACATCTACTCTAGTCACAAGACAACATTATAAAGTAAGAATACCAAACTATATCTTCTACTATAAATTGTCCGCACAGAATAGTGTGTACCAATCCGAGAAGATCTGTGGACGTTTCACCCAATCCACTGAAATTTGGTTTGGTTATTTTTCATTGAAAACACGCATGGCATCATTGAAATGATATTATATCATATTATTCTAAATAAACATTATGACATTTCTTTTTTAAAAAAATCTTATTTATATTATCATGATATTGATTCCATAACGTGATGTTATTTGAGTTCTGTTAACATGATTTTTTATCTATTGCAAATACCTATTTATCATAATTTGATACATAAATACTGTTATTTTAATGCACTATAACATAACATATGATTTATTTATAAAATTATTATCATTTATTTCTAAACATGAAAATAAAAACATCTTCATCTAGTAATGATATTGAAATTATGTTCATGGAAACAATTAGTACATAAAAACTATATTTTAAAATTAAAATCATTCCCAATGGAAATAAATGGTGGTACTCAAAAAATTTCAGGGAATCCACCCTCACAAAATTTGTATCTTCTATATCCACCTCTCATATTGAAATATTGTGAAATGTAGATGGTTCTTACATTGGGATGCATATTTGAGCATCCCACATTGCATCTAATACTAAATGTGTAGATATTGATACATTACACTCGATAATGTATTCACAGTTTACTTTACATTACTTTTGGGTGATGTTCTTCTTCTAGTGTCCATTATTTCCCATGGAAAACATATTGTCTCATTTTCCATACAAAAAATTAGGATATTCCTCATCTTATAAGTATATTTTTTGAGAGATTTATAGTAGTTAATAAGTTTCAAATCAATGTTATCATTTTTTTCTTTTATTTCTATAAAAATTAAAACCTTGTTAGGTCTTGGGAAATTATTAAATTATAAAATATATGTGAAAATTCTCTATGATTTAATCCCATATATATCTATACATTAAATGAAGCCAATAATCATGGATATATGTGAATAAGATGGTGCATACTCAACAAATATTATTTCTAAAAATATCATTTCAGATCATGTATATCACTTGTATCACCTTATCGTGATAGAGATATAGAGTGTGAGAGAACATTATATACACATCCATGCTGTCATGTTCTTTAAAACTCTTATTGGTCGTTGATGATAACATGAGAGACTACACATATGTAGAATATTTCAGATATTTCTCAAAAGTTGAAATCTCATCATAATTACCCTCATTACCAGGCTCATTAGTAATAAGTTCTTCCAACATATACTATTTCTTTTCATGGTGAAGGATAATGAGTAATCACCTTTTCTATTCATGGAAAATATAAGCTGGTCAGAAGTTTATCCTTATCATGAATGAATAATTGTGATATCTTTTATTTTGTTTTTATTTTTTTCATGTAAGATAGGAAAATATTTAGTACTTTTTCTAATTAATATTATATAAATAATTAAATTTAATATTTATTTATCTCCCACTATTTTATCAAAACCTAATATTCCTCACAATTCCTAAATATATTGTGTGGACTCCACAATCATATAATACTTAAATTGGATTTCCTCAACCCTTTCTACTTACTAAAAGTATGTCATTCTTTAAAAGTCAACCCTTAATTTAAACTATGTTAAATCAATTTCATGTTATAATACCCTGATAATTGATTGTATCCCAACATTGGATGTTAAGGAAAATTGAACTAGGGTTAAAATTTAACTGATATAGTGGAATTATATGATGAAAAAATATATAAAATTGAGGGATTTATTATTTTATATATAAATTTAGAAATATTTTATTTATCATATTATATTTAATAATATGTGGATTTAATTAATTTAATAACCATGTATTAGTTAATATTTACATGTAATAGAACATATTTTATTTCTATCTCATTTTCTTGTTAATTCATTAATTCATGTGATTTGGAAAAAAAGGCATAATGAAATTACCAGGAATATTCTTGGAGATAATATAATAATGTCATACGATACTGATATATAACAAATGTTATGTTTATCTAGAAGATGATAAACTAACCATTGACCAAGGTGAAGTCACCGTGAACTAATTAATGTTAATTTATCATCATTCCACGTGTACACCTATGAATCATTCATGTATTGGTTTCATCTCAACATTAATCATTAATCGCCTCCACTAACCGAGGAGCTCCATCGATTAAATAATATTTTACTAACACGAATGTGAGGGAAAAGGTGTTTACAGAAATGAAACCATCATCACAAAATAAATTAAATAATAATATTAGAGATGACACAAATGATAGTAATTTTATTTATGATTAAAATAAATAAATTTAATCATATACAGAGGCATGGACTATGATCATGATCGCCTACCCATATGTAATGAGTTATGCATGTAATAAAACTGTCATAAAATCCTTAATCATTCTTATTTACAATAAATCTTTCTCAAATCAATTAATTATTTTATTAAATAAATAAATTATTTTATCTTAATTTATATATCAATTTACTTGAGATTCTCATCAATCCAAATTTTAGAATAATTATAAAAAATTATTTAATATTTACTATGTGTATAAATGATCCTTCAAAAAAATATATTGAATACCCATCTAAGTCCACCAAACATTTATTAGACTTGTATTCAATTTTCTCTTATGTTGTATGGAATACATTAAATTTTATGTAATTTCAGGACATGTACTATCAATTTAATGACATCCTGAATTAAATTATTTTTATGTTATGTGTTGTTATTCAATGTACTTAGATTAATAACTGTAATATGACTTATACATTATATGCAGATCTATAAATTAAGCCATAATTAATTAATATATATATGTATATGTATATATATATATTAAAACCCACCACATGCCATGTCCTATCAACGTAATGACAACACACTAACACATGTAGATATGTCTTGAAGAGTATAATAATTTAATTTATGTTCGAATAATTTCGTATAATTACATGGTGTGTATATGTGATCATCATGGCATGTACGTCTCTCACCCTCTATCTGAGGCACAAAGCTTGGGTATTGTCATGTAATGAAATTAGGGTAAACGACATGTAGTAGGGTTACACGGTCTGTGGTCAGTATGTTACTTGGCCACTCTTTAGGTTGTATGAGAATAGAAATACATGGCCCATCTCTGACATAATGGACTTAATTCTAAGTACCTGGTCTACAGGGCATGTACCCTATCTTACCATGCTATAGGCATGCCCAGTCCACAAATATTGTAATAAATTATATTCACTATTTGTATTCACTCAACATGGTTTGAATTAATACTTAATTAATTCATAGGTAATTTAACACTAGTACACGTCATGTAACTATATTTATATGGCATACAGTATTGTATTATATAGACATAATCATCAGAACCTTTATATGAGTTCATTGATTTTATATCATTCATAAAATTAATCAATATGATTATATATTCAAGAAATAATAGAGTAGAAGCATATCTATTAACTCAGATTAATGAATGATTAAAATTGAATTGAAAACAAAATGAAAAATTCATAAATCAATCAATGATATTTTAAGTAATTAAAAATAATTATGTGATAACCATGACACCACTAGAAGTTCTCAAGAGCATAGAATGTTTGTGCTAGCTCATGCCCAAATGTTCATATTTTGGTCAGGATTGATGATCAATCCCAGATTTACATGATGATGAGCACCATAATCAATATAATTGAATCAAAGAAAAAATACAAGGGATATAACTCTAGAACCAATAAGTAGATCATCACATATTATTTAAAATTACATTTATCAATTAGTGATTTATATTGGTTGAATTTTTTATACATAGATGGATGTGAAACCATGTCTACATTGTGTGGTTGTTGCGTTGTTGGAATCAAGAACTGGCTCCCTCTATTTTTGATAGAAACATGTTACACAAATATCCAAATTTCTATATAATAATCTAATGTTACTATAGTTGAATATCCTAATGCATTCATAGTTTTCATTTCATCTCCTTGACAATCTCTTCAAACGAATTCTCCTAGATCTTTCAAAATTAGAGAGTGGGAGGTGGAGGAAGACGACTCTCCATTTTAGGGAGCGTTCTAGGAATGTGATCTCTCTAGGGATTGAAATAATTTTCTATAGGTGTCGTTGTGATAAAATATTTATTTTATCTCATTTAAAAAAAATATAGTTGGGATTAAATAAAACTGGGGATTAAAAATAAATATTTTCACATGAGAACTTTATTATTTATTTAATCCCTGAAGGATCCCAATGTCTATAATAATAATAATATTATTATTTCATTAACATGACATTAACATGAGAATTAAATTAAATATTATTTTATCATATAATATTCAATATATATTATTAATCCTAGACATAAAAACATGTTCTTCCATTCCTCCATAATACCTATCGATCCATTAATAATGAATATTTATTTAATAAATAATTATCAATCCATTGTACCTTGATAAATAAATAAATATCGTATTCACTAAATTGAAAATAAATATTTATTAAATACTATGATCACATCATATTAACTCAAATAACTAGTGAATGTATATATGTGATCAATTATAAATGAATATTTATTAATGAAAATGCATGTATATATTTATTCAAATATTTAAATAATATGTAATAATATAACATTTAAAATAGATTCTAGATACACTTAGTGTGTGACCATCTAAGCCTCTTTCTCAGTGGCATTAGGCTAATCTACATAAAGTCCATGGATATAATCTGGTTACACTAAATGTAAACCATAGAGAAATAAGTTAATTCCATAATTAAATAATACATCATATGGACTCTCACTTTTTAATATAATCTTTTTATTCTGATAACTCAAATCAAGCAGGATTCAAGCCAGTGTCATCAACCTATGTGCTCAATATCTCATTCTATTACTTTCTAGAAATCATTCATGACCATAGAAAACAATGATCATTTATTTTTTTAGGATATATCATTTTAATCAAGAGGTCTGAGATATTAACATATGTTAATGATAAGAATATAAAAATCATTTATTGCATTATTCATTAATGCCATATAACTCATGGCGTGCCTAACATATCCTATCTCACTGTCGACACATGTCGTCATAGACTATGTCATTATATCAAAGTATGTGACTTATAATATTCACTAATAATAATAATAATATTAATGTTTAAGGATCAATACACATGTCCTTAGATAGGAACAACCAACAACACACATGAATGGTGATTTTCTAATTGCAGGTCTCATTCCCATAATATCATACACCGTATATTACCAATGGTGGACATCTCGAGAAGGTTTATAAAACTTATATTACTATCAACCAATGATATCCTATATAAATTTTCCTTCAAATGATATCATTCTTCTATAGAATATATATTTTTGAATAGTGTCATATCACCTCTCGGATGTAATCATAGGGGAAAACTACTACGACATTTTAGTATGAAACCTATTCATAGGACATTATCACATACTATGTTCTGCATAATTACAATCACGATGTTATAAAGAGATTATATATATTCAAAATCATTTTAATTGTTCATAATAAATTTCATAAAAGTTGGTTCTATTGAACAAACTCTATCAAGTTGTGTTTCTTATTACTTGCATCATAATAATAAATGGTCAAATAATCTCTATTTCATACATACATACGGGTAATTTTGATATGGAAAATTGAGTACAAACAAATGACTCAATAAATTAAAAACCTTGGATAAAAATAGATGATTCAAAATAAAATACATTCAAATGATTGATTGATAATACAACGGTGACCTATGATATATTTGGGATTCAATAAAGGATTCATGAATATTTATTAAATCAATAATATATTTATGAATTGGAAAAAAAATCCCCACAATTGGATTTTATGAGAACTAACTCCTAGAATCATGAACAATGTATGTCCCTAAGAGTTATTGTAACTATTCCCCAATAACCACATGCCATTATAAAGTAGGACCGTAAAACATCACGAATAAAGGAACCATTAGGTGTTTGTGGTTCCCTGAACACAAATCACAGGAAACAACTCAAAAAGGATGTATAAATATATTTCTATAGAGAATGGTCATTCAAACATCACCACAATATTCTATTTACACCTCTATTGGTTTTCAGGAGTGAAACAATCAAATATGTCTCAATGGAGAGGAAATTGAGATGAAATCTCTTACATAATGATTCCACTTTATTGAACTTGATTTAACCTGTTATATGATCTTTTAAACTAGATATTAATATAAAATATAACAATATTAGGGTTTATAATATTATATAAGATCAAATAATAATTACTTATAATCAGTTCATCGACGATCTTTCACCATCATTATTATTTTAGTTGTTAACTGCTTGGTTAACATATGATTGTTTCATCAAGAACATTCTGATCCTTGGAGATAGGTTATAATTTCAACACACATTTTATGACATTAATTTTATAAATTTCATAGTTGTTGATTGGATACATTTTTATAATCATTCTAGAATGGTGGACATGGAAAAACAAATTCCATCACATCAAGGAGATAGTAGGTCATACGTACACTTGAGAGACATTATCAGTTTATTAATCAGTGTAAAGGTAAATAAGTAGATGATATATTACATTTTAAGATTATATATTATTTAATTTTAATCATATATATTTAATACATTCGTTTTTAATTCTATCCATCTCTTGTAGTGATGAAAATCAAATTACATCGATTCACGAGGCGGTAATCTGAAATACACTGTAGTATAGTTTTGTTTTGCATCTGATGGGGAATGATCTGGATGAATATTATATCATAAAAATAATAACATAATTGTATCTGAAATATAATATTATTATTATATTTTTAATTTTTGGATATAATTTATGGTGGTAAAAAGAGAAGAAAAAAGAATGTTCTTGGGGAAGACAATTACCATCCCTTGGAGAATCCACCTTTAGATCTCTTATTAAGGACCTGATGGAGGGTATTTTTTGAAGATAAGATCCTATATAACATAGATACAGATTATTAGGATATATTTTGGTTAGGATAAATGTCACAATATGAAGTATTATCTATTGGGGGGAGGTTCTCTTTAATAACTTATGTGAGTGGCACAATTACAATTTTTCAATGTTATGAAATATTATTAAGAAACATTCATGGTAAATTGGTTCCAAAATGAATCATATTCTATGATTATAGTGTTATGGAAAAAATATAACCAATAAATTAATTTTAATAATTGGTTTATTTCATTTTTATCCATATCATTGTAGGTCAACCCCTGGGTAAACCATTTTTTACCATAACAGAGATAACCTATTTTTACTACATTTACTATTCCATATATAATAATATTATGTTTTACATATTACAAAATATTATTTAAAATTATAACAAATATGAATTCCATTTTATAAAATTTAATTCACAAAATTGTAGAAATTTATTTTAAAAATAAACAGTACATGATAGAATTTTTTTTTTCAAATTTCAAGCATTAATTCATACAAAATAAACTAGATGACTAGTAATCATCCTTTTATGGGTTTGAATTAATATATTTATATATATAATCAAAAATTATAATTTTAATCATTCATTAATAGAATTTATTTTAATTATTTAAAAAGGTGAAACATTATTAATATATAAATAGTTTTATGAAAAATATCACTTTAAACTCCAAATAACCATGCCTTTATTACTGAAAAATTGATAATAAATACATGGTTAAGTAAAAAAATTATAAGACATTATTAAAAATATTTTTAGTAATAATTAACAAATTAATTTTCAATTATTCATTAAATATAATTTTAAATGGAAAATTTAGCGCATTCATTCAAATATTATTTTGACCAATTAAGTTAAAAATTGATAATCATCCTATAAAAGTATAATTTTTATGCAATAAATTATTACAATGATCAATTTGTTTATTTTAAAAAAAAATTGATCCCTTATTAAAATTGAATCTTAGTTGAGATTGAATGAATGACATTGTGTAATCCTTAACATATATTAATTATGAATTATTATTGGTTCTGATTAGATTTTAATGTTTGTTGGTTGGGATTTTGTATCAAGAAACCAAACATAAACATGATACACAAAATGATATTTGTGTTCCAAATTTACCATGAATTATAAAACTGGTTCTATCATATACAATGTCTTTATTTTAATTAGGTCACATGATTAATATTTATATTTACCAAATAACTGAGGTGAGAAAAGATACATATTGTGAGTAACATGATACTTGAATACCTTTTTTATTATAGTGCGGAGGAAATGATTATTAGATGGTGATGGGGTATGTTGTTGATCATTCCATTAGATTTGTATAATTTAGAGGAGAATTTTCCACTAATATGATGAGTACGGTTTCCAAGTCCTCAATTTTGAAAGATTGAATGAGTTGATAGTAATACCTAGATAGTACATGTGACATGATTACATACTGGGAGAGAGTCATGTAATGTTATCATCCATCGTGGTTAATGAATTGTGATATGTTTATATGTTTTGTAATTATATAATTAAATAATCAATAATTTATGAGTGATTATATAACACTGAAATACTCTTTTTTTTATTCTTACTTGATGTATTGAAAAAAGGGATTATATGAAAATGAGTGATTATATGTTATACGGTTTGTCAAAACATATATTGAGATACATGTTTTCTATGGAGACCATGCTAGATCCCATTATGTCATTTGAATAACTTATTATTTTCTTGATTCCACTCTTGGATAACATTTTGTAATTTTTGAATTTTTGTTTTTTTCAATGATACAAAGGCCTATTGGGTCACACATTGTGGTTGGGTGAAGAAGGATTGCGTTTTACAAAAGTCAGAGAGATACTCTAAAATTGTTTTAGTGTTTTACCAAAAAGATTTTGGATTAATATTCATAAGATGGTATATATTATGAGATTCATGGTGAATCTAATGATATTATCCAAGAGTTTTTTAGATGATATTCAAATGGGGTTTTGGGTATTTTCTCTTGAGTTATTATATAAAATGTCATATTATATGATGCAGAAAAAAGTCTATGAGGATTTAATACATGTTATAGGTTAATAGATATATTCTCAAAAGCTTATATTATATATAATGCACATTGGAAATGTCATATTATACAACATTACATATATCATAATATATTACTTCTGTAATGTTAAAGAAAATCATATATAATGTTATGGGAATATAATAAGACATGATATAGACAAATCATTTTATTGTATAATCATGTTGTATATGATATGGAAATATAATGATATAATAACATATGTGATATTATATGATGAATCATATAGTATGTTTAATAATATGGTTTCAGATTTGTAATGGTATTCTAACGTTAAGTGCTAACATTTGGATCTCATCCACACACAAAAATATCATTGATAATTAATTCATTATATGATGAAACACATTAGACTATGTATAATGGATTTACAAGTTAAATGTGTGGTTGAGGGTTACAGATGTTGTAACAGCATGAATTTGTTGAATGTTATAAAACATTGTATTCCATGCATTAAAGGCTCTAATAGCGTCCATGGGGACTATATAAAGACATCGAAGTCCCAGAAAATGGTGTCTGAACTTTCTATCAATTCTCTCATCTCAAATACCTCTTTTTTATATTCTTTTTCCTTGAAAGATACTATCATATCATATTGTGAAGGTGAATCCCACCAGTGTAATGGATGATTAAAATAAACACATGGATACATAATAAAGGAAATTTTTATTTGGATAAATATCAAGACTATATCAAATGTGTAATTCAATAGAGTTTTTATAACCATAATTGTTGTCGGGTCCATACACATGTTCTTCATTTTTTATTCATGTTTTCTGTTTCATAACATAGAGATATTGGGTTGTGGTTTCTTGTTTAATTCCACTACATAAAAAAGCGTAATTTGATCCTTATCAATAAACTCATCACATAGTAATTGATTTAATGAGGATTGACTTCTATAAAACTCATATAGATGCTTTAAAATTATTTAGAGATTATATTAAAGGTGTTGGGATGTATTTGATAAGATTTTATATAAGGGGATGTTAATGAAAAAAATTGAAAAGTTCTTGAGACGATATCAGAAATGAGTTCTGTATATGAATTTTCAAGTTATTATATATAATATAATATAAGGTGAAATGACACAATGTCTATCGGGGATTTTGTATAAGAGAGATATTGATAAAGATATTCTCAAAAGAATATAAAAATATGATTTTTTGGGTTACATATTATTGTATAATACATATATGTTTGTGGGGGGGGGTAAGTTTTATGGTATGGCATAGAGAAAATAAAGGCTTGTCATATTACATTTGTTTTATTATATAAAATGGCATGATATGTAAATATCATGTCACAACCTACGACAACCATATTTTACAATATAACCTCAATGTAAAGCCATATACCAATCATTTTGATGTAACAGTGCATATTGTATGATTCCTCTGGTTGTTCCTAATTAATGATTGATAATGGAACATTTAGTGATAACATTCCTTTTTTCTTCCTCATCAACTATCAATTAATTTATATGTTTCATATTATTACATGATGTAGGGAATTAAATGAGTGTCTAAATGTTTAACACATTTGACTGAGGTGTTACAAGTTTTGTAACTGTACCATTACTAAAAAATATCATAATATTTCATTGAATGAAAGAAGGCTCAAAGGGTATTCCCATTGCATATATAAATGAGGTTCAAACCATTATTATGGTTGTAAAAATGTTTAATATTTTTCCTGATTCTCTCAGTGCACTATTCAAATTCATAATTAGCCACCTAAGAGGTACTAGTATATATTGATTATGATGAGTGTTCAGACCAATCATTGGGTGTTTTTAGTCGTCTCATGGATACATCATTGAGGATGTATCTCATTAATTTCTTTTTAGCATTGTTCATCAAACTCATGGTTGATGACATGAAATTGGGCCAACATGAGATAAAGAAGCACATGTTATTCATTTTTTATTATACATTATTTCAATTTCATAGCATGATATATCTTATATTGGGGTTTTATGAAGACTTCTATTTTTTAATTAAATGTTATTTAATACATAGATACTTATTAGGATATACACATGACATGCCATGAAATATTTTATTGATAAGACTATTTAATTATATTAAAAAATAGTTATCCATTAAATATAAATATTGATATTCCTTAAACCTGATAAACATTGTAATCTAGGTGTCCCGATTTTTTAAACTAATTTCTAAAGAACCATGGTTAATTGTGAATTTGTGAAAAAATGATATGGATTAAACTCAACATTTATTGATATTTATAAAAACGATTTAATATAAAGCCATGATAGAGTTTCTTAGATTATGTCGTTGTTTTAAAAATATAGTAATGAGTAGATGTGATGAAAATGGAATCCCAGCTGATATTTAATCATTGTTGGCCAAATTTTTCAAAACCTTCAAATTAGAGGGTCACTAATGGAACATAGATGGATGTGGGAAAACCTCTATATCACAATCCATAAATTTCCATTTATGATTATTGTATTTTTATCAGTTTCCACTTAGAGGATGGATTGTTGATATTTTTTTGTTACATGAGATTGTTCTATTATTATTTCTCTTGTACCTAATCTAGCTACTATCAATGTGCACATATGGAAGATATTCATACATAAGTTATCGTTTGTGGACATCTGATGTTGTCGACATGCATTAGGTTGTCATTCTGATGACCTCTCGGGTGAAACATTTCCACATTTACTAATCCATTTTTCTCATCTTATATTTCATTCCAGGGAAGGTAAGTAATTTTCAATATCTCTAGCACTTATTTTTTCTCTGTCACTCATTTCTCCCATTAAGGGAGTGCCTATTGTCATTTTCATTACTTTAAATTATGTTTCACACCCACATAGAGAATCATTATCATTCTAGTGATTTTTTGGGGGGAATTAAAGTACCACAAACTAGAGCTCTGTTTATGTGGATTCCTATTTCTATAAAATGTCAATTGGTTTGGTAATGGTTTTATTATTTTTTATGGAAAACATTATCATCAACAAAATAATTCCTAGACAAAACATTACCTTGTATTTCTGTGAGAATTCTTTTGGGTGTCTTCCTTGTCATCACCTTTCCATGGAATACTGTCAGCAAAGGTGAGATGTACATGTTTATTACCATATACTCATTTATCGTTAGACATTCTATTTCTTCATAAAAATATATTATTTGATGAATCTGGTTTAGCATAGATGAACCTTTAGGGCTTTGAAAGAGAACTATTCTAAATTATTATAAGAGGATGCAGAACATGTTGTAATATTTTATCTTCCTTCATAGCATCTACATAATGTGATACAATTACATTAATGTTATGTGTAATTTTTTATTTAAAATAATATTTATTTTCCATAAAATTTATGAAAAATAATTTTTAGGGAAAAATAAGGAATTAATTGGTTTATCTTTTCTTGTATTTTTAGTTTCCAGAATATGAATGAAAAGTTTCATGTTATTAAAAAATATTCCATTTTTAGTTGAATTTTCAATAAAATATATTGCATAATTATATATATTTTATGAAAATTAAATCATGAAATGTTTTTCAAAACATAACACATTTTATTTTTCTAGATTTGTGGATGATGGCACCTTTAACATAGTATGTGGAAAACCAATTCACAAAAGGCAATACAAGACCTTGATTTTATCCTGGTACCAGGTATACAACCATAAAGTATATTATATTCATTATTAATTCTAAAAATTTTATTTATAATATTGGTTTTGTGTTTAATTGACCATTTTTTTTGGTTTTCCCAGAATTTTATATTCATATATAAGCTCATTAAGAAATGAATTCTCGATTTTCTCTTTTCAAAAAGTTTTTTTATGAAAGTTAATTTGACTTGGATTCATAATTAGTGTAGTGACATATGGAAGGGTTTGGATTATTAGATTTATAACAATATTGAATGTTTCATACTTCATGAATCTTCTTTTTTATTTAAAAAATGAAATCAATTATTATATTTTCATATGAAAAACATAGATAAATTATTTAAGGCATCCTCTTTCATACGGTAGAATGGTTTCCTGCCACTTTATTCATGTTAGCACACTCCTAAATCTTGTTCAAATAGAGTGTGTTACCCCAATTACATTTTTTGAGCCTTTAATTAATTTGGAATGATGAAGAGAACATAATTATGGTTTTTATGTTATGATGTGTTCATTTTAATGCACTAGTTCTTTGATGTTATGAGAATGTCAACATTGGATGATTGATTCTTCTGGGTTCATCAGAAAAAACGTCATGATCATTTCATGCTAAAACTCAGTATACTCTCAATATTTATTGGTGAAAATGTGTCAAAAGTTTTTAATTATTGTCAACATTACTGTTTTTAGTGGATGTGAAAATATAATTTGATAACAAGATTTCATAATCTTCGTATGTTTTAAAAATTAATTTAATTTGTAAAACAATCTTAAAAATATATATTAATGTTATCTAATGAAACCTAAATAATAATAAGGTACTTATCCTGCAAATAAATATTTTGATTCCCATATGGATGGATCTCTACACTGCATTTGATTTGGTGGAGCTCTATGTTGATGTTGTGTGACAGCCCCCTTGTATTTGAGTGTTGCATCTTGCACCAATTGTAGAAAAAATCAGTGTTCACATAGTTTATCTATATAAGTATAGTTTTATAAAATGGAAGAGTGTATTTATAGATTTGAAATGGAAATGTACTCATTGATAATTAGTCTAGAGGTATAAAATATATGTTGATACTCATAGGGAACTCAGGCTCGAATCAATTAATATTCAAATTTTACTCTATTCTTTTTCGAGATGAGCTACTCTATTGTGCATGTTGGCATCCATTAAATTCATCCATAGTATAAATTTTTGAACAATGTATGAAACCTAACATTTCCTCACAACCATCTAATAACATTACACACCACCCATCCCATCATATCTTCTATTGTGTGCCAGTCAGTTCCACTAATCCCATCACATCAATTAGAGCTTGCTAATTTTTAGAAGTGATAACATGTCAAAGGTTGCCTCATCTTTTGCTACACTGTGTTTGTTAGAGACATGGGTGGTGACATGATATTGACAATGTAGCACCAGTATTAGACTTAAAGGATATATTCCCCATGTAACTCACATATCCAAATATAGAATCTTCCCTGACCGTAAATCCTCCATGAAAGACCTCAAGCCCCCCTCTCTCAAATTCACATGTCCTATTAATATTATATATTGGAAAAACTCTTTGATCACCCATTAGATTCCTTTTATCCCCCCGTCTTGGAATATATTTATCCTCTCAGGTACAACCAATTTGGGGTGAATGGTTTCAAGGATCGAATAACAGTTATTTAATTCTGCAGAATTCATTAGAAACCTCAATTTCTATGATCACAATGTTATGAAAACTAAAATAACCTATGTTTTAAAACATGTACCTTTGTATATTTATGATGAAATTATCTCTAATAAAGAACATGATGAAAATACCCAATGAACAACAAAAGGACTCATCCATTAAGGGATTATCTTTTGATAGACAAAATTATCCAATATTTGACGATGACTGTCCTTCATCCCATGATATGCTAATATATCATCAATAAAATAAAGAAGGAAGGTGATATCTTTGACAACGGGAATCTTCTAGAGGCTTGGGAAAACATTAAACAACCATATTAATGTCATAATCCTTCATTTATTTCATTCATAGATTCTATTGGGGTGTCTGTATATGGACCCGACCTTATAAAATTACACAATAATGAATTAAATGAATAATTCACATAGATCATCTTTTCAGGTTTAGAGTTTTAGAAAATTAGGACATAACCATTACATCTCAATTTATTACAAAGTAGAAACTTCTACTAAGTTTCCATAAAATAACTAATCTTAAAAAGAAACATGTCTAGTTCCATGTTTTAGATAGCATGTCTTTCCTTGATCCCATCCTTGACCCTATTCATCATTAAGTCCTGTGGAAAACTTTTCAAGAACTTGGGATGAGCATAAAAATCCCAGTAAATGATACACAAAGAAAGAAAACTATTAGTTTTTCAAAACAACAAGTAAAACATGAATACTTTATCAAAGTAATAATTTTCACCTTTACGAAGTAGTAAATATTCTTCACTAGATAAAAGATCATTACGTACCCTTTTGTAACCAAAAGATTACAATAAAACCCATATAAATAACACGTAACATATAAAGGTAACTAGGGACATAAACATAATTTAATGGAATAACCATACGGTTGACCTCCAGACATATCACTTAATGGAATAGCCATACAACCGACTTCCATACCCAATGCATTGGAGGTTATAATGTAACAACTCATCCTAGTGTTCACGACACCACACGTCACATGGTTTATCACGTAACCATCCTTCAAATGTCCAAGTACCATTATACAATCATAAGACATAAAATAAATCTAATGGAAAGAAAACATTTCCACATTTAGATCACAATATATCACTTGAATATATTGACATAACAAATCCATTATAAAATCCATTTTCAATACCAAAATACATAAAAGAGTATATGGTTTTTATTTCATTTTAATAAAATTACGGCTTTTTTTGGAAGCCAACGTCCAAATAATACTCACAGCGGTGGAAAAGGTCATTTTCACTGCTTACGTTAAAATAAACATTCCATTTTGTCGTTTAGTAAAATGCTTCATAGTAAAAGATTCCATTTGAATGACATTAAATGTCAAAGGTGTTTTATATAGCATACAAAAGAATGTCTTGTATTATAAAAAAATATGCCTCAATGAAAGGAGATTGGGATAAAGTCCCTTACCACTTTGAAGCTTTTAATATTTTAAACCATTAATATCCATATAAATAAATGTTTAAAAACCCATTTTAAAAACATGGATATTAATGATAAATATTTTTAATAATAAATCATTAAGTCATTTAAAATGAAATTTTAGTTAAACCGTTTTTATCAAAATGAGAGACACTTGAATACTAATAATTGAGGATTAACATTTAATCAGAACATTATAATATCATGTGAATAATGTTATTCATGATATAACATTCCAAAGGATAGTATATACACCATATAAGAGTGAATTGGTGCATAACAACAATGAAGTCTCAATAGAAAGGTAAAATGGGATTAAATCTCTTATAAAGATGGTATCCTTAAATTAAGGATAAAAGAATCTCATAATTATATGTGACAAATATAAATACACCCAATATAAGTGGATATTAAGTGTAAAACAACTAATGGTCATTCACACATATTCATAGGATGACAAATTCAATAACTACATGTTGAACCCAAATATATCGAAACTGGGTTTAGAAGTTCCCTTGTAATAATTCTATAGCCTAATGACATCACATTAAAATCCAGAAAATGAGTTGATGAGAAAAAAAGGGTATATCATCACTTGGAAATAAATTTTACATCAATAAGGATATATAAGAACATATCCCAACATAATAAGATGTAAATTAAAAGACCTAACAAAAAGAAGTCTTTTAAAAATGGGTGGTGAAAGGTTCCCTTACCGACTTGGGTAACTATCGAAACGTACACCCCAAGAAAGAATGACTATAAAAAAATTATTTAAATACTCATAAAAGAAATTATTTTACACAAAGAGTTGAATAATGGGAAGTACATACACCACTCAATGTAAATGGTGGAAAATGTATCATAAATCCCATGGGAATAAAAGTGTGATGAAAAATACTTTACGAAAACATGGCAGTGTAACAGAACCACTTAAAACTTCCCAAATTTGATTTACGAGATCAAATAGGGTCTCTTATAATATGATCATAAAAAGTACATAATGAGGAATATAAAATAACAACCACACTCAAAATAAATATTATCTTAAAATAAATGACATAAAAGAGAGTACTTAAAAAGAAAGAGAGAGGTATGATCCCTTACAAAAAGTCCAACTTGTCTTGTTCGTTTCATTATATTACTGAATAATAAACTACAGTTAATTTATACTTTCTTAATAACATTTTTCAAGTTAATTATTTCTTTTTTATCACTTATTACCATGTTATGAATGTTATGTAATTATTTATGTTAATAAATGTCGTTTTGTTGATCATTGGTACTTGAGTCAAAAATAATCTTCTTAATATTAGAAGTTTTTCATGTGGAAAAATATCCATTATATCTAGAATTATATTCATGATGTTGAAATAATAGATATAATATATACCCAGTATATACTTGTATAATAATATTACATAACATTAATAGGTTAGAAATGAAATGCACAGTTCATGGAGATGGTAAGTTGTACGTACGCATGAACGCTACTTTCATTTTTATTTCATATTTAACGGAATTAAAACTAAATGAGAGAGATATATATATATATATTATAATTACAGTATAATATAAATTTTATATAGTTCACATATTTTCATTAATTTCTTTTTTATACATTCCATGTATTGCATGAACGAGTCGGATCACTTGAGGGGGCGGTAGTCCACACTTTCTCAAATGAAATTATCACATTTGCACAACATGGAAAGAATAAAGGTGTATTTTAAATGTAAAATACAGAATCATGGAGAGGAAATAAATATAATATATATCATTAATAAATATAGTTCCATAATAATGGCCATAATGAGAGGTGGTAGGAGAAGATAGAACAATCATCGTTTCGTGAGGCAGTAATTCACCATCCACAGAAGCAATAAGTTCATTAACCATTAGAAGGAGGTGTGTGTAAGTGTAGCTATAATACATTTCATAAAAACATACTATTATATTTTAGATATTTGTTTGGTTACAAAATAATGGAATAAAAAGAGGTTATGAGGTTGGAGAAGCAAAATAAAATAGAAGAACATAAGAGAGGACATTACCTTTACATCCGGTAACACCCTTTGGTTGGAACCAAAATGGTTCCTTGAAGAGATTTCAGCCTAAGTTAAGGCTTCTAGGATGAATAGAGGGAATTGGAGAGATAAAATTAGCATATTTTGGTCAAGAAAAATAATTGAGAGGTGTGGGTAAGGGGGTGGAGGTGGGGACCTTTTATAAGAGGGAGGAGGGGAACTCTTGGAAAGTCTTGAAAAGATACTTTATTATAAAATAATTTTCGGATATTAAAGGTCCCACAATTATATATTTCAAGGATAAGGTGATAAGGTTTAGTAATACACCCATCCAATAGGTTTTTGACATGTTTATGACTTATATTTTACCTTATATTCTCATTTTATTTAAATCGTTCATTTATGATATAATCACTGCATCACTACGGTGTCAAAAATAAATTAATTTATTTAATGTCTATAATTGATAAAAAAATATCTTGATTAGGAAATCATTATATATTTCCAATTAATATTTATAGTCTAAACTATGATTTGTATAACCCCATGTAAAAATTGTTTTAGTAAAACAATAAATGTTTGTGACATTTTTATTTTAACTTAAAATAAAAAGTTAATAATTTCATTTTCTTACCCAAGTGGCTCCATGGGGTCCCCATGTTGACCCATGGATTGTCTTTGTCGGCCATGATACATCTAATAGTGGTAAGACATGTGTCAATGTAATTTAATATAATTATAACATTACTTTTACCTTTGATTACTTTAATTACCTCTAATCGCGATTAATAAAACATAAAAGTGACTATTCATCAAAAATTATTTTCATTCCATTGAACCACAATTTAGATCCTAATTTCAACAATGTATGTTGTATTTTTGAAATTCAAATCACATAGGTGGTAAAATTTCATTTAAACGAAAAATCATTTTTTTAACTACCACTTAGTGGTTTCACTATTCATCAAAAATTGTAGTTTTCCAGAAAAATACCAAATATTCTACCTAAACTATATTTGATATTCAAAATTCAAAAATGATGTCTATTTTACAAAATTCAAAACTTATAAGTTGCATTAATTTATTTAATTATTAATTCTTGTTGTCAAAAAATAGCGTGTTTTTAATAAACAATATCTATTATAAGATTGACACTAGTTAAAGTCCAATTTCAAAGTGAAATAAATTTCAATGACCACCATTGGATTAAATGGTAGAAATGTATTTTGATTACACATTAAAATAAATTAAAAAGATAATCAGACCATGTAAATAAATGAGACTTAAAAGAGGTTTTGAATTAAAATACTGCATTTTACACTATTCATTAAAAGATGAATTTTATGGGAAAAATACCAAATATTTATACAAAATATATTTTTATGTCCCTATTCTAAAATATAATTTTATTTTCTCAAATATAACATATAAAATTGTAAAAAACATGATTTAAAAAGGGTTCTCCATCAAAAGGTGGTTAATTGACCTTTTAATGAATATTAGAAGATTTATACTTAAAATTGGATTCATTTGCATTTAAGCCTCTAAAATTTATTTGAATGAATGAAAAAATAATTGAAAAGCATCTATAATCATTTGGTAGTTAGTTATACTCATTCCTGTCATTAAATTGGCAAGACCTTAACTATCATTTAAAATAATAATATTATATTATTAGTGTGCAACGTAAGATTTATAAGAAACTCATTGTTGCGTATTGGGTACTCCATTGAACATAGAATTCCCTTTAAATTAAAATTAATATTTTATTCACAAATATTAATAAATATGAAAATTCCATATTATTTATTTACCTGGGATGTTACAGTCTATGTTATTTAAAATAATGTTATGAAATTAATGTTTAATGCTATGGTTAAAAAACCTGGTAACCTTTGGCCAATCGCATTCTCTTGAACGTTTCATGTTATTAATTTTTATTTCTATATGATATATTACATGGATGATTGTCCATACATTAACATTGAACATTTTAATATGATACTCAATCATAGGGTGCCTTCTGTGTCATTCAATATAATTTACCAATCCTTGTAATAGTCTGTCAAATTGTATGATTGGATATTGCATAGGCATTATGATATCACCATATAATGACTTATAATGTTCTTGTCCGAAACATATTACATGACTCAAAAATATGAAATTCATCCCATATTATATTTATATATCATACATTACAATACATGCTAACATGTATCATATACATGTTAGACATAACTCCAATATTCTCCCACTTTCACTTATGTAAATAAGAGACATTGTGTTATTTCAACAGTAACTCCCTAAGATACCATGGTACGCTTCTCTTTGAATGATGCAGTAGCGTGTGCTGTGAGAAACCTCGACTTCTAACACACACCACAACAAATCAAACCAGCCGTTATGAATAGTAATACCCACTTTTTGAAATTTTATAAATTTTATCATTCAAAATGGACTTCGTTTTTGGATTTGGAATATCTAAATTAGCTTAGGGTTAATTTTTGGTATTTTTCAGAAAACATTCAATTTTCTATGGATAGTGAAAAAAACACTGAGTTATAGTTTAAAACCGAAGTTTTATTTAAATAATTATTTAAATTATTTAAATTTAACTAAAGTAAAAATAGATACATAATACCTATATAAGTTCATCGTAATTAATTGGAGTTAGTTTAGAATAATTATAGATATATAAAAATTTTATTGAACTTTTCACCATCTTTTACCCACCTCATTGGAGAATTTGTAAATTGTCATACAACATATTTTTACCGCTTCTGTGAGTGGAATTTCAAAAATACGAGAGACACGGTTAATGTTAAGGAGGAAAATGTGGTTCACGATGATAAAAATTATTTTTGGATAATAGTAACTTTTTACTTTTATTTACCAGTGTTAAAAGTAAATATGGTAAATAAGGGTAAAATGATTTTAATATTACCCTATCAAATGTCCAAATTCTATTGGAAAAGTGCATCTCTACCAAAAAAAACATTGGAATAAAATATTATCATTTAGGTCCACTTGAATTTGATTTGGACATTTATTATTATTCAATTCAAAGAAAAATTAAAAGAGTTAAAATAAAAGTTTATTTGTCACGACCCATCCTCAGGACCTGTTTCGTGACTACCCCAAGCACGCCTTCCTTAGACCAGGGGATGGCGACTAGCACCAAAGGCGTAAATGCTGATAAAAAGGGAAGGAAATGCCTTTAAAATATAAGCAAACACAATAGTGTAAGCCAGCAGAAGTAAACACTAAGTAAAATTTGGTACAAAAATAAGTTCGTAAATGTATGTGGGCCAGAATACAAACCCAAACTGAAAGTAAAGTAAAAATGGAAAAAATGTACCACAACAGAAAAGTAAAGCAGAAATGTCATGCCATCCACAGAAAATCTGACCAGAAGGGTGGGTACAGATAGTCTCGTCAGCTCATCGGGTCCATCCGTCTGCTACGTGTACATCTCGTACATTGGTCCACCTCTAAGTACCGACTTGCTCCACAAGCCTCAACCACGATCAGTGCTATCTATCATCTGCATCCAACCCAATGTAGTGCGGGCATAACCCGTATAGGGGTGAGTATACACTACTCAGTAGGGACCCTGAGACCCTGAAGGTCTCCCAGAATCCACAAAGGATAAACCACAGAGGAAAGATACAATCATGAAATAACAACCAACTCCACTTAGGTATATGCCTATACATATACCAAAGTCATCAATTCCTGTTCGGATCCATCATCTGAGCCCATGTTCGATCACATCCACTTACAGGAGTACAACCCAATCCACATCGGAAAGGACATCCCAATCCACATAGGAAATCATGTCAATCATATCGAAAATAATGATTGAAAGTCAAGACTCATCTCACACTGGTATACTTCTTCGTAAAGAGATAGAGATGATTAGGTGTAGCCACTGATTCATCAAAGATAGGAGCCACGTAGGATACTAGACCAACAAATCTTTCAGACCCACATATAATACTATTCCAGCCACACTGTCAGACCCACGTAGGATACAAGTACTGAGTCAAATACTATCCGACCCACATAGGATACAAGAACATTAGTCACGTAATGCCAGACCCACATAAGATACAACAATCGTAGTCATCTTCGTCAAACCCACGGAGGATTTCAGTATGGTCATCATCGATGTCGAACCCACAGAGGATTTCAGGGCATTCGTCGTCAATGTTGAACCCACGAAGGATCCTAGTACAACGGTCATTTTTGTCACAGTTGTAGCCAGCTCTAGGGTTCCAGCACACAACATGCTCGTTTTCGGGAAGGTCCGCTCCACGAGCCAAGTGGGTGGATATATCATCTTACATGTAGCCCAGATTTAAATTATCCCAATGTTCCGTCTCATCGATAGGAACTCAACACGATAGACGGTGCATCAATCAGACGTCGGGTCGGAGAGTTATTAGCTTTTTCGTCCCAGTGGCCCTGTTGGTTTTTATGTCAAAACCAACCCGACCATAATCCAACTGCATCCAAAAATCATGTGGAGTAATCCAAATGGTCCTTCTCACTATGAGGAAACCAAAAAAGTCGATGAAACGTCAATCAGACGTCCGGAGATCATGTTATAAGCATTCCCCTCTAGGGGCCCGAATGGTTTCGTGTTCGAACAAACCCAGTCATTCCCAAAGTACTCCGAAACCTTGAGTGTAATATACCAAAACGACCGCCTCGATCCAAGGATCGCATTGCAACTGACGGTGCGTCGATCAGAGGTTTTAGCCCATGTTACGAGAATTTAAACAAACCAGTCCGGTTTTAGTGGGTTTTGGGCCCGAACCGACCTGGCCCAAGACCCCCTGGGTCGGCCCGAACCTGGTTAACCCGACCAAAGTCCAGGTCCAGACCATTAGAGAGCGGATTGGCCCAGACGGTGTGGCCCGCCCCCCCTGCACGGCCCGGCCCGGCGCGGGCGGCCATTCCGGCCTGACGCGAGCACGGCCCGCGTGGCCAACGGCTCGGCCGTTTGGCCGAGCGGGATATAGAGGGGGGTGCTGCCCACCTTGATTGAAGAAACGGTCCCCATGAGGGGGTCCTGCCTCTTGGCCAACCGGGGGTTATGACCCCCGGTTCTTCCGAAACGGCCGGCCCAACTGGTCGGCCGGTGCTGCCACCGCGGGACCCCACGGTCCTGCCCCTCCAAAGTTCTGGTGGCCGGCGGTTCTGGACGCCCCTCCTTGCACCGCCGTGGCTTCATGCCGCGGCCTTGTACGACCGGCGTGTCATGATGGCGCCACGCGACGACACCATGCACCTTTGTTGTGGTAAAATTTCTTGTCCCCACGCGGTGTCGCGCCACCTTCATCCCAAACCACAACAAAGAACATATACATAGAGGGGGGGGGAGGAGGAACGACCGTGTTCGTGCGGTTCGAACTCCACCCATTAATTTGATAACATGTGGTCGGAATAAAACAACATCGTCAAGAGATCACAAATTTAATTCATTAAATTTGGACATAAAACCCCTACCTCGAAGAAGTCGTCAAACGAGGATCGTCATGGGAAAAAGATGTCGCGGAAGATGGAATCACAGAACAAGGCTCCGTAAGCGTCGTCAGTGTTCACCCGATAAATGATGTAGCGCGATGTCTTTCTCCGAAGAAGGTGTCTCTCATCGGATACGGAGAGGAGAAGAGACGGTACGACAATCTCCCATTGCGGTGACAGAGTTCTTTGTCGTAGACTGGGCGTTCATCGCGTTCTTCATCTAGGAAGAAGATGTTCTTCAGAGCACAAGAGTTATCTTCCTTGTTCCACACAACGAATCCACCAACTATAAAATAAGACCTTGTATTATTTTATTCACACACACACATGCCAACAATGATTTTAAAATCAAATTGCATTGATGAATTAATTAACATGCGTTGTCCAATTAAATAGGTGTTTTATTGGCCTGTAAAATAATGTGGAAGAGTTACAAATTTATTGCTATAGGGGAAATAAAAGGGGTGTTGGGGAAAATTAAAGGAGGTGGGGGCTCGTGTGGGACCAACACCAACTTCCTTGCATCTTCCCTTTCCACAATGATTAACCATCAGTAAAGAAATAACAATAAATTGTAAAACAATTTTATTTTTATTCCTCACATTTTTAACATCACCTCACGAGCAAACACAACTCCAGGAAAAGTCTTCCTAATCAATTACCGGCGCTGAAGTTTCATCAGTGCCCTCAGATTTCTATTCTGAGCACCGGTTCAAATGTTAGAAAAATCCGCTTGTTCATTCAATGTACATACCCGAGCTAAACTTCGGAAATTGATTCCGAGCACACTGGGCCTCTGAATTAGGTTCCGTCAGAAACTGCGTACTCATAAAATCCCAAAGAAAATTACGAAAAAATTAACTTTGAAAATTACTGTTCATTACATTACTCCCACATTAGGGCTTTACATCTTTGTAAAGATACATCAAAAACTAGACAAACAAATGAGGGTACTGAGCATGCATCGGAGCTTCCAACTCCCAAGTGCTCTCCTGGAGGTTCCTGTGTTGCCACCTGAGGCGTACTAGAGGAATCGACTACCCACGTAGGACCCGCTCTAGTCGATCCTCGATCTCCACTGGGTCCTCTGCAAAATTTTCCTTGTCATCAATGTCCAGCTCCCCATGGTCGATAATTTTTTTCGGGTCGTGTACGTATCTTCTCATCTGATATACGTGGAAGACGGTGTGCACCTAGTGAAACTAAGGTGGTAGAGCTAGGTGATAAGCCACCTTGCCTATCTTGATGAGAACCAGGAATGTTCCGATGAAGCCCAGAGATAACTTGTTGCCCCGGCCAAATCTATGTAATCCACGTCGAGGTGAGACCCACAAGAAAATGTGGTTGCCATCCTCGAACTCTGGTGGTCTCTGCCTCCTGTCAGCATAAGACTTCTGTCAGCTCTGAGCTATCCTGATCCACTCCTAGATGACATAGACCATCTCTGTCATGGCATGGCCCATCTCCGGCCCCACATGTTTTGACTCCCCAGGGTCTATCCAGCACAGAGGTGACCTGCAAGGTCGGCCGTATAATGCCTCGTATGGTGCCTACCTAATGGTTGAGTGGTAGCTGTTGTTGTATGATAACTCCACAAAAGGTATGTGATCCTCCCACCTATGACCAAAGTCGACAACACATGCACAGAGCATGTCCTCGAGAGACTAAATGGTCCTCTCCGTCTGACCATCCATCTGAGGGTGAAAGGCGATGCTCAGACATATCTACGTCCCGAATTCCTCCTGTATCCCCTTCCAAAGCGAGGATGTAAAGCGAGCATCTTGATCGTAAACGATAGATGATGGAACACCATGAAGCCGTACAATCTCCTGAACGTAGAGGCGTCCCAAGCTCTCTACTGAGCCCTACTCCCGGATGGGTAAGAAGTGGGACGACTTGGTGAGTCGGTTAAAAATCACCCAAGTGGAGTCGTGACCACTGGATGTACGTGGATGTCTGGTCACGAAATCCATAGATATCCCATCCCACATCTACTCCGGGACCTCCAAGGGATGTACCAAGCCCGATGGTACCTGGTGCTCTACCTTTACCTATTGGCAGGTGAGGCATCGAGAAACGAACACTGCCACAATCGTCTTCATACCCGGCCACCAGTGGTGTCATGTGAGATCCTGGTACATCTTCGCTACCCCTGGATATAACGCTAAAGGGGAAGTGTGAAACTCTCTCAGCACCTCCTCCTGTAAGGAAGTTGGTTCCATGGTACATCCTTTAAAAATGACATCGTGATCTCCTCCTACAGAGAATCCATCATGTTCCTTCCCTGAGGATATCTGTGCACACCGCGTCTCATAGTCAACGTCCCACGCTGCGCCTCTCTAAACCGCTGAAGAAGTGTAGGAATGACTGTGAGTGACCGAAGAAAGGCTGATCCATCTCTATCGACGAAGTATATCTGAAAAGCTGTTATCTACTTTTTTGCCTCCTTAAGTAGCTGAATTCCCATCCTCATGCTGAGTGAATCAGCCACTACGTTCCACATTACAAAAGTATAGACTATCTCAATGTCATTGTCCTGGAAGAACTCGAGCGATCACCGTTGTCTCAGGTTCAGGTCCTTCTGCTAGAATAAGTACCTGAGACTCTAGTGGTCAGAGTAGACTATGAAGTGCTCACCCATCAGATAGTGTCGCCACATCATCAGAGCGAAGACCACGGCTGGTAACTCCAAGTCCTGGGAAGCGTAGTTCTGCTCATGCTGCCTCAATTGTCGTGATCCATAGGTGATCACTGTCTACTCCTGCATTAGGACACATCCGTGTCTGGTCCCTGATGCATCGCAGTAGACTACGTACCGTACTCCATCCTCTTGTAGCCTCAAAATTGGTGCGCTGTTCAATCTCTGTATCAGCTCTTGGAAGCTCTACTGACATCTATCTGACCACACGAAGGGTTTCCCTTTATTCTTCAAAGCAGAAAGTGGTGCCTAAACTCTGGATAAGTCTGGCACAAACCTCCTGTAGTATGTAGCTAGACACAAGAAACTCCGCACCTCTGTCACGCTCCTGGGAGGCTCCCAAACTAGAACTGCCTCGATCTTCGCAATATCCACTGCAACTCCCACCTCAGAGATGACGTGTCCCAAGAAGTGGACCTCACATAACCAGAACTGTCAATTCGTGAGCTTACCATAAAGCTGGTGCTCCCAGATTTTGTGTAGTACAAACCGCAAGTGGTAGGCATGCTCCTCCTCAGTGGTCGAGTATATAAAAATATGGTCAATGAAGACCACGACAAATCGATCAAGGAAAGGGAGAAAGATCTTGTTCATGAGGCTCATTAACACTGCTGTCACATTGGTTCTGCGGAAAGGCATAACCAGGAACTCATAGTGGCCATACAGACATCTGATGGCCATCTTCTGCACGTCCTCGTCCCGAACTCTGATATGATTGTAGCCTGACCGGAGTTCTATCTTCGTGAACCACCGTGCTCCCTTGAGATGATTGAAGAGGTCATCAATCCTCGGTAGAAGATACATGTTCCTCAAGGACACCTGGTTTAGGAGATGATAATGAACACATAGTCTCAAGATCCCATCCTCATTCTTGGAAAACAAAATCAGGGAAGCCCAGGGTGAAACACTGGGTCGGATGAATCCCTTTCCCTATAAGTCCTCCAGCTGTACTCGTAGCTGTAGAAGCTCAGCGGGAGCCATCCGATATGCTGGAATGGATATTGGGGTTGTCCCGGGGTATAGGTCAATATAAAAGTAACCCTCTCTGTGGGGATATAGTCCTAGAATGCCGTCAAGAAAAACGTTCGGATACTGATCCGCCACTACAGGAAAAATAGGACTCCGCACGTCAACTGCTCCTAGGACGAGGCTAGCCAAATCATGAGTGATCAGATGTCCTCTCATCTGCATGAGTCCATCCTGTGCTAAAAAAGCTCCATTCTTGCCGGTGAAGGTGAACATACTCCCATCGGTGTGAACACACCGCACCTTGCGCCTAATTTAGTCGATCTGAGCATGGACTATAGATAACCAATCCATGCCAAAAACGATGTCGTAAGGCCTCGATGACGGTACAAATAGATCCCAGCCAAAGCTCTCACTTCCTAGAGTAATCTCACACTGTCGACACCAGTTCGTAATCGTCGAGTCTGCTCCCGTAAGAGCTTCTAGCAGTAATGATCGAGCCAACGGCTCCGTCGAAATCTCCGAGCTCCAAACAAGGGTAGTGAGAATAAAAAAATGACTCACTCTGGTGTCTATAAGAACTGAAGAAAAGGTGGAGTAGACACAGATAGTATCTCGATTCACCTCTGGGGTGTCGTGGTCGTAGGCCTCCAATGCCTGAAGCTGAGCCTGCCTCTGCCCACCAGATCCATGTGGTCAGGATGGACCTCCTTGTGGTGGTGGTGGTAAAGCCTCAAAGCGTCGCCCACCACCTGCAGTTCAGCCAGCTCCTCCGCCTCATCATCATGCTCTATGCGGACTGCCACAATCGACCCTTTGCCTCTGCCTGGGTGTCCACTCAACCATCTGTTTATCCTCTGCACGGTGGGTTGGGAATTCACGAGCCATGTGGACCTACCCCCCGCATGCGTAGCACTGTATTCTCCTCATAAAATTGGAACTACGCCATGTGCCCCGCACCTATGAGCCAATGTCCTGAGGTCATCTGCCTGCTAGTCTGTCGGCCTAGACCCCTGTGACGTCCGTCGACTACCAGCTGCAGAAGACTCTGCTATGTTCCGCCCTGCGGTAGGTCTCACTGCTGGTGTAGGCTCAGCAAGAATGCTCTCTGCTCAAAGGTCCGTGCCCGGAAGAATGGGTCTCGTACCATGTCCATCGAATAGAATGAGAGATTGGTAAATCTCACTAAGTACTGGGCTACCGTCATGCTGCCCTACCACACCTATAGTAGCTCCTGAATGCGCACCACACTGTGGGTGGTTGGGATGAACTCTGAGCTGAAGAGGCTCTCAAAGTCTGTCCAAAGAAGAGATGCCTCGTCGTGCACCTGGAGCTTCAGGATCCACCATCTGACTGCTGCCACATGCAGGAGACTCGCTGCAAGGATCAACATGAGGTCAGTCGTTGTCCCCACTAACTTAAAAACTCATACAATAGCCTCCATCCAATCCTCGGCTGCCTGAGGGTTCGTCTCCCCGCGGAACCTGGGCGGTCTCTGACATTGAAACTTGTGCAGTTCTCTAAGGCGATGTGCACTCTCAGTGGCTGGGGCTGGGGGCATCGATGGCTCAGAAGGTAGAGGTACCACAAGTGCCTCCGTTGTAAAAGGGCCCTCCACAAAGGCCTCGTCACTCGGTGGGATGTCGTCTCGCACAATGCTCTGAACCGTAGCTCACTGCCATTGTGGGGCCATCCTGAAAAGAAACAGGTGTTCCACGGTCAATAAAATATACCTAGTGAGATGAAACATAGTAATCGCAATGAAAAAATTTCAAACACACATGAAATCAGTGTTTTCGTGCACTGAGATGGAAATCAGAAGTTAGGGTCCTGGTGTACGGATACATCGGTCGCCGCACCAACACTGGACTCCCTGGACTGATAACCATGCTCAATACCCATAACACTATTTCTTTACATATAAGAAAGATCAGAGTCCTGGGTTCTGAGGTAAAACTGAATGCCTCTGATACCAATTTGTCACGAATCGTCCTCGGGACCCGTGACGTGACTACCCCAAGCCTGCCTTCCATAGTACAGGGGCTAGCGACTAGCACCAAAGGCGTAAATCAAGATAAAAAAGGAAGTAATTGCATTTATAAAGTAAAAAAACACCACAGAGTAAGCCAACAGAAGTAGAAACTAAGTAAAATTGAGTATAAAAGTAAGTGCAGAAAAGTAAGTGGGCCAGAATACAAACCCAAACTGAAAGAATAGTACAACTGGAATGAAAGTACAGCAACTGAAAAGTAATGTCGCATCATCGAGACATCCACCAAAAATCCGACCTGAAGGGTGGGTATAGATAGTATCCTCATCTCCTCTGGTCCAACCGTCCTCTCCAGGTACATCCCATCCAGTGGTCCACCTCCATGTACCGACTTTTTCCACAAGACTCAACCACAATAAGCGTTGTACGTCGTCTGCATCCAACACAACGTATTGTGGGAATAGCCCATATAGGGGTGAGTATACACTACTCAGTAGGGACCCCAAGACCCCGAAGGTCTCCAAGAATCCATGATGGATAAACCACAAAGGAATGATACAATCAAGAAATAACAACCAACTCCACTTAGTTATATGCCCATACATATACCTAAGGCATCAATTCCGGTTTGGCTCCATCATCCGAGCCCAAGTTCGATCACATCCACACAGGTTAGTACAAACCAATCCATATAGGAAAGCATATCCCAATCCACAAAGGAAAGCAAGTCAATCATATCAAAATTAATGATTGAAAGTCAAGACTCATCTCACAGAGGTATACTTCTTCATAAAGTGATAGAGATGATCAGGTGTAGCCACAGATTCTTCTATGCTTGGACCAACGTAGGATACTAGACCAGTGAAGCAGTCGGAACCACGTAGGATACTAGACCAACCACTCTGTCGGACCCACGTAGGATACAAGTACATAGTCCAATACTGCCGGACCGACATAGGATACAAGAACAGTATTCACGTACTTTCAGACCCATATAGGATACAAGAATAGTAGTCATCGCCTTCAAAACCACGGAGGATTTTAGTACGGTTGTCACCACTGCCAAACCCATAGAATATTTCTGTGCAGGTTTCATCACTATCGAACCCACGGAGGGTCCTAGTACAGTCGTCATTCTCGTCGCAGTCGCAGGCAGCTCTAGGTTTCCCGCACACAGCATGATCGTTTCCGGGAGGGTCCGCTCCACCAGTCAAGGGGGGTGATATATCAACTAAAACTTAGTCTGAAGTTGAGGTATCCCAAAGTTCCGTCTAATTGAATGGAACTCAACACGACAGACGGCGCATCAATCGGATGGCGAGTCTGAGAGTTCTTGGCTTTTTCGTCCGAGGGGCCTAGTTGGTTTCTAAGTCAAAACCAACCCACCCGTACTCCAACTGCATCCAAACCTTGAGAGGAGTATGCCAAAATGTCCGCCTCAATAATATAAACTCAACAAAGTCGATGGCACATCAATCGGACGTCCGGAGCTCAAGTTATAAGCACTTCTGTTCCGAGGGCCTGGTTGGTTTCGTGTTCCAACCAACCCAGACGTACCCAAAGTTTTCCGAAACCTTGAGATTAATATAACGAAACGACCGCCTCAATCCAAAGATCTCATCACAAGTGATGGTGTGTCTATCTGAGGTACGTATCCCATGTTATGGACATTTAAACGAACTTGTCCGGTTTTAGGGGGTTTTGGGCCCGGACCGACCCGACACAAGACCCCCTGTGTCGGCCCGAACCGGGTCCGGGTCCATCCCATCAGTGCGTGGCACGTGTGGCCTGCAGCTCGGCCGTTTGGCCGAGTGAGATGCAGAGGGGGGCGCCGCACCCCTTGATTGAAGAAACATCCCCATGAGGGGGGCCCGCCTTTTGGCCAGCTGGGGGTTAGGACCCGCGGTTCTTCTGAAATGGCCGACCTGACTGGGCGGTCGGTGCTGCCACCAAGGGACCCCGCGGTCCTACCCCTCTGAAGTCTCGGCGACCGGTGGTTCAGGCCTCCCCACCTTGCACCGCCTCTGCTTTAAGCCACGACATTGTCCGACCGGCGCAGCGCAAAGGCGTCGCGCCGCTCCGCGATGGCGAGGTGCTCTTTTGTCATGGTAAAATTCCTCGTCTCCATGCATCGTCGTTGCACCGCACCACCTTCATCCCAAACCGCAACGAAGAATATCAACAAGGGGGGAGGAGGAACGAATGTGTTCATGCGGTCTTACCTCCTCCCGTTAATTTGATTGCAGGTGGCCACAGTAAATCAACATCATCAAGCGAGAACAAATTTTATTCATTACATTTGGACTTAAAACCCCTACCTCGAAGAATTCATCGAATGAGGATTGTCGTGGGAAAAAGATGTCGCGGAATATGGTGTCGCGGAATGAGGCTCCATAAGCGTCGTCGGTGTTCGCACGATGAAGGATGTGGCGCATCGTCGTTCTCCGAAGAAGGCGTCTCTCAGCGGCTACGAATATAAGAGGAGATGGTACGACGATATCCCCTTGTAGTGATGGAGTTATTCGTCGTAGAATCGGCATTATTTTCATTCTTCGATGAGGATGATGATGTTCTTCAGAGCGCAAGAGTTCTCTTCCTTGTTCCACACAACAAATCCTCCAATAATAAAATAAGATCTTGTCTTATTTTATTCACACACACACATTCCAACAATAATTTAAAAATCAAATTGAATTCACGAATTAATTAACGTGTGTTTCCCAATTAAAGAGGCATTTTATTGACCTATAAATTAATGTGGAAGAGTTAAAAAATAATTCCTAGAGGGGAAATAAATGGGGTGTTGGGGAAAATTGAAGGATGTGGGGGCTCGTGTGGGCCCCACCCAAACTTCATTGCATCTTCCCCTTTCAAAATGAATAACCATCGATAAAGAAATAAAAATAAATTTTAAAACCATTTTATTTTTATTCCTTACATTTTTAACATCTCCTCCCAAGCAAATGAAACTCTAGGAAATGTCTTCCTATGAAATTACTTGTGCTGCAGTTTCATCGGTGCCCTCGGATTTCGATTCCAAGAACCAGTTCAAAAGTAAGAAAACCCCGCTCTTTCGTTCACTAAACGTACCCGAGCTAAGTTTCGGAAAATGATTCTGGGAACACGGGGCCTCAGAATTAGGTCCCATCAGAAACTGGGTACTCATAAAATCCCAAATAAAATTAAGAAAAAGTTTCCCTTGAAATTTACTCGTCTTTAAAATATTAACTAAAATATTTTTTATATAGGGTTATGCATACGATGATTTTCATTATAAATCTCATTAGAAAGCCAAAAATATTTCATAAATAATGGTATTTTATTTATAATTATTATACATTAAATAATATAATATATTTATGACACAATGATGATGTAGTAATTTCCATATTAATGAAATATTAATATAACTGACATTATAAAAACCCAAATATATGTAATTTGAATCTTTTTATGAATTAAACTAATTTTCTAGGTTAATATGACATATTAGGATTGGTTATATGAATTTTTTGCGAAGTAATAGCATTGTTGAGAATTTATTAGAAACAAAATACCCAATAGTGTAAAAATTTACATGAAATATTTTTTAAAACAAATATTATATTATTAATTGATATTATATTCCTAAAAATATAAGGCCTACCAAAAGTACGTATATCAATAATGGTGCATCATTAATGGATCAATTTGGGGTCCTCTGTAAGTTTATTGTTAGTTTATTGACCATATAATTTAAAAATATAAAGAGACATGGTAAATGTCAATCAAATTAACTAAAAGTTAAAAATAAATGATAATGTTAATAAAGTGACCCAAACCATTATAAAACCTATTATTTGAGTGGATTTCGACCCATCCCCAGCTTTTCCTCGAAATAAATCAATTCGGAGCCATGATAAACATAATATGACTTTATTATAAAATAATAATTTTTGTTTTTCATAAGGTGCCCCTCACCCCTCTTATAAAAGGGAACTCCCCCTTCTCTCAATTTTACACCATCAAAGCCTTTTTTCTCGGCCCACCCCTGCCCAAATATTCTCTCAACTTCCCTCACTTCAACCTAGAGGCCTTATTTTGATCAGAAAGCTAACATAGAAATCCCGTTTGATCAAATCAAAAGGAAGAACCCGAAGAAGAGGTAATGTTTTCACCACCCACTTTCAAGTTCCTTTCTTCTTCAACATATTCTTTCATTTTTATTCCAATTCTAAAATAATAAATCTAGTATATTCTATATACTATGTTGTTATTATAAATATGGTACACCCATATTCTATATTCAATCAATCCTTTAAATGACATGTCACCATACCTGTGTACGTACGGCTTACCGTCTCGACGTCGTGGTGTAATTGTTATTCAAAACATTATTATTTGGATAGGTATGATAATAATTTTTAATTGAAGTAAATAATAAATATAACCTTATAATGATTCTTAATATATGATATACCATCCAATTATATACGATTTTAATATCAAAAGAATGACATTGTCGCTCATGCGTACGTATGGACTACCGTCTCCACGAACGCGATGAGATTCATTCCCCATCATATACATTCAAGAATAATTTCTACACGATGATTAAAAAATAATTTTTAATTACTTGATATCATTCTGGATATTAATATGATACAACCTATCCATAAAAATCATGTCTTACATAACAAATCATATAACATAAAATGAATCAGTTAACACCCGAAACAACGATAATACTAAGATATTATTAAAAATGAATGTTAAAAGATCATATATGATATCATAATTAATTTATATGATTCATGAATAATTTAATAAAAATTATTTCACCATTATAAAGGAGGTTAACCTACACTCTACCAAGGAAAATTACATGGTATGGGTTTATTTCACAATATCTTCATTATTCGAGGTTGTTTATACGTAATTATCTACTGGGACCACATTATCATCCACATCTATGTTTCTAAAAAATGTATATCAAATAATCCATAATAGTTTATAGACTATGAGTAAAATTCAGTTATACAATTGTTGACTTTTTATAATATGTTTATAGAGGAATATTTTAGTCGTTTTCCAAATAAGGCATTTTTCTGCATTTTCGAAAGATTTAAGGTAAGAATGTCTTTTTAACTTATACAGTGGGTGAAAATATTTTCATCCTTTATGATATCCTCATTGATCCCCTTACAAGATTATAAGAATATTTTCAATGTTAATTTTTTCTTTTATAACTATGTGTCTTTTAAATGATTTAAAAAAAGATATATTTCTCTCAAATAGTTTTTTTCATCTATGGAAACATCCTTTGATGGATTTTAAGACTATTTGAATTTTATTTATTATGATACAAAACTTCCATATTGTATTAATGGTATTGTGATATGTTTGACTATGGATGTTTAATTTTTATAACATTCATGTTTTATGGAGATAGTATTTGACATTTCGTATTCTAGTTTTAATACGAATGTTTATGTTATTTTAAACCTATTCATATGAGAAATTCATTGGACATAATTAGTGATAGGTGGAGCCCGCTATAGATCCTTGATGCATCGTTAGGTCTAATGAGACAAACTACTGTCATGGCACAAGGCCTTGATAAAATCTTATTTGTAGTCTGGGCACAAGGCCTTGACTATGTGGTTATGATAGTCTGAATTATGTATTCCATCATTACGAAAGTGATTATTGATATTGAATGCGATTATTCGACCAATAGAATATCCATGTGAATAAGTAAATGGTATAATTTTAATTTATCTTTGCTTAATTATTCAGAATATTATGTTTAAAAAGCCTTTTGTTTTAGTCTTATACATTGCCTTAATTATTTTTTCTTATTTATGAAAGATTATGATATATTGTTATCCTTACTGAGCATCTGAGCTCACCCCTTACTATGTTTTAATTTTCTCATGATTACATGTAGTGTATAATGATTGATAAGAAGGGTTAATCTAGGGGATTAATGGCATTCTCAAATGATCATTTATGATGTGTTTTGTTTTCTAAAGTGTAATGTAACATCCATGTATGCAATACATTTTCCAAGACTGCTAAAATGATCGGTCTTTCGGGACATGATTCCTTGTAATCATGAAAATGTAATAAATAATGCACCGACTCTGGGTAATTGGGATTGGGGCATTACAATTGGTATCAAAGGATGATTAGTATAAACCTTGGAAGCTAGATTTAGATAATCTCAGGTTTGATATCATAGAACTAAGATGGAATTTGAGTATTAGTATAGAAGAACTTCCTAGAATTTTGGAATTATAGGGATTTTGTGTGTTTTCCAAGCAATACATCCCTGTCTGGATACGAGTAGGTAGAGGAAGATCTGGAACATATGTACCTACGGGAAAAACCCAAAAACACTTCTTTAAGATAGACTCGAACATGAACTGATGCACGAAAACAGGGTTTGATGCACTCTTGGTTATGACACTCCTGGTGGATATGCTTAGGATAATTAACATTTTTTATTCAAATCATTATTAAGGGTTAATGAGTATTTACTTCTCAATGAAAACATATTTTTATGATTATGGATTATATCCATAAATAGTTCTATTTATGTTAAGTGTTTTACAACTATGGAATTATGTATTTTGATTCATAAACTGATCTAGTTTATGCCATTGTATAGAAATGGAGCCTAGTGGAAGAAATAGAAACCATATCAATGCACACAATCCATGTAGGGATTTCCCTCCTGCTCAAGATAATTATAGTTGAGCTGTTGATGAAACCGGTGTTGATCAGCTATTCACCATACTAGGACAACTCACTCAGATTATGAATAATAACCTTACCCGTATGGAGCACCCTGATCCGCAGCATGGAGGAAAAATGTTAAGTCACTTCATGAGGAAACAAACACCAACATTCAATTGGAGTAAAAATCCCATAGTACATGAGGAATGGATAAATTCTTTAGAGAAATTATTCAATGCCTTGGGGAGTAGTGATAGTGAAAATGTTATCATGGAAGTTTACCACCACATTGGAGATACTGATCAATGGTTGTTATTGATTCAAAACACAAAGGAAGATGGTGAAGTATCAAATATGGAATGGAGGGAGTTCAAAGATATTTTTTTAGAATAATACTTTCATTGTGACCATCGAGAGGATATGGAAAGGTAATTTTTGAGTCTGTGACAAAAGGATGATGAGAATGTCGCAAAGTATGTGGATAACTTTACAAGGATAAAATGTCATGCTGCAGATTATATATGTAACCCAAGAAGTTGGATTGATAATTTCTTTGATTGGTTAAAACCGTTTCTCCATAGAGAATTAGTCTCACAGTCCTTCTCATCATAGGAAGATATCATCTCATGTTCTATCAAGACAAAAAAATAATTCTCTAACTCTTATGACATTAATGAAAAGCAAGAGAAGAAGAGAACTACTGATCACACTGGAAATGGAAATAAGGGGAATAAGGTAATAGTTGAATATCATTCATGTATTAAATGTGGGAAGAAACACCCTGGCACTTGTTTTATGGGAATGGGTTTATGTTACAAGTGTGGTGAAAAAGGCCACCAAGATCGTGATTGAAAAAGGATGAATGAAGCTACCGATGATCAGTGACCCAATTGTAGGGAGAGGGTAAATTTTGAAAATGAATGTCCTAAGTGTTAGGGGAACTTACCTCAGAAAAGGACATGGGATCAAGGAAAAGTTTATGCTATCACTACTGCTGATGTAGAAGCTCTGAAAGTCGTGTTGGTAGGTAATTTAATGGTTTCTTCAAGTTTAGAAAATGCATTACTTGATTCTGGATCATCGCATTGTTTCATATCTACCCATTTTTCTAAGAAAATTAGATATTTTGAATTTGATTTAACAGGGGAGTTGTTAGTCAGAACCATAAGGGAAGAATCATTGCTACATTGTTTTTCCAATCATTCCCCAATAAGGCATATTAATGTTCATTATCTGCTGATCCCATCGTCATAACCATGATTGAATTTGATATAATCCTCAGTATGGATTGGATTTCGGACCATGATATTAAAATTAATTATAAGAAGAAAAAGTTTACATTTTTTGATGACGATGATAAAGAACACATTATATTTAGAGAAGAATTGTCACCACTAGATTCTTATCTAGATCCACCCCCAGTAGCTCAACTAAATTCAATTATTGGGGAGGAATAGAATGAAATAACAGTCGGCGAGGAAAGGAATGTTCAAATAGAGGATGCACTTATTTTGAGTGAATATGTTGATGTGTTTTCGGAAGATTTACCTAGACATCCTCCAGAACGAGAAATTGAGTTTTCTATTGATTTAAATGCGGGTTCAAGGCCCATATCGAAGACCCCTTATAGAATGGGAACTATGGAATTATTGGAACTAAAGAAAAAACTAGAGGAATTGAGTAATAAGGTATTTATTCACACTAGTGTTTCTCCATGGGGATCTCCTGTACTTTTTGTTAAGAAGAAAGATGGATCTATGAGGTTACATATCGACTACAGGGAAACCAATGATATAACAATAAAGAACAAGAATCCCCTACCTTGCAATGATGATTAATTTGACCAACTACATGGAGCTCAATACTTTTCTATGATTGACCTTTGATCTAGATACCATCAGTTGTGTGTGAACAAAGAAGACATTCCGAAGACAGTATTTCGAACTAGGTACAGGCATTACGAGTTTTCAGTAATTCATTTTGGATTGACTAATTCACCCTCTGTATTCATGGATCTAATGAATAGTTTATTCAACAAATATGTCTATTATTTTGGGGTGGTATTTATGGATGATATCTTGGAATACTCCAATAGCTATGAAGACCATGAAAATTACCTTAGTATTATCCCGAAGACTCTTAGAAGACATGAATTATATGGGATGTTTAGAAAGTGTGAATTCTGCCTTCAGGAGATTTATTTTCATGGCCATATTGTCTCCAAAAATTGAATCTCTGTTGATCCTTCTTTGACCAAGGCAATCCAAGAATGGCCAGCACCGATTAATATAACTAAGGTATGTAGTTTTATTGGTTTTGCAGGTTATTATCTATGTTTCATCCATAATTTTTCCCTATTGGCTAACCCATTAACGAAGCTCATACGTAAAGGGTTTAAATTTGTTTGGACAAAAGAGTGTGAAGAATGTTTTGATTAACTGAAGATAATATAAGTCAATTCTCCTATATTGACTCTAACATCGGGGAATGATGGGTTTGTTATTTATAGTGATGCATCGAAAAAAAGGACTTGGTTGTGTCCTTATGAAGAATGATAGAGTTATTGTCTATGCATCATGAAAGCTAAAAACTCCTGAGAAAAACTATCCTACTTGTGATCATGAGTTAGCTGCTGTAATCATTGCTTTGATGATATGGAGAAATTATATCTATGGTGAAAAATGTGAGATATATACTGATCACAAGAGTTTGAAGTACATTTTCTCACATAAAGAACTAAACATGAGGCAAAGGAGATGTCTCAAACTACTCAAGGATTATGATTTCACAATACACTACCACACGTGGAAGGAAAATAATGTAATAGATGCTTTGAGTAGAAAGTATCGTGGATTTTTTAACTAGATTAAAGTTGGAAGGGATCCTATTTTCATGGAATTAGTAAATATGGATATAGGAATCACCATGAAAGATGAAACATCAATAATATTTCAAATGGTTTACAAACCATCATAACAAAAAAGGATAAATAGTTCTCATACCGATGATGAAGTGTTTAAAAAACGATTAAAGCTGTGAATGATGGGCGAATTAGTGAATTTGTGTATGAAGATGGAATTTTGAAATTTGGGAAGAGAATTTGTGTTCCCAATATACTAGATCTAAAAAGGGAATTGTTGGACGATGCTCATAGTTCCAATTTCTCTATACACCCTGGGAGCACCAAAATGTATTGGAATTTGAAAGAACATTTTTGGTGGGACAACATGAAAAGAGAGATTTCTGATTTTGTGTTAAGATGTATAGTTTTTCAACAATTGAAAACTGGATGGAAACATCCTAGAGCAGTCAAGAAACCTCTTCCCATACCTGAGTGGAATTGGTAAAACATCATGACGGACCCTTTCATGGGACTAACAATGACTCCTAGAAGGAACAATGCAATATGGGTCATTGTTGATCGTCTTACCAGGTCATCACATTTTCATGCTATAAGGGAATATTTACAACATGAACGTCTGGAAAGGCTATATATTAATGAAGCTGTGAGATTTCATGGAGTACCTCTATCGATTATTTCTGATCGTGATCTCCATTTTACTTCATGATTCTGGAAGAGTCTTTAGAAGGCCTTGGGTACTGATCTTCGTTTGAGCACTCCCTACCACCATCAAATAGATGGACAGTCAGAATGGAAAATTCAAACATTAACAGACATGTTGAAATCTTTCTCACATGACTCTCAGGGTATGTGAGATCAATATATACCTATGGTCGAATTTTCCTATAACAATAGCTTCAATTCATGTATTCAGATGGAACCATATGAAGCATTATATAGAAAGAGATGTTGCAAACCAACCTGTTGGGATGAAGTTGGTGAATTAAAACCCGTAGGCCCAGATCTAGTGGTAGAAACATTGAAAAAGGAAAAGTTAATCCAAAACCACATCAAAACAGGTCAATGTATGCAGAAGAGCTATGCCGATAACAGAAGGAAGGATTTGGAATTTTAGGTAGGAGATCATGTTTTCATGAAGGTATCTACATGGAAGGGAGTTATATATTTCGGTAAGAAATTTAAATTGAGTCTCAGAAACATCGGACCATTTGAAATTATAGAACGTATTGGGGTTGTAACAAACCATTTGGAAATGCCGCTAAGTCTCTCCAATGTTCACGATGTGTTCCACGTATCACTGTTGAGAAATACATGCCTGACCCAATGCATGTACTCACATATGAGAAATTAGAACTAGAACCCGATCTTTCTTATTACAAAAAAAACCATTAGAATTCTTGATACAAGAGAACTAGTGTTGAGAAACTAGACGACCCATATGGTAAATGTTCTATGGAGAAACCATAAGATGGTAGAGGCAACGTGGGAACCCAAGGAAATTATGATGAATAATCACCCGAGTATTTTCATGCAGTAGTATTTTAGAAATTTTGAGGACGAAATTATTTGATGGAGGGGATAATGTAACACCACAATCTTCCACAGTACGCTTCTCTTTGAAAAATAGAGTAGCGGGTGTTGTACGTAAATTCAACTTCTAACACACACAATAACCATTCAAAATGGCAGTTAAGAATAGAAATACCCACTTTGTGAAATTTTATTTATTTTACCTTTAAAAATGGACTTCATTTTTGGATTTGGAATATCGAATTTATATTAGGGATAATTTTTGGTATTTTTCTGAAAACATTCAACTTTTGATGAATAGTGAAAAAACATTGTGTTGTAGTTTAAACCAAAATTTTTATTTAAATATTTATTGATATTAATTATATTAAATTAAGGTCAATATAGATACAAAATTCCTATATAAGTTCAATGTAATTAATTTGAGTTAGTTTAGAATAAATTTAGATATATAATAATTTTATTGAACTTTTCACCGTCTTTTACTCACCTCCTAGATGAATTTGGAAATTCACATAAAACATTATTTTACCTCTTCTGTGAATGGAATTTCAAAAAACTGAGATAAAAGGTTAATACCAAAGAGTAAAATGTGGTTCAATAAGATTACAATAATTTCTTGTGAATAGTAACTTTATACTTTTATTTAGCACGGTTAAATGTAAATAGGGTTATTAAGGGTAAAAATGATATTAATATTATCCTAACACATGTCCAAATTCTACTGGGAAAGTGTTTCTCTACCAAAAAAAACATTATGAATAACATATTATCATTTAGGTCCACTTAGATAAGATTTAGACATTTATTATTATTTAATTCAAAGAACAGTTAAAAGAGTTAAAATAAATGTTTATTAATTAAAACATTTTTAATATAGGGTTATACATATGATAATTTAGATTATAAATATTCATTAGAAATATAAGGAGATTTACAACATAATGGTATTTTATTTATAATTTTTAGACATTAAATAATTTAATTTATTTATGACACAATGATGATACAATAATTACCGTATTAATGAAATATTAAAATAATTGATATTATATAAAACCAAATAAATGTAATTTGAAACTTTTTATGAATTAAAATGATTTTATAGGTTAATATGACATATTATGATTGGTTATATGAATTTTTTTCGAAGTAATACTACTGTTGTAAATTTATCAAAAACAAAATACCCAATAGTGTCAAAATTGACATAAAAGATTTTTTAAAACAAATATTATATTATTAATTGATATTCTATTCATAAAAAATAATGTTCGGCCAAAGTACATATATCATGATAGGTTTATAATTAATGGACCAATTGCGGGATTCTTGAAAGTTTATAGTATGTTGATTAACCATGTAATATAAAAATACAAAGAGATATGGTAAATGTCAAACTAATTAACTAAGAGTTAAAACAAAAAGATAAGGTTAATAATGTGACCCAAACCTGTCTAAAACATATTCCTTGAGTGTATTTCGACCCATACCCACCATATCTTAGATATAAATTAATTTACAGCCATTATAAACCGATTTTGATTTTATATTAAATTAATCTTTAATGTTTTTCCAAAGGTGCCCCTCACCCCTCTTATAAAAGGGAACTCCACCTTCTCTGAATTTCACAGCATAAAAGCCTTTTGGTTCAGCCCAACCATTCCCAAATATTCTCTAAACTTCCCTCACTTCAATATAGATGCCTTAGTTTGATCAGAAATCCAAACTAAGGATCCCTTTTGATCAAATCAAATAGAAGAACCCGAAGAAGAGGTAATGTTTTCACCACCCTCTTTCAAATTCCATTCTTCATCAACTTCTTATTTCATTTTTATTCCCATTCTAAAATAATAACTATAGTATCTTTGATATACTGTGGAGCAACTATAAGTATTTTTCCCAGGGGACATGATTTGATGTGCACAATTTTTGAAAAATCATGCAACACCTAGAGTGTGAGTAGGATTTTAGTTCTGTTTCTAATGTGCATAATTGTCTGGAATGCGTAGAGCGATTTTTGGGGAATCCATATTTATTCAAATATACACTTTACAGTCTATATTGAACTTGGGGAGTAGTGCTTGATTGCGGCATGGTTGCACAAAATCAATTTCAGAATGATTTTGATTGTGGTATAGCTGATTTATATGGTAGAAGTATGGATTGAAAAATATTCAATCCAATCATATAAGTGGGATAACATAGATAGTTCATACCACATAGTTTTTATTAGTGTGTGAAAAAACCATGAGGCTAATTAGAAGTTTAAAATTACTAAGTTTCCACTATTATTCTAAAGAGGGATGACCACGTTTCCCATCCCGTAATGCGCACATGACCAAACATCCTTCCCCCTCTATCATCATTAAATCCACTCTAATTTTTGTGATTTTGGGTACACTATTCATATAAATATGGGTTTATGTTACTATTGAATTAGTATATGGTGCAATTTTCCATTTATGATGTGGATTTTTCACAATTTACATAGAAGACATCCCATAATAAAATCTTGTCATCATATATAATAATTTTTAAGGAGCATAAATAGTTAATTACAAATCATTCATGTGCATATTGTCTTGGTTTTATTACAATAGTGACACCAACTACTCGGGTTCTGATGAGAGGTGTGTGAATGACATGCTAAAGATTTCAGGAAATGGATTTATAGAGGATTTTACATCACTAAAGGAATAAAATTCTAATTCATTTACCATATGTAATTTATTAATTTTTAATATTGTTGGTTGTCTTCAGTCTTTCACATTATGGTTTTGATATGTTAAAAATAAAATTAAATAATAAATTGAAATAATATTTTTAATTAAAATTAGTGTCTTGAAGAATGGAATAATGTGACTAGGACATTGACTATCCTTATCATTGTATTATCATCTTAGATACCAATAGTAATGGACTTGATCATAATCATGATCACAATGATGAGCATACCTTGAGGGATGACACTTTAAATGTTTAGAATTATTTGATTCCTCATGTGTATGTTCCTGAGTGACCACTGAGTAGACATATATAATGGGATGAGAATATTTTACCACTATAGGCCTTGAGAAACCTTTTATCCTCCCACATGTATTATTTATAGATTATTTGATACCTAGAACCCTTTTTGGGAGTTTGAATGTGTAAATACTAAGTGGACATGGAGGGTTCCATGATGATGAGATAATCCTTGAGAGAGTCAATGTGGAATGCGTAGATATTCTAGAGTATCACCATTGAAATTATATTGGTGGTGTGAGCTGGTTATGACCATAATGTGCTAGGTCTATCCCTTGGTATTCTGAGAACATACATATATTTTGGGTTGGGGAATTAAACCAACCCCTTCTATTATTAATATTAATATTATTATTATTATTATAATTTTATAATGATTTGTAATATAAAGGGTGGGGTGTAATTCCTTTGAGACATTAAATTTAAAGCCTAGGTGATACCATGGGATTTATAAATGGGAAAATATGTAATAATTCCTCAGGAAGTATTCATAGGTTTCCACATTCCAACATGATAATGATGTTTAATTTTTTAAATCCCATTGTGTGATTCCATCTTGGATTCAGTTATGTCTCCTATTGATGATGAATTCCTAGTACACTCTGATGGTAATCCTCAAAATCCAATGGTCCGTAGGATTCCTAGATTTCATATTAATATTTTTTAATAATGTTGATATAATTAATTTAAATTTTATTTTGGGAATCATGGGACAACACTAGGATGTTCCTAGTCGGGCATGATTATATTGACATGAGATTTTCTAGATTTTCTGGAAATTGAATTTGATCTACTAATATTGTTTTATAGAGAGATTCATATGTAATTCCTAGTATATGATCATTATGTTGCACACAATCCCTGATCAAACATCCTTGATAATTTGTTACTGATGAAAACCTCTCACTTATTACATGATCTGGGTGGTTTAAAGCCCAAAATTAGATTATTGAGTGGGACATCATAGACGGATTGTGGGATAGTACTGATTTGAGGCTCTAAAAATATAGGTAATCATCATGTATTTTATTTCTATTTTTTATTTTATATATGAATTGGCCCAATGGGTGAAAAGTTGAATATGCATGCATGTTTGTTGCATTTCATTTTATATGACATGTTTTAGTTTATTAAATCCTTTATTCGCTTATCATAATGTGGGTGGTGAAGGGATTATTTAAATCTGTAATTGTACATTATAATTTTGGGGTATATTCTCCCCATACAACTAGCCTAAACCCCAATTTCTGTATGAAAACTATTAGTGTATAGGGATTCACACCTGAGGTTCCATGGTGAGCCACGTATGGGCATCCGTCAAGTGTCCCATGACCTAGGATATTATAAAAAATTCTTTGGAATTCCTCTATCCAATTTGATATATATATATATATATATAAACCATTATTCCAATAATATTATATATTACACTTGGATATATGAGCAAAAAACTTTTTTTCCTAATGCATTATATTGATTCACTCAACTAGATTATTATGTTATCATAACCTATAGTGTTTGTAGTTAAGTATGTACCAAAAATATAAATGATAATTGGTTACATAACTCTTAGGGTTCTCTATTTACAATATACCTTATATATGACAATCCATGGGCATCTTATTTAGCATGAACCTACATGGGTTGATGTTTGTGGTTTAAATATGCGTTCATTTTAAAAGGAATATTACACTTAGTATTTTTGGGTATTTTTATTATCCAACCATTTCATCTCAAGTGTTATCTTTAAATATGTGAATGCATATAATTATTTTCTTAATCATTTTCCATATAAAAATTCAATATTTTCATACTATATTAATATGTATCTGTTTACAAAAATCATAACTTATGTTATTAAACCCAATTAAAATTATTTATACTTACACGTATACAAATTAATAATTTACATGAATCCCTTTTATATAAAGTATTTGAATCATTTGAAATCAATTTTCCCCACAAGAGTAATCATGGAAATACTAATAACCAACCCCTATATTTCTATATTAATACTAAACTCTTTGGAATGTGATATGTCTAACCTCAAGTCAATCTACCCACGGTTCATTACTCTAGATATCCCTCAATTCTATGAATATTTTATAACTTAATATATATAAAATATGATTAACTTATTAATTCAACCTCATAACCTAGTATAAGACAAATTGAATGTAGATGAAAACTCATCCAATTATCATACGTGGAACGTATGATCTTAAATGCATATATGACAATATATAGATGCAATTTTACACATTAAAAAATCATAAATCAATTTATATTATGAGATATTAAATTTATTAATAAATTAGGTATAACACTAAATATATTAAAAATTCATATATTCAGACATTAGATAAATAGTTATAAATTATTCATAAATAATGAAATTACAAACACAACAATTTAGGAATGGATTTGGGTAATTCCATAATAGTATAGAAATTTATAATTTATAAATTTTTTTTCTAAGATGAACTCCTTCATATTATCAATTTCATGACATTTAAAAAATTATATGATGTTTGGAATATATTTTTTTATTTTATTTATATTAGGTATGCTTTTTATATAATTGAAACATCGCATTTTTAATATTTTTTATACCATGATCATATCATTTTATCAAAACTATGTTGAAACTGGTTTAAATATTACTCGCAAATAAGTCTATAAATTTTATAATTTTTAATTTATAACCATGGAAAATTAATTATTTATAATATTCATCTTTACAGTTTACAATATTTTGTGATTCATAAAAAATTAATTAATTACACTATAATTTCTATAAAAAATTATATCTAAATTATAAGTCCTTCTATATGAATTAATGGTATAGAAGTTTTAAAAATTAATATACTAGATATTTATTTTGTAAATATTTCCCAAACATATAATACCTTTTGTATACACATTATAATTCATTAATTTTTAAAGGTTTTATAAATTAATAAATATCTTAAAATACCTTTTTCCATAATTTATAAAAAAATTATAATTTATATAATTAAATTCATAATTTTAAAATTAGGAAATTCATATTTTTCTATATATCTTATTTAACGATTTAATCTACATCATAAAATATATTTGGTGACCCATAATGTGTTATAATCCCTTTAGAGATATCAATTATACATTACAATTTAATTATTATGAAAAAGATATTATCCAATAAAAATTAATAATAATCACTAGATTTTCTGTGTTATCACAATGGGTGTCTTAGTTTCATATTATAAGACTATCCCTATTATCCTTATTAAAATAAATTTCATTATTTTTAACCACATAAAATATTCATATTCAAAACGGTGTTAATGATGACTCACCATATCATATGTTTTAATAAGTGTATTAATGAAGGATTACATTAGATCCCACATGATGATATTGAATATCATATGGTGGAACCCAATCATATATTATGTCTTCCTAGGTAGTATGTTGAGGGGAATATCAAATTTTATATCATTGTATCGTTAAAAAACTTGGATTGGGTCTCTTGATGATTGATTGTGTCTGATTGAGGGTTTTTGTATAATCATTTTCATATGGATTACCATATTTTTCTTTAATAGAAACACCAAATTTTTCCCACATCCCTTATAAGGCATGACCATTTTCTCTAAATTTAGGTGGTCTATTGGGTTTTCAAATCCAATGATACATTGGAAATCAAATTGGTCAACAGGATGGGATGTCACACTCATCACACACTTAATTTGGGAAATTATTTTGATTCCTGGTATTATCTTTTAAATTTGAGAAATGTTTCTGAAATACATCCCACACCCCAATACGGGACTAGTTACCGCTATTTTAATTACCTGATTAAGAACATTTGTCGACAGGAACAACCATGTCTGTAACATGTTCATCATTATTCAATTATTCAATTATCATGCTTTAGTTTATATCAATGCCTGGGATCTTTAGTGTTTGTTATAATATTGGGAGGAATTAGTTGTCTTGGAGATGGGATTCAACCTCTATAAGGTGTCCTACTTGTCATGTTATAATATAAATCAAAACCCACATTGATAGATTGACATAGATTAAGGTCACATAATAAGACTATACCATACAGTTTAGCATCGTGTCATATGGATGTTAATATAGGGCTCAATCCTTTAATAGGCATCCTACATATCCTATAAAGATATAAATAAGATTTTATATATTTCATGTTTTCGGTATCTATATTTTAAAAGATGTGAAAACAAAGGCCTTTAGTGGGTTATAGGAATGGAAGGCTACCTATAGTTTCTTCATGAGGATTAGGAACCTTTGAGAGAAGATGTGATGTAATTAGGATTAAATCCAAATTCATTCCCAATACTAGGGGAATCCTCATCATGCTACCGGTACAATTTTTACCAATCTGTATGCCCTCATAAGTCAATCTTGATATGATAAACAAGTGATAGAATGGAATTCACACATCACATAATAGAATATTTGTGTGGGGATTACAATTTAAATTTACCCTTGTATTGGAATGATTACTAGTCTCAAAAAGAATTTTCTATTGAGTTTGATTCAAATGAAATTGTTCTAAATATCCAACATATAACAAGAACTAGTGTTCTCAGAGTTCTATCATTCCAAATCTGATGAAGTGTTATGATATTTAATTCAAATTCACGAAATTATTATTTTCCCAATGGACCATGAATGTTAGGTTATTATATAAGGATGAATTACAATTAATGATAAGGTCATAAGAAGGTGTCATATATATACTTTTTGGATAGGAATGAGGTTTATTGTATTTTAGTTCATTACCAACCCATTGATGGGTTCTGATGGGTGATTTCAATCAACGAAATTATTATTCCTCAAGATTGGGGAAATTTAGTATCTTATTATAGGATGTATTCCCATGTTATATATTCATTATTTAGCATATGATAGACATAGAGTGATGATGACCATGAAGGACCTATTGAATATCTTTTGTAGACAAGAGTTCCAATATGAGAGTATGACACGAATAGAGTCTCTTGAGTTTATATACCTATCCCATTATAATATATCTTATAGTAAAAAGGTTACATGTATGAAAAATCAGGTATGTGATTTTACAAACATCATGTTCATATTTTTCTACCGGATATGTTTCAAATTTCATTATTTGTTGACCTGACATGTCAAGGGTGTCTGCCTGGCATATCTTGAGTGACTTACTAACTTGTACTAATTGATTCCCTGACATGTACTATGTGTCTTTATGAAATGTTTATGGTGTCATACTGACACATCCTTAATGTCTACCTGAAAAGGAAAAATTTTTCAATGGTGTATTCCTGAAATATCCTATGTAATTTTCATGAATGAATATGAAATTTTCAAGCTGCTTCTCAAGATCAAAGATGGAGTGTCATGGTTGTTTTACTTGAATAAAGATGAATTCTACAAATCCTTCCAAATAATCTATGCTATCATGAAGAATGTTATTTTCACGATCAAATGGGACATTTTCGTGACCTATTGTGTTATCAAAGAAAATATGTCTCAGAGCATTTATGTTATTTTGGTAAACATGACCAAGGTTCATAAAATGATTATAATAAACATGTATGTGTCATACTCTGTGACCATGAAAAACATGACAAGTGTTGCATGAGAGAATAATGTGACCAATGTGGACTCATTTGATTATGTAAACTTATGATAGTAATGAGTATGTGTCTTGAAAACATGTTGAACATTGTGTACATGGAAAAGAGCCCACATCCAAGGGTAGAGGTATTATATCCAATGTTATCATGCTTAAGGCCACATAGAAAATTATATTCCTGGGAAGGGGAGTGCAAGCCCATAAATGGGTTCATGAGTGAGGGTTCATTTAATGGCCTCACCTATTATTGTTTTCATGTAATATAATAGTGGAATTACATTAGTTCATATATATTTCATGGGTTTTCCACTTGAAAATATTCATGATCACATCCATTAAATGAGTGATTCACATAATAGTCATCTAAAATGATGTTAACATAATCATGATGTCAGATTATCAATGGGAAATTATGCAATGTAGTCTCACAATGTAATCATTCGGTGGGTCTTGTGATTATCTAGAAAATTACTCTAAAGGATGATTCCCACATAGGTGGGTATTTTCATAGCTCATGTGACATGGTTTAGGGAACTACTACATGTGAACGTGGTTGAGCTGGCTTTCAAGTTAGCTTAAAAGACAAATTTTTTTGTCTGTGTTAATATTCAAATAAAAAGAACAATTACGTATTTAAATTGAGTAATTATGAGAATTCAAAATTTTCTGTTGAGGACTCTAGCCAGATTTCAAGTATTATTTTTCCTTATTTTGAGTACTTTTTTTTGTTGTATCTTGGTTTTGTTGCGTAATGATTTGATAATGTTGGAAAAAATATAGAAAGAGCATGGTAGGTACGACGATTTCCCAAACTATGAATCCCAAACCAACAATCCAATAAAACCCAAATAGAGGGGATTCACATTGCTGTTTCATGGTATAGAAAAATATGCACCAATACCCATAAAATCATGCATAAATTTGTAATTAACCAAGAAATTAGATTTTAAAATACCCAAACACCCATATTAACCCCAATCGACCCCAATCACCCTAATAAAGTTTCATTAATTTTTTGAGGCTCCTGGATGATTTATTAAGGCTCATAGCTTCTATTATTTTTGATTCGAAGCCTATATCTTAGAATTATACTTATCTTGGAAAGTTAATCTCATCCTGGACAGTTTACGATTCTTCTTCCATTCATCAGTCTTTATATAGAATAACTTATCCTAATTTTTTTGATGTAGATATACTTTTCTAGGAAATTCATATAATACTGTTCGACCATGATCCAGTTTAGAAGGGACTTGATTCATTTTATTTTAGATTTAGTTTTCCATTTTAGATAACATAATTTTCAATTATTACAATCTAATAGGGAACTTCCATTGGTGGGAATTTGCCAAAAAATTGAGACATGTGGTATATTATTCAAATACAAATGTCTAGATTTTAATTATGTTTATGTAATTGTGTAATTTCTTTTGGATGATTACAAATTGAGGTTCATAAATTGAATTTATTAATTTTGTAGACTAATTTATTATGTTATTTTTAAATAGGGGATATTGGGATTGTGAATTTTTTATAATTAATTGATCAATTAATTATGGGATTATTGGGAATTTGGAATTGATATAACTAATTGGTGAATTAATTAATTATATTAATGTAATTAATTAATTAGTGAATAAATTTAGGGGATTAGTGTAATACAATAATGATAGAATTTGTAATGATAATGATGTTCGTAATTAATTGGTTTGTTAATTGACAAGATATGCATACTTATTAGCATCATGAATTAATTTATAAGGTTTTTGTGATAAACTAATTATTGAATTTTTTATGAAATTAATGTGGTTATTTAATTGATGAATTAATTAATGGATTTGTCTGAATATGTAAATTTTCAATGTTATTAGTTAATGTGATATTATGAAACATGTGTGAATTGAAATGATGAATGATAATAAAGGAATTCATATGTTAATTTAAATGGTGAATGGTTTCAATGTAATGAATATGTGAATTGAAATGGTGAACGATAACAATGGAATTCATATGTGAATTGAAATTAATCATGGTAATAATGTCATTCATATGTGATTTTAAATGATGAATGATAGAAATGGAATTTATAAGTGAATTTAAATGATGAATGATAATAATGGAATTCATATGTAATTTTAGAATATGAATGGTAATAATTGAATTCTTGTGTGAAATGATATGATGAATGGTATAAATTTAATTCATCCATATAGATTCCCTTGGTGGTAGTGTATACTATTGCTTGAGAATAATGTTGTATTGTGAGTTCAGGGGTCCATATGAACTTGGGTGGTTTATATTGTCAAATAAAGAGTAATTGAATAAATGTGAAGATTATACATTATTTATAGTGTCTATTATTTATACCAATACCTATAACTGTATACATTGTATGTTGTTTTAAACAGAATTGGTGGTGGCCTACTATGTAGTTTATGAACCCTACCTGAGATGCATGATCCGTACCTAAATAAATTTCATGTTTTCTGGAATGGATAACGGAAAAGGACCTATGATAGATGAATGATTTTGGATGGATCATGGATGAGGTAACAAGATGATGTTCAGGACCCTCTTGTGATTTTTAGTGTCTTTTCCATTGTGTTTGTACTTGACATTGTGTATGCACTTCTAATGGATTATCTACTTTTCAATTTTGATATTTTATTTCTATTTTGGTCACCTCCTAATGTTATTTCGATAATTATTATACCATTTGGTTATTGATTATTTATATCCCACTAGTGTATTAATCTTATAAATTGGTCATAGTCTACCCATGATTGATATTCAACCCCCATCTCTAGTCCTCACCCTCTACTATATAGGGAGGATCCTTTGAGAACATTTGGTGTTATATCACAAGGAATTGTTGTGTGACACTCGGGTTGTGACAGTACAATGTGGTATTTGATCATTGTATTAATTTTTTACTATTTGGGAACGGTATTTAGTTGACCAGAAATATGATATTCTTTGTTATGAGATCATTCATGGGAGTATCTAACCTTTGTTCATGGGATAACAAAATTAACCCTTGTGAGATTCTTGTTCATGATGTTAAAAATTAATGTTGAATATTATTTCACATCATGTGGAACACATGTTCTGTGATGTGATTATTATTTGAATGATTGGATGTGATTTGACTTATAGACCACTAAGGAATGAATTTGAGTATACATTCATCATCCTTGGAACTAAGGATTATATTGTGACATGAATCAACATATGAATGATTGGTAAAACATGTTTTGGGTAACTTGTTGAAATTGAATTGTTTTTCCATGGTTGTTCTATTGAACTAAAAATGGTTCCTACGGTGAACCTGAAAGTTATAAAATTTTTCCAGATGAATAAAATGTGAATATAATGTGAATCATTATAAATGAGATTGATTTTACACTTTTTATCCATTAATTATATATAGGATGGTTACGGGTAGTGTTAGCACCTTGGTTTTTACTGTCTTCTGGGATCAGGGGAGATGAATTGTTATCGACTCATGTGAATCAATCTTGTTAAATGGTTTAATGTTGGGTCTTGTGTCCCAAGACAAGTGTATTTCATTATAGTGATATTACCCTATATTGATTCTTTCTAAGAGTGTGACCAATGGTTATGGCTGGAGAAACTTCTATAATAGTGGAACCTAAGGTAATGATAGTTCCATATGAGAATGAAGGAGAGAAGTTTTGTTAGAACATTGATATCATCATGTTATTCAAGGAACGATACCTAGAGCTAGTTTTAATGAATATGTATGACCTTACATGGGATTTTATATTGTAGATGCCTCAAAATATTCTTGAATTGGGTGAGCCTAAGGAAGCAATATTCTACATTGAGTGTATCTAGATGACACTTTAGCATTTAGAAACTACTGCTGACAAGAGGTCCAATATTTATGCTTATATTCTATTTAGATCAATGATGCATTGGTTGGATTATAATGCTCAGACTAGAAATGGTGATGGTTGGCTATGGAAGGAATTTTTCTAGAATTTCATGGAGTACATTTATCTGGAGATGGTGAGGTAGGGGAGAGATGCTGAGTTAAAAATGAGGAATTAGTGGAGTATATATGTTATGGAATATGATGGATTCTTTAAATAAGTGTAGCAATTTTCTATTTCATTGGGAGGGGATGAAATAACAATACAAAGTCATTTCATGGATATTATTAAATGTTTTATTAAATATTATGTTATCATATTCTGATTTAATACATTTTCGTAGGTAGTTGATCATTATCTTGTAGACGAGGGAAACCTAATTGAGGATTTCAATGGAGGGAAGGTGGTTACATTTAGATAATTAAGAGGTATGCCATTTAAGAGAATAAAACATCGCTACGAGGGTATTTTTTTCTTGATATCAAGAAGTGTGGCTCACAGGGTGTATCAATTACTCCGGACAATACCATGATTTTACATCACTTGTATTGTAGATATGGAAAATATCAATGACACTATCCCCGACCACCAGGAGAGTGTAGATCATGTAGCTATATGGGACATCTACAGATGTTCTACATGATCCTTTGATAGATATGTATTGATGGAGGAGCATGACAGAACCAATGTGCAAGAAGGTGATCTTTTTCACTATATTAGTATGGAAGATAGAGTTCTGTAGACCATGTAAGTAGAGGTTGTGGATGAGGTGCTTCTGGAATAGAGTGACCATATCTGAATTGTATTTCAACTCAGGGTTCTCAAAATGCGTCATGTGGAGGGGGATTATAGTTACAAGTAGTACAACATATACTTATGTATAGTGAGGTTGGACCATCAATGGTGAAATCTATTATTCATGTATCTTATATATTAGCTACGAGATTATTTGATACTAGTGCCTCTAATTATTTTTTCTATGAACTTGTAAATGGTATGAGCCTGTAGGTGGAGTTCATGAGTTGGTTGTTGACAATAAATACATTATTTGGAGTATGGTCTAGAGACATAATCCAGTGCAAGGGATGTTCTTGTGAGATTAGGGAGTATTTCATTCTCTATGATATCTATATTATTAACATTTTGGACTTCAACCCAATTATTGGTATTGAATAGTTATTATGATAAAGAACCCACATAGGTCGTTACAATTGGATACAGACATTTCATCTCATGATGGAAATAACAACATTCCACACTAAGATTTAGATATCAAGCATTGTCATGAATGACTAATTCATTAGAAACTGGGGGAGTTAGCCACCTAGTTTTATAGTCTATTTCTTGATAAAATAGGTTTAGTGTGATTTCATTCCACCAATTGTTTATTGGTTTTAGGATGTGTTTCATAAATACTTCTCAATTCTTACAGTTGAGAGAGATTTGAATATTAAAATTGAGCTCATGCAAGGAGATAAACATGTTTATATTCCACCCTATAGAATTGCACTCCAAGTGATTCATGATATTAATGCATAGGTAGATGAGTGGTTGGGTATGAAATTTAACTATCTGAGTATGTAGCCTTGGAGTTCTCGTGTGTAGCTTTCAATGAAAGATTATATAACACTATGCTTATATGTTGAATATCAGAAGTCAAACTAGATGAATGTTATGAAGTAGTATCATCTTCTGAACATCAATGAATATTTTTAACTACTTGAGGAGAACTTGTCTATTTTTCAATATTTAATAGAGATAATGATATCATCTATTGAGATTTCCACAATCTCATATACTAAGGACAACATTAAGAATCTAGTGTGGCCTATATGAGTGTTTTGTAATGTTGTTTGGGTTGATGAAAACAAAAACATTGTTTACGGCATTGATGAATATAATATTCCATATATAACTAGATCTATTTGTTGTTGTTTTTGTGGATTAAATCTTGATGACCTCCAAGATTCATAAAAATAAGGGCCAACTTCTTGACATTTTCCAGAATACACTGAGAGAGCATCGACTATAACCCAAGATATGTAAGTGGAAATTTTTTATTGACGAAGTACACTTCCTGGGACACATCATCATAGAAGAAGGTGTGTCAGCGGACCCAATGAAGTTTTAGTTTCTGGAATATTGGGAGAATCTCAAGTATGGTTATGATAATTGTAGCCTTTTGGGGTTAGAATGATCTTATTGGAGGTTCAAATATGACTTTTCCTATTTAGATGATAAACTTGTGGGCTTGACCATGAAATTGAAAATGATTTAATGGTTAGAATCAAGCATGAATGATTTCTAGGGGTTTATGAATCGCTTTACCTTGACAATAATAATGATCCTACCAGAGCTAAGTGAGGACTACATGGTGTTTTGTTATTCATTTATAATTGGATGTGGGTAGGTGTTTATATAGAGTGATCGATTTGTGAAGTATGGGTCTCAAATGATGTTTCAACATGAATGGAATTACCCAACACACGACCTTGAGTTAGCTACTATGGTTAATTCTTGGATGTGTTGTGGAATTATCTTTTTCCCGAGAAGTTTACAATGTAAAAAATCATATGTTCTTGAAGTAAATATTTCTGTAGAGATATTTGAATCTAAAATAGTTGAGGTGGGTTGAAACTATGATGACATTTTATTTTGAGATACTATATAAACCTTAAAATGTATATAATGTTACTAAGGCTTTGAGTAAGATAATTCATAGTTAGGTAGTTCAAGAGTCTAGAGCTGAGTGAAATATGAAAACATTGCTGGATGAAATGCATATAGTGGTTCAATAGATCTATGATCGGAAGACTCTCATTTTAGATTCAAGGGAGTAGAAAATTTTGATACAGATCCACTATAGTATGTATGAGGAATCAAAATGTATATCCTTGATGTAATGTTTTAATGGTGGGAAGGCAACATTTTATCAGACTATTGATGAGGATGATATCGTCTACGTCCGAAATCACATTTTTATGCCAATTAGTATGTAGGGATAGTTGATAAAAAAAATTCTTGCCTCAATGTTGGTGGTGCATAAAGGTGTGACCAAACTGTATTGTGACCTATGATTGTAGTTCTGGTGGCTATGCCTGAAAAAAATATTACAGGGATTGTTACACAATGCTACACCATTCAGCATGTGACGGTCGAGCATCAATTACCCAATGGTTTAATAAATTTTTTTCATATTATATTATTAAAGTGGGATAAAATTACTATAGAATTTTGTTTGTGTCTTCAGAGGACACCATAGACGAATGATGTTATTTGGATGATTTTGCTCCATTTGAAAAAAGTAGCACATTTCTTACCGGCATGAGAGACTTTCTCTATGGAGGATTTGGGAGATATGTACGTTCAGTAAATATTTAATCTACATGGGGTTCCATAGACTATATTTAACACCCCAATCTTCCATGGTATTCTTCTCTTTTAATAATATAGTTGTGTGTGTTGTACGCAGCTTCATGTTCTAACACACACCACGACCAATCAAATTAGCCGTTATGATTATTAATAATAACTTTTTAAAATTTTATAAATTTTATCTTTCAAAATGGACTTCATTTTTGGATTCAGAATATCGAAATTAGCCTTGGGTGAAGTTTTGGTATTTTTATGAAAATATTCAATTTTTTAAGGAATAGTGAAAACAAAGAGTTATTAGTTAAAAATGGACTTTTTATTGAAATAATTATTTATTTTATTTAAATATATTTTAGGTCAAAATAGATACGTAATACCTATATAAGTTCAATTGAATTCATTGGAGTTAGTTTATAATAATTTTAGACATATAAAAATGTTATTGAACATTAAACCGTCTTTTACCCACCTTCTAGGATAATTTTCAAATTCACATAAAACATAATTTTACCACTTATGTGAGTGGAATATCGAAAATCCAAGATATAGAGTTATTGTGGTTCAATAAGATAAAAATAATTTATGTTGAATAGTAACATTTTACTTTTATTTAACACGGTTAAAAGTAAATAGGATAATTAAGGGTAAAAATGATATTAGTATTACCCTAACACATGACATAATTATATTGTACAAGTGTATCTCGACCAGAAACAACCATAGGAATAAAATATTGTCATTTCGGTACAGTTGGATTAGATTAGGACATTTATTATTATTTAATTCAAAGAAGAGTTAAAAGAGATAAAATCAATGTTTATTAACTAAATCATTTTTAATATAGGGTTTTACATAAGATAAATTAGATTATAAATATTTATTAGAAATATAAATATATTTCTTACATAATGTTATTTTATGTATAAATTTTAGACCTTAAATAATTTAAATTATTTATGAAACAATGGTGATGCAGTAATTTCCTAATTAATGAAATATTAAAATGATTGATAATATAAATATCCAAATAAATTTAATTTTATACTTTTTATGAATTACCCTAATTTTATAGGTTAATATGACACGTTGACATGGATTTAATTATGTTTGTTCGACGTAATAATTCTGTTATGATTTTCACAAAAATCAAATACCAAATAGTGTCAAAATTGACATAACTGAGTTTTTAAACCAAATATTTTATTAATAATTGATATTCAATTCCTAAAAATCTCATTTTCGGCCAAGATACTTATATAGTGATAGGTGTATCATTAATGGACCACTTGTGGGTTTCTTGGATGTATATAGTATGTTTATTAACTATATAATATAAAAATACAATGTGACATGGTAAATGTCAAACTAATTACCCAAACCAGTCTAAATGCTATTGATTGAAAGTATTTCGACCCATCCCCACCTTAGACTTTGAATAATAAATTTTGGAGCCTTTAGAAGCCGAATATGAAATTACTATAAAATAATATTTCTACCTTTTCCAAAGGTTCCCCTCACCCCTCTTATAAAAGGGAGCTCACCCTTCTCACCAATTCACACATTCAAAGCCTTTTAGCTCAGCCAACTACTACCCAAATACTCTCTCATATTCCCTCACTTCATCCTAGAGGCCTTAGTTTGATCAGAATGCAATCCTAAGGATCCCTTTTTGATCAAATCAAAAGGAAGAACCCGAAGAAGAGGTAATGTTTTCACCACCCTTTTCATGTTCATTTCTTATCCAACTTCTTTTTTCCTAGTTATTTTCATTATAGAATAATAGATATAGTATATTATATATATTGTTATGTTATTATAAATATGGAACAACTAAATTCATTATTCTATCCATTCCATGAATGACATGTCACCATACGTGCGTACGTACGACCTACCGTCTCCACGTTGTGGTGTAAATTCTATTCAATATATTATTAATTAGAGGGGTATAATAATGATGTATAATTAATGTAAATAATAAATATAAAATGATTATGATTCTGTATATATGATATAACATCCAATTATATATTATTTTAATAACAAAAGAATGATATTGTCGCTCGTGCGTACGTACGGACTACCATCTCCACGAACGCGATGAGATTCCTTCCCCATTGTATTCATTCAAGTATAATTATCATTTGATGATTAAAAATAATGTTTAAGGACTTGATGTCATGCTGGATATGAATATAATACATCTTATCCATAACAATCAGGCCTTATGTAACAAAACATATAATAGAAAACGATTAAGTTAACATCCGAATCGACGATAATACTAAAATGTTGTTAACAATGCATTAATAGAGGATCATATATGATATCATAATATTGTATATGGTTATTTTATAACATAATAACAATGTTTTAACTATTATACAAGATATTAACATACCATTTAATAAGGAAAATTACAAGGTATGTTTTTATTTCACAATATCTTCATTATCCGAGGTTGTTTATACATGATTATCAACTGGGACCTCTTTATCATCCACATCCATGTTTCGTAAAAATGTATTTCAAATCACAATTAATATTTCATAGACTATAGTATAAAGTCATTTATACCCTTGTTGACTTTTTATAAGATGTTTATAATAGAATATTTCTGTCGTTTTCCAAACAAGGTCCCTTTTAACCATTTCGACAGAATTAAAGAAATAATGTTTTTTAACATATTCGGCAGGTGCGGTTATTTTCGGTTATTATAAAATCGTCGAAACTTCCCTTACATTCTATAAGAATATTTTCAAAATAATTTTTTTATTTTATAATTATGTTACTTTTAAATGATTTAAAAAAATAGATATTTCTCTCAAATAGTATAGATTTCATCTATGTCATCATCCTTTGATAGATTTTAAGCTTATTTGAAGATTATTTATTATGATACAAGACTTCCATATATTATTTATGGTTTTGTGATATGTTTTACTGTGGATGTTTTATTTTTATACCATTCATGGTTTATGGAGAATGTATTGAAATTTTGTATGCTTGTTTTTATACGAATGTATATGTTATGGTTAAAACTATTCATATGATGAATTCATTGGACATAATAAGTGATGGGTGGAGCCCGCTGTAGCTCCTCGATGCATCTGTAGGTCTCATTAGACAAACTAGTGTATTGGAACAAGGCCTTGAAAAAATCTTATTTGTAGTCTTAGAACGAGACCTTGGCTATGTTGTTATGATAGTCTGGAATTATGCATTCCATCATTATGAAAGTGGTTATTGATCTTGCATGTGATCATTCGACTAGTAGAATATCCATGTGAATCAGTAAATGGAATTATTTGATTTAATCTTTTCCATATTATTCTGAAGATCAAGTTTAAAAGGTATTTTTTAGTTATACATTGCCTTAAATGTTTATGCTTATTTATGAAAGTTTCCGCTATATTGTTATCTTTACTGTGCATCTGAGATCCCCCTTTCAATGTTTTAGTTTTCATAGGATGTGAAGATTTAAGTTATGTATTACATGCATGGATAGTATGAGGGGATATGAGTGTGTATTATGAAGACAAGATGATGTTGTAGTTGTTTTCACTTTACGATTTAATGTAAACATTATGAATGTATCTAGTTATTCCATGGATACTCAACTAATCAGTCTTTTGAGACATGGTCTTTTGTGATCATGACAATATTATGTAATAATGCTTCGACTCTGGGTAACTGGGGTCGGGGCGTTACAGTTGGTAACAGAGGAATTTTAGTACAATCCTTGGAAGCTAGATTTAGATAATCTCTGATTATAGAACATATACCTAAGATGGACTTTGAATATTAGTATAGAAGAACTTCCTAGAATTTTGGTATTGTAGAGATTTTGTGAGTTTTCCATGCGATACATCCCTTCCTGGATACGAGCAAGTAGAGGCGGATCTAGTACAGATGTACCTTGGGGTAAAACCCGAAAACACCGCTTTGATCTAAACTTGAACATGAATTGGTGCACGACAATGGGCCTTGCTGTACTAATGGTTATGAAACTCCCGGGTATATGATTAGGATAACTCTAATTTTCATTACAAACCATTATGAAGGGTTAATGTGTATATACATACTCAAAGAAAACATTTTTATGGTTATGGATTATATCCATAAATAGTTAAATTTATGTTAAGTGTTTTATAAGTATGGAATTATGTATCGTGATTCATAAACTGATCTAGTTTATGCCATTGTTTAGAAATGGAGCCTGGTGGAAGAAATGGAAACATTATCAATGCACACACTCCATGTAGGGATTGGCCGACTGATCAAGAAAATTATAGTGGAGCTGGTGATACAACTGGTGTTGTTCAGCATATCACCATACTAGGAAAACTCACTCAGGTTATGAATAATAACCTTACCCAGATGGAGCACCCTGATCCACATCATGGAGGATCAATGTTAGATCGCTTCATGTGGCAACCGACACCAATATTCAATTTTAGTACAAATCCATTGGTAGCTGAGCAATGTATAAGTTCCCTAGATAAAATATTTCAGGCTTTGGGGATTAGTGAAAGGGAAAAAGTTATCATGGAAGTTTACCGCCTCACTAGAAATGCTGATCAATGGTGGTAATTGATTCAAAACATGAAGAAAGATGATAAAGTATCAAATATGGAATAGAGGGAGTTCATAGATCTGTTTATAGAAAAATACTTTCCTACTGACCATCGAGTAGATATGGAAATGTAATTTCTCAGTCTGAGACAAAATGAGGATGAGAATGTCACAAAGTATGAGGCTAACATTACAAGGTTAGAAAGGTATTCTGGAGATTATATATTTAATCCAAGAAGTAATATAGATCATTTCATTGATGTGTTAAAACCATTTCTTCATCGAGCATTAGTGTCACAATCCTTCTCGTTGTACGACGATATTGTCTCATATGCTATCAAGACAGAAAAATAATTCTCTATGTCTTATGACTTTAATGTAAAGCAAGAGAAGAAGAGATATGTTGATCAATCTGGGAATGCAAATAATGGGAAGAAGGGAAACGTTGAATATACATCCTTCAGTAAATGTGGGATGAAACACCCCGGTACTTGTTTGAAGGGGATGTGAGTCTGTTACAAGTGTGGTGAAAAAGGCCACCAAGCTCGTGATTGTAAAGGGAAGAAAGAAGATACTGATGTTCAATGCTACAAGTATAGAGAGATGGGACATTATACCAATGAATGTCCAAAGCATCAAGGGAAATTACCTCAGAAACGGACAAGGGATCATTTCCAAGCATATGCTATCACTACTGCTGAGGTAGAAGCTTCGAAATACGTGGTGGCAGGTAATTTAATGGTTTTTGCAAGTTTAGCGAATGCATTATTTGATTTTAGATCGTCGAATTCTTTCATATCTTCCTATTTTTCTATGAAAATTAGATATTTCCAATTTGATTTAACAAAGGAGTTGTCAGTTAAAACTCCTAAGGGAAGTAACATTGCAACAATGTTTTGTGAATCAGTCCCCATTAGATCACATAATTGTTCTTTATCCGCTGATCTCATCGTCATAACTATGTTTGAGTTTGATATAATCCTCTGTATGGATTGGCATTCAGACCACGATGCAATAATTTTTTTTTGTAAGAAGAAGGATGTTACTATTATTGATGATGATGATGATAAGGAACACCTTATCTTTAGAGCAGAATCATCACCACCTAATTCTTATCCAGATCCACCCCTAGTAGCTTAACTAAATTCAATCATTGTAGAGGAAGAGAATGAAATGACTATGGGAGAGGAAAGGAATGATCAAATAGAGTATGTGCCTATTGTGAACGAATATGTAGATGTGTTTCCGGAAGATTTACATGGACATCCTCTAGAATGATAAGTTGAGTTTTCCATTGATTTAATTCCTGGATCAAGGCCTATATCAAAGACCCCTTATAGAATGGCCACTGTGGAATTAGACGAACTAATGAATAAACTATAGGAATTGAGTAATAAGGGATTTATTCGACCTAGTGTTTCTCCATGGTGATCCCCTGTCCTTTTTGTTGAGAAGAAAGATTGATCTATGAGGTTATGTATCGACTACAGGGAAATCAATGCTATAACAATAAAGAACAAGTATCCCCTACCTCGAATTGATGATTTATTTGACCAACTGCATGGAGCTTAATACTTTTCAAAGATTGACCTTTGGTCTGGATACCATCAGTTGTGTGTGATGAAGGAATACATTCCGAAGACAACCTTTCGAACTAGGTATCGGCATTACGAGTTTATAGTAATGCGTTTTGGGAAGACGGATGCACCCTCTGTATTCATGCATCTAATTAATAGAGTTTTCATGGAATATCTAGATGAATTGGTGGTGGTATTTATTCATGATATCTTTGTATACTCCAAAAGCTATGAAGATCCAAGAAAACCCCTTGCACATTATCATGAAGACTTTGATAAGACATTAATTATATGGGATGTTTCGTAAGTGTGAATTCTTGCATCAGGAGATATCTTTTCTTGACCATATTATCTCCAAATATGGAATCAATGTTGATCATTCTAAGACTAAGGAAGTCCATGAATGTCCACCACCGATGAGAATAACTGAGGTACGTAGTTTTATTGGTTTAGCAGCTTATTATCAACGTTTTATCCAGAATTTTTCCCGATTGGCTAACCCATTAACGATGCTCACAAGTAAAGGGGTTACATTTTTTTTGGACAAAAGAGTGTGAAGAATGTTTTGATGAACTTAAGAGAAGATAAGTCAATTCTCCTATATTGACTCTACTATCGGGGAATGATGGGTTCGTTATTTATAGTGATGCATCGAAGAAAGGACATGGATGTGTCCTTATGTAGAATGATAGGGTTATTTCCTATTCATCACGACACTTAATAATTCAAGAGAAAGACTATCCTACTCATGATCTTGATTTAGTTTTTGTAATCATTACTTTGACGATATGGAGACATTATCTCTATGGTGAAAATGTGAGATTTATACTGATCACAAGTGTTTGAAGTATATTTTCTCACAAAAAGAACTCAACAAGAGGCAAAGGAGATGGCTTGAATTACTCAAGGAATATGATTGCACGATACACTACCACCCGGGGAAGAAAAAAAGGTGGCAGATGCTTTGAGAAGAAAATATCATGGAGTTTGAGAGACCTTGTGTATGAAGATGGAATTTTGAAATTTGGGAAGAGACATTGTGTTCCCGACATACCTAATCTAAAAAGGTAATTGGTGGAGGATGCTCATAGTTCCAATTTCTCTATACACCCTATGAGCACCAAAATGTATAGAAATTTGAAGGAACATTTTTTGTTGGACAACATGAAGATGGAGATTGCTAATTTTTTGTCAAGATATATTGTTTTTTAATAAGTGAAATCTAGAAGGCAATAGCCTGGTAGGGTATTGCAAACTCATCCCATACCTGAGTGGAAATGGGATAATATTATGATGGAATTTATCATGGGTCTACCAAAGACTCCTATAAGGAACGATGCAATATGGGTCATTATTAACTATCTTACCAATTCAGCACATTTTATTTATATAAGGGAAGATTTTCCACTTGAACAGCTAGCATGACTATATATTAATGATGTTGTGAGACTTCATGGAGTACCCCTATCAATTGTTTCTGTTCGTGATCCCCATTTTACTTCACGATTCTAGAAGAGTCTTCAGAAGGCCTTGGATACTGAACATCATTTGTGCACTGCCTACCACCCTCAAATAGATGGAAAATCAGAATGGACTATTCAAACCTTAGAATACTTGTTGATATCCTTCTCACTTGTGTTTTAGTGTATCTGGGATCAATATTTACCTCTGTTAGAATTTTCCTATAACAATTGCTTCCATTCGAGTATTCAGATGGCACCATATGAAGCATTATACAGAATCTGATGTCACACACCAACCTATTTGGATGACTTTGGTGAAAGAAAACATGTAGGTCCAGAACTGGTGGAGGAAACGATGGAAATGGTGATGGTAATCCAAAACCACATCATAGAGGCTCAAAGTAGGAAGAAGAGCCATGCTGATAACCAAAGGAAGGATTTGTAATTTCAGGTAGGAGATCATGTTTTCTTGATGGAATCTCCATGGATTGGAATTATATGTTTCGGTAAGAAGGGTAAATTGAGTCCCAGGTACATCGGACCTTTCGAAATTCTAGAGAGAATTGTGGCTGTAGCTTAGTGTTTTCCAATGTTGCCTAGTCTCTCCAAATTTCACGATGTGTTCCACATATCCCTATTAAGGAAATACATTCCTGACCCAACGCATGTACTCACTTATGAGGAATTTGATCTGGAACTCGATCTGTATTATTGCGAAGAGCCCATCAGGATTCTTGATACTTGGGGAAAAGTTCTGAGAAACCGGACGACTCGTCTGATAAATGTTCTATAGAGAAACCATAAGATGGAAGAGGCAACGTGGGAACCCGAGGAACATATGATAAAGAATCACCCGAGTACTTTTATACAGTAATTTTTAATAAATTTATATGAAAAAAGTTATTTAAGGAGGGGATAATGTAACACCCAAAGCTTCCACGACACGCTTCTCTTTGATTAATACAGTTGTGTGTGTTGTACACAACCACAAGTTCTAACAAAAACCACAACCAATCAAACTATTTTTTATGAATAGTAATACCCACATTTTAAAATTTTATAAATTTTATCTTTCAAAATGGACTTCATTTTTTGGATTCAAAATATCGAAATTAACCTTCGGTGAATTTTTGGTGTTTTTCTGAAAACATTCAATTTTTCATGAATAGAGAAAAACAATGAGTTATTTGTTAAAAACTGAATTTTTATTTAAATAATTATTTATATTATTTAATTTTTTTTTCAAAATAGATAAATAATAACTATATAAGTTCAGTGTAATTCATTGGAGTCAGTTTATAATAATTTTAGACATATAAAATTTTATTGAACTTTTCACTGTCTTTTACCCACCTCCTAGGAGAATTTGCAAACTCATATAAAACATAATTTTACTGCTTCTGTGTGTGGAATTTCTAAAACCCAAGAGACACAGTTAATGTGGTTCAATAAGATAATAATAATTTTTGTTGAATAGTAGCTTTTTACTTTTATTTACCACTGTTAAAAGTAAATAGAATAATTAAGGGTAAAAATTATATTAATATTACCCTAACACATGTCCAAATTATATTGTACAAGTGTATCTCAACTAAAAACAACCATAGGAATAAAATATTATCATTTAGGTCCACATAGATTAGATTAGGACATTTATTATTATTTAATTGTAAGAAGAGTAAAATGAGTTAAAATATATGTTTATTAACTAGAAAATTTTAATATTGGGTTTTACATAAGATAAATTCGATTATAAATATTCAATATAAAGATAAAATTATTTCATACATAATTGTATTTTATTTATAATTTTTATATATTAAATAATTTAATTTATTTTAGACACAATGGTGATACAGTAATTACCTAATTAATGAAATATTAAAATAATTGACAATATAAATACCCAAACAAATGTGATTTGAAGATTTTTATGAATTAAACTAATTTTATAGGTTAATATTAGATGTTATTACTGATTTAATAATTTATTTTCTAATTAATCATTCTATTATGATTTTCACAAAAATTAAATACCAAATAGTGTCAAAATTGACATAAAAGAGTTTTTTTAAATATTATATTATTAATTGATATTCAATTCCTAAAAATCTAAGGCTCAGCCAAGATAATTATATAGTGATAGATGTATCATTAATGGACCACTTGGGGGTCTCTTGGATGTATATAGTATATGTATTATCTATATAATATAAAAATACAAAGTGACATGATAAATGTCAAACTAATTAACTAAGAGTTAAAACTAAAATATAAGGATAATATAATAAGAAAAACATGTATAAATTCTATTCTATGAATTTATTTCGATCCATCCCCACATTAATCATTTAATAATAAACTTTGGAGACTTTAGAAACCGAATATGAAATTATTATAAAATAATATTTCTAGCTTTTCCATAGGTGCCTCTCACCCCTCTTATAAAAGGGAACTCCCCCTTATCACTATTTCAAACATTAAAAGCATTTTGACACGGCCAAAACCAGACCAAATACTCTATAAACTTCAATAACTTCAACCTTGAGTAATTAGTTTGATCATAAAGCCAACATACGAAGCCCTTTTTATCAAATCAAAAGGAAGAACCCGAAAAAGAGGTAATATTTTCTCCACCCTTTTTCAAGTTCATTTCATCTTCAACATCTTCATTCCTTGTTATTTCCATTATAAAAAAATAAATCCAGTATATTCTATATACTATGATGTTATTATAAATATAAAACAACCAAATTCATTATTCTATCCATCCTTTTAATGACATGTCACTATACATGCATACATACAGCCTACTGTCTCCACGTAGTGGTGTAATTGTTATTCAATATATTATTATTTAGATGGGTATAATAATTATGTACAATTCTTGTAAATAATAAATATAACATGATAATGATTCTGTATATATGATATATCATCCAATTATATATTATTTTAATATCAAAATAATAATATTGTCGCTCGTGCGTACGTATGGACAACCGTCTCCACGAATGCGATGAGATTAATTCTCCATCGTATCAATTAAAGTCTAATTCTCATTTGATGATTAAAAATAATGTATAAAGACTTGATATCAATTTGGATATGAATAAAATACAACCTATCCTTAACAAACATGCCTTCTGTAACAAAACATATAAAAGAAAATGATTTAGTTAACACCTGAAACGACGATAATACTAAAATATTATAAACAAAGCATTAACAGAAGATCATAAATGATATCATAATTATGTATATGGTATCTGTATAACATAATAACTATTTTTTAACTATTATACAGGAGGTTAACATGCCATTGACTAAGTAAATGTACAAGGTAAGGGTTTATTTCACAATCTCTTCATTATTTGAGGTTGTTTATATGTGATTATCTACTGGGACCTCTTTATCATCCACATCCATTATTTTTAAAAAATTATTTCAAATAATTCCTGCTATTTTAAATATGATGGGATAAAGTCATTTATACCTTTGTTGACTTTTAATAAGATGTTTATAAGGGAATCTTTCTGTCTTTTTCCTAACAAGGTCCTTTTTATCCTTTTCGACAGAATAAAGGTAAGAATGTTTTTTAACATATACGGTGGCTGCAGCTATTTGACGCCATTATAAAATTGTCGAAGCTTACCTTACAATATTATATGAATTTTTTCAAATTAAATGTTTTAATTTATAATTATTTTACTTTTAAATGATATCAAGAAAATAGATATTTCTCTCAAATAGTTTTGATTTCATCTATGTCAACATCCTTTGATGGATTTTAAGCTTATTTAAAGTTTATTTATTATGATAAAAACGTCCATATATTATTGAAGGTTTTGTGATATGTTTTACTGTGGATGTTTTATTTTTATACCATTCCTTGTTTATGGAGAATGTATTGAAATTTCGTATGATAGTTTTAATATGGATGTATATGTTATTTTTAAACCTATTCATATGGGGAATGCATTGGACTTAATAAGTGATAGGTGGAGCCCGCTATAACTCCTCAATGAATCGGTAGGTCTCATGAGACAAACTAGTGTCTTGGCACAAGGCCTTGATAAAATCTTATTTATAATATTTTCATGAGTCCTTGACTATGTGGTTATGATAGTCTGGAATTATGAATTCCATCATTATGAAAGTGGATATTGATATTGCATGTGATCTCACCCATTTCAATGTTTATTTTCCCCAGGAAGTGAAGAAGTAATTTATGAATGAACAGCATGGATAGTATGAGGGGATATGAGTGTGGATTATGAAGACAAGATGTTGGTGTAGTAGTTTTCACATTACGATGTAATTTAAACTTTATGAATGTATTTGGTTATTCTAAGGCTACTAAACTAATTGGTCTTTTGAGACATGATCTTTTGTGATCATGCCAATATTATTTAATAATGCACCGACTCTAGGTAACTGGGGATGGGGCTTTAAACTATATATTTAAATTTTATCTCACATTTTACATTATGATTCTTTTAGGGATTACATAAGGAACATGGTACACATGAATTACTAAGTGCGATATTCCACCCTCAGTTTGATTTGTAGTCAGTATTTAGTATACAGGTTCTTGAAGATTTTCATTGGGAATGTGTCCATGACATTGGTGTGTCTTGCATGAAGCACATAGAATTGGTGGAGTTTTCCTATAATCAATTTTATTATGAAACTATGCATATGGTACCGTAAAAGTACTTTTATGGTGGTCCATGTAGATATCCTTTAAACTGGATATATGTAGGTCAGTATGAACATTTGGAACATAGTCATGTGCATGTGATGACATAAGAGGTTCAGTTTTTTTGTAATTGTACGGATATAGATCATATTAGTAAAAACTCATATGCTAATATAAATATAAAACCCCTATAGTTTATAGGGTTAAGCACGCATTCCATCGGGTTGGGACTAGATTGGGTCACCGCAGTATATGGAGTTAGGGAATATAGACAGTTAGAATCATTGAACCGTTTGATGATGTGGAGAGAATTGGTCCAATGGTATACCTAATGACTCTTACATAGATATAAAATACTATGTAAAATGTATTCCATGTGTTAGAACATCAAAGGTATCACCCCTATCCTTCGCATATGATTTTGGTTGATGACGTTGAGATTGAGATTGATTCTTCCTTTGAGGATCATCAAATATGTTTGTTGAATAATAATGAAAAAGTGTTATAGGGGATGTCCATGACAATAGTTTTAGTATTTTGGAAACGTAGTCACGTTTAAGAGGAAACATGGGAGAGAGAAGCATATATTCAAGATGAGTGGTCTAGTCTATTTGACAAGGAATCTGCGGGTTTCGTCAGTGTACAGATCATGATTTTGGATTAGGATGTATGTTGGCTGTGTTGGGTGAATATTTTAAAATTTTGAAAGGGAGATGGAGTGTTTACAGTTGTCATACTATTTTCTCAAATTATGTAGCCGACCAAAAAACAATGTGAACCCAATCCGAGGGGATCCATAAAGCTGGCCGAAATATTTTTGAATTGTGTTCCCTATTAGTAGAAAAAATGAGCCTCCTTGAATAGGATAATTGTTATGTTAAAATGTTTGAAAAATTGTTCCCCCTACCCAGAAAATTGTTCATGACATTTTAATTAACAATAAATTTATTTTTTAAAATTCATGAACTATTAATTTATCCCCAAGTTGACTCGTATACTCCCAAATCAAGTTCTATCAATTTTTTAGGTTCATGGATTCTTTCTGAAGTCTCATTGAATATTTTATTGTTGTATCAAACCCCATATTGTAGATCTAAACCACTCAAGACTAGTGAATAACATCCTTATTGGTTTCCAATTCTTTTCTCATTATTCAGTATTTATTTAAGGGAAGTAGTTCTGTATTTTTTTTATCACAATCATTTTATGTAGGATGTATATCTTGTATAGTTTAATCTTGATCAATGGTTTATAGATATTGATTCATTATATTGTAGATTTAAGATTCCAATATAGATTTTTTTCATTACCGTTATAAAAAAAATCGGAATTTCTGTTGTCAGGTGATTGACAACGAATTGAGCTAGGTCGTATATTTTAAAAACTCAAAAGTCTATATTTAAATTACATGTATGTAATTGTATAATTTATCTTGATTGATTAGAAATTTAATTTTATATTTTTAATTAATTAATTTAGTAGATTTATTAATTATGTGATTATGAATGTATGGATATTCATATTGTGGATTTTGAATAATTAACTTTATAATTAATTATGGGATTTTTTTTGAATTGTGATTTTTGTATAATTAAATAGTAAATTTCATGACCTGTACTAGTGGGGCATGATTTGAAGCTCCCCAAGCCCACCTATAATTGGCATGTGGCTTGAGACTTGCACCATGTAGGCATATCACTAACATGGGAGGCATTTTCTATAAACCTGCACACACACACACACACAAAATTCTCCAAGTCCACAAAGCAAAAAAGTAAATACTACTAAAAATGGAAATGCATGCATACACTATAATCCCATCCAATAGAGTATGAGAGGAAAGTAAATTAAAGTATGTGTAAAACCCTGGCCCAAAAGTATAAGCCCACCATAATAAATTCTGCAACAAATTCCATCATGTAATGAAAGGTACTGGGACTGAAATCCGTAGTTGTAGGAACACAGCTCAGCCTGTCTGATCTCACCGAGCACCGTCTGGTCCTGGTACCACAAGAATCTTGTCAATGGCTTCCTCATCTGAACAATACATGAAATGTGCGGGAAAAGCATGTGCATGGGTGAGTATAACAATACCCATTAGGACACCTCTAAACCACAAAACAAAAAATACAATAGTGGAAAAACCACAAAGGAACGAAATAGTCAGCTGCAGACAGTATATGTCTACAGAATATATAACATGAATATACAGAAGTACTCATACAAGGTCGACTATCATGATACCACCACTAGGATCCATATCGAAGATCCACTAAGCATGTAATATGGAGAACACACTCCTAGGTCTGAAGAGAGTATTACAAAGCACTCGTTCCGGAAGAACACACTCCACAAGTACTTGAGAACATGATGCTAAGATGAGGATCAAAACCAATAGCCATGTGGTGATTCCAACATCTCATTTTGAACTAATCCACTAAGTAGAGGATCGGTGCCCGGGTAAAGATGGCCACGTAGATACTATGAAATCTACCTAGGGTACTAGGAATGAATAGAGAATCCGGCTCCAAGTCACACAGAGGGGATTCCAACAACTTTATTCAAGAATTTCTGCTGAAGGGGTCATACTCGTGTATGTAAGAAATGATTTCGGAAACCTTCAGCCGAAATCCCAAGGGAACGAACCCTTAGGAAACTAGTCCATGTCACAGAATGCAACTGGCTCAATCCATTTAAAACATGTTACACGACATGTAGTATGGTTACATGACGTGTTCCTTGACTCCGGATACTTCCCGTGTAAACGGCCCATGTCATAAGTCGAAGTTGTGTAGGAATTCATATACACAGTGTGTAAGTCAATGCACACAATGTGTCCTGTCAATTGGGAAACAACAGTGTACCCTGGTCGTATGCCCATACATGGTGTCTGTCTGTGTTTTCGGCCCGTTTACTAGTACACGGGGTATCCTGTGTATCTAGCTGGGTCTAGCCAAGGAAGGGCATACATGTCATGTCCTTGTCCGTGTACCCATCCCATGTCCATGTACTCCCGGATTACACTCTATGTGGCCCGCCGACGAACACACGTTGTGTATCCCATACTACACATCATGTAGTCCAGAAATTTCTAGAACGTCGTCTTCTTCCTCCACGCCTCAGCTGATCTTCTGGTTCTTGATTCTACCATCCATTTTCCATGAAACTCTAGACGCTGAGTCGCCTCATCATAGTGATGCAGATTCTTTTGGTTTAGGGCCACCGATCGGATCCGAAATCCGAATCCATCCACACGTGTGGAAATTGTTTGAAAAAAGACATCTTCAGATCTGCTTCGATCCGTCCACTGAAAACTGTCGCCGCACCTCCACAAGATCACTACGGTGTCTATTGTTCAATTTGGGATCATAGTGTCGCAGAACAGATGTGTAATGATCTATTTTTCATCTCCTCACGAAGAACATGACGAATGCACAAAATAAAATGGGAAGAAAAATCAAATGAGACAAAATTGAGGAATGAACCTCTGTTGTCGTTCGTCATGTCATTGGTCCGCTCTTGTTAATAGGTTTAAATGGAGCAGAAATCAACAAGAATAAATCAACATGGATCAATTTCCCAAAATCCCCACTAAAAGCCCATCCCACAATTACGATCGATCCGCAGTCTAATCTATTCATTGATTAGTCTGTGTTTTTCATAGAAATCAAGAACGGTGAAAATAAATCACAAGGAGATCAAACACCCTACGTAGATCCGCATCGTACGTTGGCGACGATATGGTCGTCGTGTCATCGTTGATGTGTCCAGAGGATTTCTCTAGAGCCTCCAGAGCCTCCAAGGGTTTTAGTGTTATGAGGTTTATAACCCTAGACCCCTATGTAAACCTTCATTTAAAAGGAAAAAATATAAATATTTCACTGCAGAAAATATTTTAATAAAATATATTTAATAAATATTTTACTTAGGTTAGGTCCAAAAAACCAGATTTCACCACCGGTCTGCGCTAGCTGATGTTAGGTATCTTCTAAGGTAAACCTACTACTCTGGATGCAATGGTGCCCCCGGATTTTTGATCTGAGGGACATTTCAGGAGTTATTCCTCTTTTTTAGGAAAACCACATGCGTTAGTAAATTAAATTATTTAATTTAATTCAAACATTAGTTCCAGGCTCACCGTGCCTCAGAACTGCACACCGTCTTGAAGCCTGGCCTCAAAACAATTCCCACATAATATTATGAAAAAAATTGAAATATTAGAGACATTACATCACAACTACCTTAGGGATTTTACGTCGCCGAAAGGCCAAAACAAAGGCTACTCAAAAATATTTGGGTACTGCTCACGAATCTCAACCTCCCGCCCCCGATGTGCTATCCTGGAGATTCTCGTGCTGCCACCAGACACACACCATGGTAATACCTTACCCACAAAGGATCTTCTTCGGCTGATCCTTGATCTTTATTGTGTACTCAGTAACGGTCGCTCCATCATCAATGTCCATCTTTCCCCAGTCGATAACGTGTGATGTATCATGCACATACTTCTGCAGCTGCGACCCATGGACGAAGTTGTGTACCCGGTCCATCTGATGAGGCAGAGACAAGAGGTACACCACCACTCCAACACTACGTAGAATCAGAAAACGACAGATGAATCTCAGAGATAGCTTGTCGGCTTGGCCAAATCTCTGCAATCCCCATTGAGGGGAGACCTGAAGGAACACATGGTCTCCCTCCTCTAACTCCAAGGGCCTCATTTTACTATTCACATAAGACTTATGCTGACTCTGTGCATTTATCCTCTGCTCTTGGATGACCAGAACCTTCTCTGTAGTATCTCACACCCTCTCTAGGATCATGAGTGCTGACTCTCCTGGATCTATCCAGCAAATGGGAAACATGGATGGTCGCCCGTACAATGCCATGAATGGTGCCATACCAATAGTGGAATGATAACTGTTGTTTTATGAAAATTCCACATATGGTTGGTGATCCTACAAGCTATGATTGAAGTCATGTATGTAGGCTTGTAGCATATCCTCCATAACCTGGATAGTCCACTCCATCTGACCATCAGTCTGAGGATGAAATGTCGTGTTCACGAGTAACTAAGTCCCAAAAGCTTTCTATAATACCTTCCACAACTAGGATGTTGAAACGAGCATCAAGATCTGAGAAGATCGTGGATGGAACTCCATGAAGTCATACTATCTACTACATGTAGAGGCGTACCAACCTCTCTACAGAACACTGCACTTGTATGGCTAGGAAGTGGGCCAAATTGGTGAGTCGATCAACGATCACCCAGATGGCAACGTGTCTCCTATACGTATGGGGTAAAATCGTCACAAAGTCCACATATATCCCATCCAACATTCACTGTAGAACCTCAAGGGGCTGAGTCAAACCTTCTGACACCTGGTGCTCAGCCTTTACATGCTGGAAATTAAGGCACCGAGAAAAGAACTCTTCCACGATTTTCTTCATTCATGGCCTCCAGAACTGACGTCGGAGGTCCTGTTACATCATTGTCAGGCCTGGATGCACCGCTAAAGGAAATTTATGGAATTCCCTCAGAACCTCCTCTTGCAACATCACTGGTACTACTGTGTTCCCTCTTAAAAGAACAACGTTCTCCCCACCTTTTGAATATCCATCGGTAGCATGACTTATATATATCTGAGCACATAGAGTCTCACAGCTAGCATCCTCATGTTGTGCTTCCCTGACTAACTGTAAAAGTAGAGGGGTAATACCCATCAACTGAATGTAAGCTACCTCATCTCTATCCATGAAGGATAACTATAAAGAGGCCAACTGTCTCGTCGCCTCATCCAGCAACTACAAACTCGATTTCTAATTGATATCATATGCCACTACATTCCACTTCCTAGGATAAAAAACGATCTCAAAGTCATAATCCTGGAAGAACTCAAGACATCATCTCTGTCTCAAATTCAAATCCTTCTATGAAAAGGTATATATGAGACTCTAGTTATCCAAGTATACTTTAAATTGTTCACCCATCTGGTTGTGTCGCCACATCTTCAACGTGAAGACTACTGCTGACAAATCTAGATCATGGGTCTTGTAGTTCTGCTCGTGGGGCCTTAACTGACTTGAGCCATAGGAAATAATTGCTTTCATTTTCATCAGGACACAAACAATCCCGGTTCTTGATGCGTCGTAGAATAATACGTACTTGACACCCTCCTCCAGTAATCAAAAGATTTGGGCTCTCATCAGACTCTATCTCAACTTCTGAAAATCCGTATGGCATCTCTCGGTCCATACGAAAGGCTCCCCATTCGGGTCAAAGCTATCATCGGTGCAGAAATTCTGTAGAAATCGAAAATTAATCTCTGATAGTAGCCGTCCAATCAAAGTAAACTCCACACCTATTTCATGTTCTGGGGTGGATTCTATGTTAGAAATTCATCTACCTTGCTCAGGTCCACTGCTACACCATCTTTTGAGATAGAATGTCCAATAAAGTGGATATGCTGTATCCAGAACTGACACTTCGACAATTTCTCGTACAACTGTTGCTCTGAGTGTGTGTCCAGAACCCTCATAGGTGCCTCCTGTGCTCCTCCTCAGATGCAGAGTACACAAGTATATAATCGATGAGGACCCCCATGAACCTATCTAGATAGTGCTGAAAGATCTGGTTCATGAGTCCCACAAACACTGCCGGGGCGTTCGTCATGCCGAAGGGAATCACCAAGTACTCATAGTGACCGTAGGGACATCTGAAAGCCGTATTCAGTATTTCCCCATCCTGTACTCACAACTGTTGATGGCCTGATCATAGATCATGCTTTGAGAACCATCATTCCCCTTTTAACTAGACAAATAGGTCATCGATCCTCAGTAGTGGATACTATTTCTTCACAGACACATGATAAAAGCACCGGTAATCCACACACAACGTCAAGCTCCCATCTTCCTTATTTGAAAACAACACTGGGGCCGCCTAGGGTGAAACACTGGGTCAAAAAAGCCCTTCCAATTCAAGTATTCCAGCTACTCCCTTAGCTCATGATGCTCTGCAGGAGCCATCCGATATGCTGATGCTGATATCAGTGTCGTCCAGGTTTGTAACTCAATGAAAAAATATATCTCCCGATGAGGAGGTAGTCTGGGGACATCTTCGAGAAAGAAGTCCTCATACTCATCCACTACTGCTGGAAACTAGAATCTCGGAACATCTATTGCACCAAGGGATAGGGTATCCAAATGAATTGAAATCGGCTGTACCTTCCTATGCACGAGTCTATCCTGTGCTGCCAGGATCTCCTTCTCACCAATGAAGGAGAACCTCATACCATCACAGCGGACACACTGCACCCTTCGCCAAAATAGTAAATATGGTCATGAACTGTGGATATCCAATCAATACCATAAATGAAATCGTAAGGCCTCGATGCTACCACCAAGAGGTTCCAACCAAAACACTAACCTCCAAGGTTCAGGTCACACTGTCTGCATGGATGTGTGATCTATGAATCTTCTCCAGTCGGTGTTTCTAAGCGTAAGGGTCGAGTCAATGGATCAACTAGAATCTCAAGGTCTCGAAAATGAAAAGAAGATAGAAAATAATGATGATCACCTATGTCTATTAGTACGGAAACCAAAATAGAAAATTAACAGAATGCACATTTAATCATTCCTAGAGTACTTATATCATAAGCCTCTACTGCCTCCAGTTGTCCTTGCCTTTGTCCAAGTGCTCCCTGAGCATGGGGTGGACCCACATGGGGTGGTGGAGGAAATGTTCAAAACATTGACCACCTACAACATCTTTCCCAACTCCTCTACCATGTCCACAACCCCATAGATATGTTTGCTCCACATGTTGCCTCTGCCTCGGTGGTCCATCCACTACTCCCGTGTTAGTAGTATGGTGGGTAAGACAATCTTGAGTGAGATGTCCCATGCCATCACATGAGTTGCATAAACTCTATCGATGATGTCTGAATGTTCCCTGTGAACCATGTACGATAGATCTGCTGTCCTGGGATCTCCTCTGAAATCATCTCCCATGACTGCGTCCCTGACGTCAGCTCCCTGCTGCCGAGGTCTCTACTCCAGCTCACTCACTACTGACAAATGACGGATGTATCTAATCTTTCAAGAAGATCTCGACAACCAAAGGCCACTCGAGCACCCCTACATAAGTAGGAATGATCATAGGGTCGATGCTAGCTCGAATGTCTATGTGCATGCCCCACTCAAAAGACCGAGCTCTGGAGTACTGATCCATGACCATATCCATCGAGTACCGTGGGAGGTCGGTAAACCTATATGAATAGTCTTCCACTATCATGGTTCCCTATAGGAGCTAAATATGCTCTTGTATACGTACCTCTCTTAGGTTAGCAGGTTAAAACTCCTCTCCTAAGAGACTCTTAAACACCGACCATGAAAGAGTTTCCTCGTCGTGGGTCTGGATAACCAAACTCCATCATTGCCCTGTCGAGCCACACAGATGGCTTGCTTCTAGGATCACCATCTGGTCTAATGGTGTCCTGACCAAATGTAAGACTCTGGCCACTGCCTCAAGCCAGTCCTCTACTTCCTGATGGTCAGGCTCACCATGAATCATGAGGGGTCTCTGTATCTGAAACTCGTATAGTGTGCTCAGCCTGAACTCCTCCTCAACTGGTACAGTAGGAACTAAACACTGCTCCACATGTGGTGGAATAACCGGAACACCATACGAAGGTAAAACTTGGTGATCTGGTCCCTGAATATAAGATTCATCACTGAGGGGGTCATCCTCATGATCGATCTGCTGGATTCTAGCATGTGTGTGTCGTAGAGAAATTCTTTAATGAAACATGATGTATCACAGTCAGTGAGTATATTTGGAGAGCAGAGTCAAGATGGACATGGAATCCATAACCCATTATTATATGATCCATGTACCATTATTTCCCCCCTTCAACTAGTGTTCTAATGGTCCTAGTCAAAAAGAAAGTTATCGAAGTCCTGGTGTATGGATACATCGACCGCCCGCACCGACACTGTGGTCCCTTGCCTAAATGCTGAAATCAAAACATTTAACTCTGTTCCCCCAAAACAACTCACGGATTCTCAGTCCTATGGTAGAACTGACCACCTATGATACCACTCTGTCACTACTCGTCCCAATGGGGCCCAAGCCACAACTCAGAAAACCAGACTCCAATAAGCCAGGGGCTGGTGACTAGCACCGAGTAGGCATATCAATGATGTGGGAGGAATTGCCTATAAACCTGTACACACACACACACACAGATCTCGATGCCCACAATACTAAAAAGTAAAAAACTACTAATAATGGAAATGAATTCATACACTAAAATCCCAACCAACAGTGTATGACATGAATGTAAAGTATAGTAAGTGTAAAACCCTTGGCCAAAAGTACTATCCCACCAAAAGATAGTCTGCAACAGAGTCCAACTTATAAGGAATTGTACTTGGACTACAATTCATAGCCGTTGGAACACACCATGGCCTGTCTGATCTCACTAATCACCATCTGGTCCTGGTCCACCTAGAATCTTGTCAAAAGATCACTCATATGCACAGGACACGACACATGTGGGCAAAGGCCGTGCAGGGGTGAGTATAACAATACCTAGTAGGAGACCCCAAAACCACAAATAAAAAATACAATAGGGGAAATACCACAACGGAAAGATACAGTCAGCTACACTCAGTATATTTCTGGAAAACGTATAACAAGAATATCTAGATGTCCTCATACAAAATCGAATATCATGATACCCCCAATAGGATATAGATCAAATATTCAACTAATCATGTAACAAGGAGAACCCACTCCTAGATCATAAGAGAGAGATAAAAGTTACTCATTTCAGGAGAACACACTCCACAAGTACTTTAGAACATGATGCTCAGATGAGGATCACAACCAATAGACATTTGGTGATTCCAAAAACTCAGTCTAAACTAATATTATATGTAGAGGATCGGCGCCAGGATAATAAAGGTCAAGTCCATACCAAGAACTCTACATAGTGTACAAGGAATGAATAGAGGATCTATATCCAAGTCTCATAGAGGAGATTCAAAAAACTCCATTTAGAATTTTCTATTGAAGGTATCACACTCTTGTATGTAGGAAATGATACTGGAAACCTTCAGAATAATGACCATGGGATCAAACCCTCTGAATCTAGTGCAAGTAAAAGAAGGCAACTGGCTTTATCCATGTAAAACAGGTTACACGGTGAGTAGAATCGTTAGAGGCCATGTTCGTTGAATCTGTGTACTCCCTGTGTAAATGGCCAGAGTTAGAAGTCGATGTCATGTAGGACAGAATATACACAACATGTAAGTCAATGCACACACCGTGTAATATCAACTGGGAATCACTCGTGTAGCCTAACTGTATGTCCATACACGGCGTTCCTCTGTGTTTTTTTCCCGTGTAACTGTACGTAGGATATCTTCTGTATCGGGCTGGGTCTGGATGGGGAAGCACATACACGCTGTGTCCTTGTCCGTGTACCCATCCCTATGTCCGTGTACTCCCAGAGTACACACTAGGTGTCCCACTGACGAACACATGATGTGTCACCCATACTACACACTGTGTTGTCGGGAAATATCCAGAACGTCGTCTTCTTCCTCGACTCCATGAATGATATTCTAGTTTTTGATTTTGCTATCTGTATTCCACGAAACTCAAGAAGTTGTGTCACCTCGTCACCATGATGATGAATCTGTGGGTTTCAGGCCTTCGATCGACTCTGAAATCCGATTCCGTCCACCCGTGCGAAAATCATTCGCAGAACGATATCTTCCGATCTACCTCGATCTGTCCGTCAAAACCATATTCTCACCACTGCAAGATCACTTTAGTGTCGATTCTTCAATATGGGATCGTTGCGTCACATAACGGATGCACAAAAATCTGTTGTTCATCACCCTGCGAAGAACGCGAAGAACGCACGAAAGAAAAAGGGAAGAAAAATCCAATAAAACAAAAATGAGGAACAAACCAACACCTTCATTCATCACGGTGTTGATTCACTCCTGTTAATAGGTTTAAGAAGAGCAGAAATCAACAAGAATAAATCAACATGTAATAATTTTGAAAAATCCTTGCAAAAGCCCATCCCACAATTATGATCGATCCGCAAGCTAATCCATTCGTTTATTAGTCAGTGTTCATCATAGAAATCATGAACGAGGAAAAATAACAAAGAGATCAAACACCCTACCTGGATCTGTGGCATTTGTTGGCGATGATCTGGTCATCACGTCGTCGTCGCTGCGTCGGGAGGTTTTCTCCAGAGCCTCCAGAGCCTCCAAATATTTTAGGGTTATGAGTTTTGTAACCCTGGACCCCTACGTAATACATTATTTAAAAGGACAAAAGATAATGATTTCACTGCAGCACAGATTTTAATAAAATATTTTCAATAAATATTTTATTACTTTTACGTCCCAAAAACCAGATTTCACTACCGGTCTGCACCGTCCGATGTTAGGTATCTTCTATGATAAACCCGCTACTCTGGACACAACTGTTCCCTCATATTTTCGATCTAAGCACCTATTCAGGGGTTATTTTTCTTTTTTAAGAAATCTGCACGTGCGTGTAAATTAAATTATTTAATTTAATTCAAACATTTGTTCCGGGCTCACCGGGCCTTAGAACTGCACGCCGTTTTGAAGCCTGGTCTCGGAATAATTCCCATAAAATATTAAAATAAAACTTGGAAAAATCTGAGACGTCACATTATATTAATTAATAGGAATTATTTTCATAATTAATTGGTTAATTAATTAGGTGTATTATTGTGATAAGATATTGGTTTAATTAGAAATGACATTTACTTTATTCATTAATTTGTGATTTAATTAATGGTATTGACGTGCATAATTAATTGGTGAATTAATTAAAAGGATTAATTTTCTAAACTAATTGTTGAATTATAAATGAAATTTATGTGGATAATTAATGGTCGATTTAATTAATGGAATAATGTGAATATACAATTGTTGAATTTGATTAATTTATTGGTGGATTAATTAATGTGATATTGTGATTCATTATTAATAAAAATGATAAATGGTCATAATAAAATTATTATCAAAATTGAAATGATGAATGGTAAAAATTGAATTCATATGTTAATTGACGTAATGGTTTGTAACAATGGAATTCATATGTCAATTGAAATGCTGAATAGTAACAAAATAATTCATATGTGAATTGAAAAGATGAATGGTAACACTGATATTCCTTTGTGAATTTAAATGATAAATGAAAATAATGACATTTATATTGGAATTGAAATGAACATTGGTGAAAATCGAACTCATTTGTGAATTATGATGATGAATATATATAGTGATATTCAAGCCTATAATATCACTTAGGTGTAGTTCCAACTCATTCATGGGTCGAAGAAGGTATGCTGATTTCGGCTGTCCTCAAAAACCATAATGTTTACAGGTATAAATAAAGATAAATTGAATAAATTTTAAATTTTCCCAATATTGATACTTTTTATTATTTATACAATTATATAAACTATTATAGAATTGATATTGTAATTAAAACTATTGGATTTGGCCTACTGGTCTGTACTCACACACTACTCGGGCAACCTGATCAGAACCCAAATGGATTTCATGTTTCCAGGATTGGATAAGGGAAAAGGACTTGTGTTAGATGGATTATTTGATATGAATCATCATTGAGGGAAGTAGACATGGTTCATGACCTATTTGACAGTTTCAAGTGTCACTAATATTGATTTTTTCATTTGAAACATGGTATATACTTGGAATGACATATATACTATTCAGTTTTGATATTGTTTTGGAATTTTTACCAACTTCTAGTATTATATTGGTCATGATTACATATTTTTGTTATTTATTATTTATATTCTGCTAGTTTATATTTCTTATAATGATGGTGTATTCTCCCAATGAATGATATAATACCCTCACTGCTAGTCAGTGGCCACTGGCATATGGGGAGTCACTCTTAAGGAGATGTGGTGGTCTGACTCGAGGAACCGAGGTGTGGAATTCGATTTTGGATTCAAATGTAATATAAGAGCCATTGATATGTAACATTATAACAAATAACCCTTGGCTTCTTCATCAATGATTTAATTTCATTGTTCCTCATACAAAATAAGAAATATATTTTCATGGCCTTCAAACCCCTCAAATCCCTGACTAAAAAGTGTATTCTGCAGAATTTTCTATGTGAACAAAATACCCCGATGCTTTGTGGATTTCAGTAGAGATTTTTTTTGATATATGTTGCACATCAAGACACATTTTTCATACTATTAGTTTATATTATGGCCTCTCTTTAAAATGGAGTTGATTCTATTTTCATTCACTATTTTTCGAGCTTGAGTTTGCTTTTGATATAGTTATTTTTCTCTGGTTTGCTAGCATGCTGACTTGTGAGGAGGCCAAAAGCACTGCTACTTCTCTAAATTTTCACTCCATCCTCATTAAGTTCCAAAATTTTTTATGTTGAAGGCTTGATTTGACCTTGTCTTGCTGTATATTGTTGTTGGTTTGTATTGACTTCATTATATGTTGTCTCTTTTATTCCCTGCTGGTGTAAGCCATTTACACCTCGAGTCTGTAATGCTACTCCTTTATTTAATAAATTCCTCGGGGGCATGAATTTGAAATGAATTCATGCCAACATCTTCATTAAAAAAATATGCCCCTAAAATTAGATTTTATATAATGAAAAACATTTATTATACAGTAAATATAGATCAATTTTCTGTATATTATTACATTTGATGATCATTTATATTTATCTCTATGAGTGCTTTTTTCGAAATGTGTTGACTATGGGATTTCTGGTACTATGAGTAGGAGAAAATTATCCTTTAGTACATGGATGGATCAAATATAATAATTATACATGGATTAGGACAAAAAATACATAAATTAGAATGTGTATAAATTCTAGGAAAGAAAAAGGATTGATACGAAAATTTATTTGTGGCTGGATCTATGATAAGATGCACATATGTCACTACATACCGCAAAGAATTTGTATTAAACCGAACATTGTTTTAGGGAATAACACATATTAGATCATGCTTATACATAAAGAACATGGGTTCATGAATGGATATATATATATATATATATGGTAATATCTTGCATAGATCATGTTTGTTTGTAGATAATGGGGTTTGATAACTTTGTGATTTGATCATTGGAATTGAACCATTAATTGGAGGAGATATGGAATGGATCTGGATCTCATTACACATTTATAGATACACAAATTAGGCCACTCTATTATGTTTAAAATCTTATAGTATGGACAATTTCTCATGTAATTTTAAAGATTGAGATGAATATGAACCCTCATTCAAGTCTTAGAAAATAGATATTCACTATAATGTATACCTATGTCAGTGGACCTAGTGAGCATAGATTTATTTTTTTAGTAACAAATTATAGTATCAATTGAATATTATGTACACTGATTCAACACTATAATGTTCTAATGATTTATATGGGAATAGAATAATAGTGAAGGACTGGGAGTTTTATCAGGATTCTGTTTATGGGGTTTTAACCATATTATTTTTATATCGTTTTCATTTTGTTAGTGCTCAATACTACATGGATCTCACAATGTGAATTTCCAACAAGCAGAGACTCAAACATTTCATTCGGTGACCATTAAATGTTTTATCCTATTTCGTATTGTTTCTCTTTAAATTATCTCATTATATATATGAATGATATACCATTTTCATCCAGCAGTATAGGGTCTTCAATATTGAACCATCTTCAATTGTATATTAGGTTATTCTAGATTACATGTTCTATTTTTTAAAATTCATGTACATTATCTTGGTTGTTCTATTAATTTAGTTTATGTTCTTTTAGTTGGGACTTTATATTTTTTTAGTTTAATTCCTTTTTTCTCAGACTTTTATTGTTGTTGTTTGTTTTTTAGAACTCAGACCATCTATTTCTTAATGTTAAAGATGGGTATTAATTAAGGGTTTGAGATCATTGTATCCTTGTTGGGATTCATCAGTATGAGTTTACACAAATGGTTCAGTTACACTGTATTCTTAATTTATATTTTGACGAATTAATTTCCATTATAGGTTCAGAAACCCAAGAATCATGAATAAATAACAATAGATGAATGTCCATGATGGATTTTGTCACCCTGTATCAATACATTAAACTGTAATGGTGCTTGGTAAAATGTCAGGGATGCTAATTCCACCAGGATAGTTGGAATATGGGATGTGTAAATGATCTGTCTTGGGGATTTTACAGTTTAATATAGGATGGGGAAGGCATTCCAGGGATGAACTAAAAACAATCTATGCGGATGAGTTTTACCATGGTGTTGTTGGGGTAGACATTGATTGAAGGTCCATCCATAAATTAGTGATATTCCTCTAGTAGATGGGTTATATATCCTTTTACAAGACACCATAGGAATTAGATTCATAGTCATGTATAAGGGTCACAACTAAAATCCATATATGTGGAAGGTTTTTTAAGATTCAATAAAATGGATGATGAAGTCAGATATAATTAATAGAGCCATCCTATAAGTGTTATGCACCCGAGGGAAGTTTAGTTTATGGTTGGAAATATTAGTCCCAATGCTATGTGGTTTCATTTCATGTGGTTTATACCATGAAACGTATCAAAAATAGAATTCCATGTTTATTCAAGGAGAAATAGTACAACACAAGGTGACACAATGGTGAGGATATTGAATCCACTTAAATATATTTGTTATGGGGATTATAAACCCTGGTTTAAAAATACATGAGTCAAATTATGGTGGAGATTAGTGGGTACATATGAAAATTTTTAATGGATAAAGCCCATATTCTTTTTATTTACAAAAATAACATATAGTTTTATATGGGGGTGTGGGGATTTTACGATATTTCACCACCCCTAGAAACATGGCCTTTTTCAAATACAACAGTGTAAATTCAAAGAATTGGTGGTGTTAGTCTAGACTTTAAATACATGATGGTGGTTCGTGGAAAGTGTAAAATTCAATAATTGTTTGATAAACCAAAAAAAAATTGTCACATAACGAGCAAATTATAACTACGAGGAGATATAATTAATCATTGCTCTTACTTTTTCCTAGACATGGTGGCCTAGTGAGCATAGAAAAACTTAAACTAATGCCAAAAGGTGGATCCTTTGTAATTTTTGACTCAAATATTTATTCATTATCATATTAATATAATCTAGATATGAAGAGTTTTGTGAGTGGATAATTATTTTTTATCAATCCTCACATAAAAGGATTTCAATCTGATATGCATTATATATATTTTAATTTAATTTATATTACCTTTATTTTTTGACCTTCATTGGCTAATGATTAAGGTGATGCACTTTTTACCAAGGATGATATTTATTAACATCATGTTTAACATTGAACTGTTATGTAGAGAGAGTTACATTATAACTTAATTATGATAAATAGAGTCAAAGCATGAGAGTGGCCCCCCTAATGAATGATATCAACAAAATGAGCTACAAATGCAGATAGAGGAGATTAAAATAGTGGTCACCCTTGGTTTGTGGTGTGAGGTAGGAACCTGTATAGTTGGTGCATGGGGGTGTAGAGGTGCAATAGAGAGATATGGTCTCAAATATTAAGTTAGGAATGAGAGGGAAGCCTGTTGAGCCGGGAGGAGAGGCTGTGATCAGGGAAGATACTTGGGAGTTTCAATTACAATCTGAGGAATAAATGGAAGAAAAAGGGATACCCATACGTGCTTCTATGGGGGCTGTAGAAAGGATGAAAACATGATTTATTCAAGAAGACATGAACAAGGAACAAAGAAGTTGCATTGAAAAACAACACTTAATTCTCATCAGAGGATTTAACAATAAGAAAATTGGTGAGGAGGAGTTCTTGCGAGCATGGAGTAAGCTGAATTTTCCTTTGGAGAACATTATTTGGGACGACCTAGGAAAAAAAGTAACAAATATTTCCTGAAAATGTTTAAGGATTTTCAGTCAAGTGGTTTCAAGCTTGTCTTAAATAATTTATTTATGTGTTATAGTGTTTTATAGTTGGGTTGTACTATATGGTTTTCTACAAATTTTCCTCAAAAGATCATTAATAAAAATATTTATTTGGTGGTAGGGTCAAGAGTACTCTAAAATCCTTTTTTCTTAATAATGAGAGTATTTTTGGATAATTTTTCAAGGATCATTGGTCATGATTAATGGTGTGTAAATTTTATAAAAATTGATCATGAATCAATCTAATGTAATGAGATCGACTAGTATGATGTTATTGATCCTAGAGATTATAAGGCCCTTTCTTTAGGTCCATGATTCATTTTGTTGATGGTTATAAGGGACTTATGAAGATCCACCTCTTACATGTTCAAACAAAGATATATTTCTTCTCTATATAGACCATGGATGTTTTGCAGCAACCCATTTGCTAAAAAATTATGTGTGGTTTATGGTTTAAGTTTCTTGATAAAATGATAAATGAAACCCAATTTTTTTGTGAACAAGCTCAAAAATCATGTAATCCATAGTAAAATATTCATAATGGATAATGTTCTTCATAATTTTAAATCAGGTAGTTTGGATGAATTCATTATGATTTTTTGCATCATATAATGAGTACATCATCCTTATAATTTGTCATCATGTGTTATGAATATAGGTAATGAAATGAAAGGGTTAATGATATCCTTAGGGACAATTTACAAAAGAAAGGGGAATTTAGATGAAGGAAATTAGTTTTATCCATGCATAGGAATTTTTTATGGTAACCATAATGTTGATACCATCATACATAGATTCATATAATGTGTCAGAATGTCATATATAGCTATGAATCATACATAGGTTGAGTGATTCTATATGAATCAACCCGAATTAAATAGAGTAATATGATACTTTTATAGCTTGTATTCCCTAGGATTCCCAATCCTCATTGTAAGGGTATGAATCATGACATAATAATCTTTTATGTGGAGATCTCAATGCATATATATGACTCATAGGTAAGGGATATGGGAATTTTGTTTTCTTCCATTATTGAATCTCGATAATGTGGTCAGATATGAGTTCCTTTAAATTGATTAATATAATATACAAGTATACAAATTTTCAATATTTTCATCAGGTATGTAGGTGTAAAATTCTCCCTAAACATAAATTCATTGACATGATGACCAAATATATGAAATTTGTGGTCTTTAATGATGGTAAATATGACATTAAAACAATATATTATCATGTATTCTGATGTAATATTAGTAGGAACATATCATGAAGTTTAATTTCATGAAACTGATATGTTTTCATGATGTTTAATGTGATGTGACTTGGAAGAATCACTGAAAGGTGTAACCAACTCTTGGTTTCCTGGTTTTCACAAGAGATATATAATCAAAATGGAAGGGTAACAAAATATGATGTCATAATGTTACACTGACAATGGGTACATTGAATAAATAATTAACATCACGAGTATCCAAATAATTTTGAATAACAAGGTCATGTGACATTTAATTCATAACCCATGAATATATGAGTTAATTGGACATGGAAATAGGTTTTTATGAGTCAACCATTAATAATGTAAAAATCATATATTCCACACAGTACAAAAAATATGTCATGGGTTTAAGGTTGTGGGATTTCCTCGGGGACCAAATAGCCTCTTTGAAAAAACTATTTGGAATTGTGAAAATCCTCCAATGAATCCTAGTGGGGTCCCTTTGGATTATCCAGTCAATGATTTCATTTTCATAGAGGGATGAACAATGAAAAAAACACCTGTTCCATGGGGTTCTTGGATAATAATATCATAATGAGGAATTGGATGGAATCAACATTCATATGAAAGATATAAAGGTGATTCATGGAGATTTTTTATTCATTATGTGTTCGAGTACTATAGAGTATTTTCTAGTTTGTATTGATCACATTATAATGAAAATGTATAAAAAATGCGACCCAAGAGTACATAATCATATGAGTTGATGATTTGATCAACATGGAGACTTCGTGTCATGTAGTTTAATGTCACATGGCTTGTAGATTATCACCCACTTAAACATCGTGATATTCTGAGGTTTTGTGATTGGTATTTAAATGTAGAATCTTGTCATCACTACGCATTCCATATTATCAGAGTCAAGACATACATAGTTCTAATTTTAGATATTTCTTGGCACAGGTCTGACCCATACACAAGGGAAGGGTAATTTTTATCCTTATCAACACAGATAGACTTAAGAACGGATGATTGTGTTCTACAATCAATTCTATGGTAATAGAAATCAAGCATCATGTAGTTTTGATATAAATGATGTGATGTAAGAATCTTACCATTAGGACTTGGAATATGATGAAATGAACCATTGATTCATTCTTGACCCCACATGGATGTGGGAATAAATTAATATATGTATTTTTGTTATGAAATATGGAAATGAGGTATATAATGGGATATGGAAGTTTAAGGATGTTAGGTCTTAATGGGAGATACATACCATATAATTAAAGGGTACAAGAATTAAATGTCATTATCGAGATTTGACCATGGGTACGAAGCACAAATGAGTCACTATAAGAGTTTGTAAATATTTTTTAATTTTTGGGTTATGAGGAGTGTAAATAAAAAAAATTATATCTAAATCAATCGTTGGTGGAAATGAGTAGTTACAAGCCAACCGTTGATAATGGGTTAATCCAATATTCCATGAAGTTAGTACGATAACTTCTAGGATTAAGGGGGACCTATCATATGGGACTAAACAACTTCTAGGAACATTCTCATTAGAATTCATTCAATTAACCATCAAATCCTAGAAGGGTTATTTTTTATGACCAAGTCCCTATTACTGTTTTTATATTGTGAAAAACGTGGTGTAGGGGATTCAAAGGTTCATGGGGTTCTATGAAAAGGATATAAATTTTAATTTTTTGGGTTACTAAATCCGATATAGGATAAATGAATTTTTTAACGGATAACAGAGGATTCATAAACGGTGTGAGAACCCTAAAGGCTATTCTAGTGTGTATTAAACATGTTTTAGAGGATAAGGGACGTGAAATGAAATATTTGTGTAAAAAATAAATATAAGGGATTATATTCTCATTATGAAATCCAATTGTCCTATAGTTTATCATCATGTAACTACGACATTTCCATGTAGGTTAACATCATGAAAAATTGTATTTTCCAGGAAGTTTAACATCATTAGAATAGTATTTACTTCACTATCAAATATATGTCATGTCCATTATAGATATAGTGACTGGATATGGTCCCTATTCTCACACAATTCATGCTTTTTGTGAGAAATAATTGATAAATGGGGCGATAATTAAGCTGTGTCAGAGTGCATGAATGCGAAGTCATGGATTCAGCCACAATTTATTGTGGAATGTATCCTCTACATGGATATGAATCTCATTGTGGATCATGATATAGGGTGATGTAAACCCATGGTTGTTCCCAACATAGACGATCAAGGTGTCACTACATATCTTGTGGTGGAAGGAATTAAGACACACATAGTTCTTAGATTGTTCCCTATTTGTTTCCTTATCATATATAGAGAAGGGGGTTTTGTATCCATAAATACGTTTTTAATTGATATAGTATTATATATCATGGTATCATAATATCCTATAGTTGTAGGTATCAATCTACATGTAGTCCTTTAATGAAAATTCCATGCACATTCATGTTCGAAACACATAGAGGGGATATTATCATAATGTAGATGGACCAAGGAATTGAGATCTAGTATTATCTATGATAAAAAGAATCATGAAACATGATGTTAATTAATGTAAAAATTACCATGCCTGTTTGACTAATATATAGAGGGGTATGTTCTTCATTTATATTGTGTCTTCATGCAAGATTAGAGTTTGGGGTGTCACTATGTATCCTAAGATTATTGGAATCAAGACACACATAGATAAATAACAGAAAAAAATCTATTTTGGTATAACCAACAAGCATATGGGGAATTTTTTTGGTTTATATTTTCATTGGATTAAGGTTTTTTCATCTGGGTCTCAATATATATCATGTGATACCATGAATCATTCCATATGTAGTTCATGAATAGAAAAATATCCAACAAGGTCCGATCCATCTTCATTGAGGGGACTTTTTTTATATTTTTATAGTGTTTTATCCCATGATCTGATATCTGGGTGTCACTATATATCCTATGATAGAAGGAATCCAGATCCACATAGATTTTTAATAGAAAACACTACATACAATTCTAACCCATATGTAGAGGGGGAATTGTTTCTATTGTTATTGCAGCTAGACCCATGATTTGTGATCTAGGTGCCAATATGTTTCCAATGGTAGCCTGAATCAATGCTAACATTGATCATTAATGGAAATCTCTCAAAATAAGTATAAACCATACATATATGGGGTCATTTTATACATTAATATTGTGGGTTGATAGAAGATTTGATATCTGGGAGTCATTATTTATGGTGGGATAATATGAATCAAACTACATATAGTTTTTGAATGATGAAATCTCAACATAGTTATGAACCATATATAAATAGGGGTATTTTTTATTGATATTATGGATAGACAAAATATTTGAAATCATAGTGTCACTATGTATTACGTGACAATAGGAATTGAGTAACTTGTTGGACTTGAACAGAAAAAAATCATGATGTAATAAACCATACACAGAGAAAGGAATTTTCTCAATTAATATTGATGTTGGAACCATGATTTTATATATTAGGGTCACTATGTATACTATGATAGCAGGAATCAAGACACACATAGTTCGTGAATATAATACTCTCCATGCAAGTCAAACCCATATGTAGAGGGAGAAACTTTTTCTATTGAAATTTAGTATGGAATAATGATTTTAGAAATGGGATTCACTATGTATATTATTATTGAATCAATTTAGAAATACATGGTTGATTAATGGGGTGACTCCCTTTGCGGATTGGACACACTCTCTGGTATATGAGTACTTTTTTTTCTTTCACATAGATCTAGCTCATGTTCATTGAACAATTTGTGATGTAACATTCTCTATATAGATAAACATCATGACGTAAGAAATCATTATTTTACGTTTAACATCATTAGGTGAAATTTTATTTCATGAATTTTTTCATCATTTTTTAAGGAAATCTTCCTTGCTGTTTAACATCATGTGGTGATGATAAAAGATGATATGCAGTTTAATGTCTCACTTCCAGAGTAATGATTCTATGAAGTTTAGAGTCTTTATTCCAAGACATAGGATACCATGTAGTTTAATGCCCATATACCATGGATAATGATGTTTTGAAATTTATTGTCTTACTATCAGTATATAGGATGTTTTTCATTTCTTATTATAGCATCCACGACATAGGAAACATACTATTTACTGCCTTGTTGAAGGAAATTAGGATGATGTGCAGTCCATAATCCTTATTCTCGGACATAGGATGGAATGTTGTTTAATTTCATTCTACCATAACATATAATTACATGAATTTTATTTTCTTACTTAGAGGACTTGGAATGACATAATGTTTTATGTATTTTCCTAAGACATATAATTCCATGTAGTTTAATGTTTTACTGTAAGGACATGGGATTTTGTGCAGTTCAAATTGCTTCTTCGAGGAAATAGGATTCAATGTAGTTGAAAACATTAATTCTATGTATTGGTATAAAATTCAATTTAATTTATTTATTTTAGAACATGGGATACCCTATTGTTTAGTGTCATACTTCTAGTAATTAGGATTCCATGTAGTTTAAATTTTTCTATCCCTAAATTTTGATACCATTCATTTAAAAGACATTCTATAGGACATATGATTATAAATACTTTAAATTCTTGATAACATGATACCATATTGTATAAAATATTACTTCATGTACATCGTATTCCATGTTTTTTAAATTTGTTTGGTTAGGACATGAGATAATTTAAAAAAGTTGTGAAAATTACTTATTGAGAAAACTTGCATTGGTGGGAGAGTAAAATTTTCTTCATCCACTATGGACAATGAATATGATAAATAAGAATATACCTTATGTGTGATATTTGGCCTTTACCACTTTGTATCTGGTTTCGGAAAAATCTTTCGTGGTATCTTTGGAGTTATGAGAACAAATACCAGTAAACCTTTAAAAAACTATAGGGGTTGAATCTTTTTAATTGAAGGCTCGAGAAAATTGATTCCACGGTTAGAAAAATTGACTGATTAAACATCTAGGGAGATTCCCTACCATGGGTATAAGGTACAATATAATGCTTCATGAATTCACAATCCTCCCATATGATCATATGACTATTCTTTTGAAACAATTCACTAGAGAGTTGTCCTGATATAATTAAAATCATGCCATATGTGTTTTTAATTTTTTCTGATCCTATATCTTATAAAATAAAGAATATATCCATGTCCAAATAAAAATGATGTTTATTCATGGTGTGTAGTTGACCCTCATATCTATATTAATGGAGGATCATACCCTTTAATTTCTATTAAGTCACATGTATATTCAGGTGAATGTAATGTATTCAATCCATTTATAAACAATATATGATACTATAATTGGAATTGGAGATGCGATAAAAGATGGTTGGGAGGTTCTTTCCATCTTTATCTCTCTATATATCCATGTTTTTCAATTCTTCATCAAGGATATATATATCCTCTCGATCAGACTCTAGCGGTATCTTCATTAGGTCACCTGATGAATGAGATGAGGAGTCACTAATGGTTTTTGGTAAATTATATATTGCTAGACCTAGTGTTTTGAGAATCTCTCTATACTAAGGCGTTTGAGTTTTTCATAACTCTCTATATGATGTTTTCGTGGAAAGTGGAAAATTTTCATGTATATTAGAGATATCCCCATGGATGATTATAATTTTGTATATTCATGAAAAATAGGAGTGTTATATTCTAGATCTTATTAGAAGTTCTCATATTTGGTTGATTTCCTATTAATGAAGAAATAAGTGTAATATTGTCTTATTCATATGTGTATCTCATTTGATGAGTCTGTGCCTAATAATTTCTTTTGTGGAATGATGCCTTCATTATAGTTTGGTGAGTCGATAACTTTTATACCATTTGGTGGGGTAGTGATCATTGTAATTTTTTATGGGTTGGGTCATGTTGTATTATTTTGTGGGTCAAAAACCATAATGAAGAGGATATCAGGTTTTAAATAATCAAAATTCCCCCATCACCCGAGTTTCGGGTTCTCCAAGGGATCCCATAGTCACTAAGGATAGATGTGATGATGTTCGAGGCTCCTGGATAGTGATGATATGGGATTGATTTGCACCACATTTCGGTTACAATGATGGTCCTATGGCACAATTATTTTAATTGGCATATAAGCCTGGTCTAGAGATGAATTGTTTTGATATCGCAATTGGGATATCCTATTATTATCAATAAATTGGATGGTTTGGGTGGTCCCAACTTTTTATTTATATCATTATGGAATTACAGTCATATGTTGATTATAATTAAATTAATTTATGGGAGACCTCCTAGGCTTATCATGAGTGGTTGATTTTCTGTTATAATTTTTCTCATCCACCACCACGAGGTAGGGATTGTATGTGTTGTTTCAATATATAGATAGTCTTAAAAAGTGGTTGAATATGGATAAAAGTACCAATTCGTCTTCGGATGACCATATTGGGAATAAATGATTATGGTGATCCATACATTGAAGGATTTTTTGAACTACCTCTATAGTCTAGATAGATTAATTGAGTTGGTACTCGTAGACCATGATGTTCACCAACTAGAACATGTGTTGTTGAGTTAGTGAAAATGTTATTTGAGATAGTTGGGACATGTATTCCCTAAAGAACAATTCACTTGATTGTGGTGTCATCTGGTTGATCTCAATCGCTTGATGTGTTATGCATGCATTACTAGCTTATAAAGATACAACGTAATCGATTAGTAAATATGATGATATTATTTGGAATGTAAAGAATTTATGAATTCCAAGAGAGGAAAAATGTAACCTTATCAGTGTAGCTTCATAAATAATAGTACATGGTTGATCAATTACATTCACAGTAAAATAATAAATAAGTGGTCAATTTTTTTATGAATGTATTGACACATTAAAAAGATGTCATGTCATGTCTACGATTTTTTTCTAAGAAAACTTGACCTAAGGGAACAAGATAATATATCAATTTATAAACATTAAAATATTGACATAGTTAAAGGATTTCACTTTGGGTTCAAAATTTTCTATCCGAAAAACGTGGACGATTTTCCCCAATGCTTGTTTGTCTGTGATTGACAGTGGTTACAACATAATTTGGGCCGATTTTACAATTTTTTTATTTGTTAGAAACAACCAATAGATACCACATCCATGATAAGATAGAAACCTACTTTCCAAAAGTAGGAGTTAAATTATTGTTTCAAACATAATGAAAATTTGGAAATCACATTGATAGAGTGGAAGGGAGGTCGGGATCATCACAACCTTGGGTGTGATTATTGACTATTTTTGGACAATCGTATTGATTTAATATATGTTGATGAAATCCTTCTCAACACACGATACAATATTGGTTACCCCACAGATAATTACTTGATCAATGCTATGTGTTGGAAATAATACTATATCTGTGTCAATGGTTTCCCATTATTCTCTTATTGATTTATAATGATTTAGTTTATGTCCATTTTTTGGCCCTCTTAAGTTTATATAAGTCTAGGTAGGAATTTGTTCTTTAGATGTGATATTAAATCTCTATAATAAATCACACATATCATATGAGAACATGAATAAAAACCCACATAGTATATTTGAGAGATTAAAGGTAATATGACATGCCTATACCTTATAGTTTAACCTCATGTGAAAGGGGTGTTATTATAGGGCTCGAGCATTAAAAAGTTTTCATATGTATCGTATTAATATAAGAATCAGAGTCTACATAGTTCATGTTATAGGAATATATATCATCAAATATGGGAAAATAGTGGCCTTGAGTGGGATATATGGATGTAATTATTCCCATGAATTGTGTCGTAGGTAGTGTGACCATTTGAGTGAGGATGATATGTAATCGATATTATATCCAAATGATGAAACCACATTGGGGTAATACTTATCAATCTCTTGGTAAAATAATCACAGATATTTAAGCCCATGAAATTCATGCTCGGTGTGAGAAAATATATATACTATAATATTGGACACATCGCAAGAGAGAAATATATGTGGGGATTACATATTAAATATTACATTAGAGAGGTATTATTTATGGTCTCATTGAGATCATGGTAAAAAACCCCGGCCATAGGAAGGAATCATATGTACCAAACTTATAATAGGAATCTGAGTTCTCATATTTCAATTCTTCCCAACCGACTTATGGGTTTTTATAGGTGATCAATTGGATTATTATAAGTCACATAGGTCTGATAAAGTTAGTGGATAATGCACACTTATCCCATGGATATCAAAAAAATTACTCTAGACCCTGAGTAAATGTTGTAAAAATGTGATACTGATTGTCTCTAATGATTAAATTGTTATGTGTGTGTTGAAATCTTGTGTTGTTTGTTTAATTTAAAATAAAAAACAAGTGAAACTGGTCAGTTTTAACATTAATTAATGTTGAATTCGACTAGCATTGGATCTTTCAATAATTCACCTATTGAATCATTATTTATATGGTTTCAATTATTCCTCTAATAAATTGATTCTTATTGAATTTTTTTATTAGTCTATTTTGGTTTAGATAAGAAAATATATTGATTATATATTTCATTCCATTTACTGGCTTGGTGATCAGATACCTCCATTAACCATTGAATTTTAGCACATATATCTATATCATGTAGTTAATTGAATCAATGTGTCTTGTTTTCACTATTGATAATAATTAGAATAAATTAAATCCTAAAATCAGTAGAAACCTAAAATGATTAAAAAAATTAGGATTAATAGAGAAGTTAGACTATTCTATAACAAAAAATCATTAACATTGTGGTATGAGGAGATTCAACATGGATAAATATAAAACATCATACACTGTCATCATAAGAGTTTATACAATAAATGAAAATAATAAAAGAGTAGTAGTCATAAATGCATGAGTGATCCCCAAGAGTGAGTTCTTCTGTTTATACTTCTTTCGATAGTGAATTCATTTTATATAGGAATTTTAAGATATCATTGTTCTTTATACCCACAGAAAATTTGTTTATTAATATAATTAAATAATGTATTATTTAATTGGGGAGAATATTTTCTTTTACCAGGATGTTTTACATGCCAATAGAATAAAGATTCTAGATGAATGTTTTATTGCATTAGTAATCCTCCACAATAAACACTATTATACAATTGATGATGGAGAGTTCTGGTACATTAAAAAATAGTCAGTTTCCTCATCACGTTCAAAGGTAAAAGGTGGTTAGGCCATATTTTATGGGATTCGTTATTTTTTATCTCTTATTACTTATTATTTTTACCCTTGAAACATTATACTATATTAATATCTGTAATAAGAAATTCCTATCATTGAAAGTGATTTGAAATGGTCTCTTGTAAGTGGAACTTAATTTCATAGTAGGATATATATTTTATCATTCCTCAAGTACAAATCATACAACCACTGGTGATTATATTTAATGGTGTCGGTAGATTCTAAATTTCATTAGTTCTATTGTGATCCCTTATTAAAATTCAATTATCAAGGCAGTTTTATGATTCTTTAAATAGATCATGTATTGGTAGGTAGAAATATTCCTTTCCAAATTTTGTAATGTCAATAATCCCTCAATGGCTATTTAGGAATGGTGTATTTACTCATGTAGCATTTTGTGGGATCTTATATGATCATAGTGGTGGATAGATTAAATCAGAGTATTGTAGTGATTCTCATATAAAGGGGGCTTCACTATGTCATTTTCCCAAATCCATTGGTGGCAGTAGATGTTGTCACTTGAAGGGTATGTGTAACCCAAATTTATCTCATTGTTGTGGATGATAAATATGGTTATAATCATTGTGATCAAATATCATTCTATGTATATTCATTAAGAATTATGTGACAGGGATCTTATTCATCAGGGGAGGAGAAGGATTGGGGACTATTTATGGTGGATTGAAAGAAATATACATGGTAGGTATAGGATGGAAAATAATATGGTAATCTTGCATATCATGAAATGCATGGTCAATATACTGACCATGAGGTGGTGGATGAAGTGGAGGCTCACAATAGGTATGTCTAACATGGTATTAGTTGAATTATCATTAAATTTTCATCAAGAAATCTTGTCTTTTTTCTTTTGATGAATTTTTTAGAACACATGGTCATTTATTGGAACTCATGGTTGGTATACCAACCATGAGAGAGGGGTGTTTCATGGTTTTCAATTGTCCGTGAGCATTATTCATGATAAAAATAGTGACCATGTATGGAATGGTCACTTCTAAACACTATAAATTTTTAACCTGTAGAACAGAATGGTTAATATGTTTTCATTGTTAAGTATTGTTATATAGTTAAAATTAAAAATAATACTTCATAAAGATATAATTTCCATCTAAATGACGAATAAATATTTATATTAAAATGTGAATATATTATTAAAACCAATATTTAAATCAAATTTCCAAATAATTATACTTTCAAATAGTAAAAAATTCATTTTACCATATAATTGATCTAGAATTGTGAAATTGTTAGTTAATAATAGGGAGTAAATACATAATATTCCAACTAAAATCACTCCCCCACAATAAAAGTATTTTTATCATTAGAACTATCATCATTGAATTTTAGCCTATTCAAAAAGAAAAAGTCATCCCTGCTAAATGTAAATTTATAAGATTGAGAATAAATAAATAGAGACTTAATCCCCTATAAAAATTATCACACATCATATTTGAATCAAATTACTACCTAACATCAATTTAATCAATGTTACAGCTTAGAAAAAGATCTAGTTAGATTTATGTGGAATAAATTATAAAACAGAAAGCACATCAATTTATCCATTTTTACTATGGTTTTTAAACTACATTTTTTAATTTTCACCATATTGGTAAAAAATAAATAAATGTATTATAAGTCAATTTTACCCCATTATATGGGTATAATATTCCACAAACCTAATTGATCACATTTTTTACAAGAACCTCTAAAAAATGTTTTCTAGTAAATATATTATGAAAATTACTATGCATAACAATTATTGTAATTAAATATGGATTTATTTAATTACGTAAATATTTTTTGTTCCCTTTTCCAGGAGATCCATTGTAGCTTACCAATATCAGATTTTTATTGCAGGTTAAAGTGAACTATTTCAATTTGGTTAAAATTGATTCCATATGGTATTATTTATCAATGAGGACATTTATCCTAAAATAATATTCATAAATTAAGTTACTTTAGGTTACATAATTTATTCTATTAAAATATTTTTACTCACTCTCATTTTCATTATTATAAAAAAAACTACAAAAGTAATGAAACTTTTCACACAACAATCCGCTATTTATTAAGCTTTTGTAATTAATAAATTAATAAACTCCAATAGTAATATTTTCCAACTATTTTGGACATCAATGTAGTTAAATAAATTTTTTAAAACAAAAGAAAAGACTTTGAAAAATGAGATATGTTTAGATAGTTGTATCTCCTCACCCACACTTGGTTCAAAAACTCCTCCATAAATATTACAACGTTAAATAATTTAATAAAAACAGTATAATATAATATAATCATCTATACCCAAATGAAGGGAAAAATTAAACGTGGAATTTATTTATTAATCACTTTTAGTGAGGAATCTGGACTCTTCCAGAAGTTCATTCCAAAATTATTCCAAGTACTACTTTAGTATAAGGTTGTTCACCATAAATGGATGTTTTGATCCTTCTAATTCAATTTAAAATTCACTAAAATGTTAGGTATTAATCACTATATATGGCTCTAAATATTGGGAATGAAGATTATAAGGATAAAGTTTCATCATAGAAGAAAGTAGTAGCACATTCTCTCCATTTGGAATCTCTCGTATGTGGATCAATTTTTCATGGGAATATATTGTTTTTTCATTTTACTATAGTTATTTATCATATTATTCTTTCCTCATATACTCAATATCCATTATTTCATGTTTCCTTTATCACCCATACTTCCCAAAATACAGTTTTACCCTTTAAACATCAAAAAATAGTTATGTTATATATCAACAGGCAAGAAGATATGTTTGACATAAAAAATTTGCACTGGGCACATAATGAATGATGTCTTTTAGTCTATTATTTATTCCCCTAGTGCATATTATAATTTCTTATTTTAGCTATTGTAGTTGGGATATATTTTCTTCTCTAAAATAACATTGAATTCCCTATTGGATGCATCATTTCGGTCAGTTTTTTATATGTGGCAGGTAATAAAGGTTTCATGACACACTCCATATTTTTTAATGACTTCCACCATGTTCATGATATAGAAGTTTATCCCATGTTAATTTATTTGGGCCTAGCGTATTGAAAAAAATATGAAAATAAATTTATAAATTCAGTAATAGTTATTGAGTCAACAATCAGAGTGGTTTTGGCCTCAATCCAGTAACAGACAAAGTATAATACAACCATGATACAGGAAAATATAATTTAAACTTTAAATGGGCCCATGAATTCAATTCCCGATACATAAAATATTTAAAAAAATCAACGGTTCATGTGGAATTTGTTTTCTATTAATAATTCCACTTTTAAACCAGAATTTTCGATTTTTTTTCAAAAAAATGGGAATTTTTAACGATTGAGGGTCAAAAAATGAATCCTCTAAAAATATTGTTGTGGATTGTTGTGGTCAAAAATGGTATATACATTATAGTGTATAGTAAAAATAAGAACGTAATTCATTTAATCTAAATGGATATATATTTTGATGACTTGTTTATTATAAATTTTCTATAAATTACGGTCATCAAAAACCCAATATTTTGATTTAGATTTATATATAGTTACATAATACTTATATGATAAGGATGTAACTATTAATGTTACAAAAATATTTACCACATTAGCAAACTAGGGAAACTAGGTGAGGGGATATTTTTTTATCAAGATTGAATTAATCATCCAGACTGGTCATTGGGGTTTGTTCTACCTCTGAGGTTGAGATAGCTGGAAAATTGTGCCATACACTATATTTTAAATCCATTGATCTCCTTTATATCTAGTTAAAATTCATACATAAGAAACAACCCTATTAGTATTCTGTTTTTTTCATCAGCTTTCTGGATAAAACATATTAACACTACCGGATCATAATAAATAATTACATTACTTTCTAATAAATAGTAATGGTATTTTATCAATCTAAAATATTTTACAAAAAAAACTCTTTATATATTATTGTGTAGTTAATCTGAGCATTTTAAGGGTTTATAATGTGTTAGATACCACTTGAAAAATTCTATCAATATTTTGGAAAAGAAAATATCTTACATCTCTATTAGTAGCATCACATAAAATCCTAAAGGGTTGACTCCAGTTGGTGGTCATATGATGGGAGAAGTAGTTAAGTATTCATCCACATTGTAAAATGATATCATTCATAATCATAAAAATAAAAAATCAGATTCTTTCAAAAGTATGTTATTTAAGGATAAACAATATTTCTAAATACCCATAATATACCTTCAATTAATTAAAATTTTTCCTAAACATGATTTAATAATCCCAATAGTGATAGGGCAGAGTAATTTTGAAATGACATCAACTTTGGATTTATCGACTTCAATTCCATCCTTATAATAATGGGAACTAAATTAGTTACATTTGTTATCATAAAATTTCATTTTATTAATTTAATGAGGAATGTTTTTATTAATATATAATTGTAATGATTTTTCCAAATCTCTAGAATGTTTTGAAAGCTAGTTACATATATAGTGACGTTATCAAGGAATACCTCTTATATTATCGCATTCAGGTATGAGAAAATATAAACCATGTATTGTTCAAATGTACCTGGGGAATTGTAGAGACATAAAGGAATCCTTTAATATAATATAATTGTAAGGGAAATGATTTGGTTGTCTAATATTTGAAAAAATGAGCAAATAGTACATGAAATAACAATAATAATAATTATGTAATGAACAATTTTCTTTCCTCAAATGACTCTCAAATATTTGGGCTTCAAACTATATGGAAAAAATGGCACTTTCTAGTCACGTTGTTTAATATCAGACAATTAAAACAAACACTCAAAATATACATGATTCTTGTTGGTACTAAGTCATTATTTTCTTTATTCACAATTGTGTAACATGTATCATTTGAGAGGATTTTTATGTGACTCAAACATCGGGGGTCTGCTATGAAATATATTATTTTATAAATTAAATGTATTTCTACATCCTTTTTTCAATATTATGGGAATGTTTGGTTCTGCCTTCAATAGGGTTATCTTACCAACTTGGATTTATCTACCAACAAAATTCTATGAATGTAAATGGTAGGGATAATTTATGGAATGTCTCCCAATATATATCCTATATTTCTAACATTATTTTTATGAGTCCTCTATAGTTGTATTTCAGGGATAGTTTTTATGTTATTATAAATTATAACTAGAAGTTTCATTACCTCAATTGAAAATGTATATTTAAAATTTGAGGGTAATTGATATAACTATAAATCAGGGGGTTTTGTGGAGTTGTTAGAATTTAATTGTTCTTCATGTGATTAACATTCAAATTTATGGAATAATTATTAGTTTTAATTTTTAGTAACTCATCAAAAATAATGTTCATTAATTTCACCATATTTTTCAATACATGAAAATATTTGTAAAATAAAATCAATTACAAATTGTTTTTTATTGCATGTTTGGTGATTCAAAATAGTATTTTATTCTAATTGTGTATTCTCTCATTTTAATTTTCTCCCCATAGGAATAGGGGAGTTAATACTGTTATAATATAGAAACCAATTTTTTTCATGAAGGCGTCTCATTCAATCCAATATATTAAATTATAATATTTCTTCTCCAAATGTCATAAAAATTGATGCTTTTTAAAAATTTCCTATTTCCTATGTAGTTTTGATAAATGGAAACCCCATGATGATGGGGTAAATATTTTTACATTGTATTCCTTCATGTATAAGATAAAAAATTAGTAAGGAACATGTACACATGTATAATCACTAATTCATGTTCAAGGAGACATATCGGGTATGTAGTGTCTCTATTAGCAAGATGTAAAACCACATGGGTGAGTTCACATTCTCTCATCTATAGGGATGACTAAATTGAATAATGTGTTAAATTAATTGGTTCTCCCACGTCACATAGTGCATTATAAATATTTATCCTAACATTTGTAATGGGAATTTCAAATGTACATATATATTGGAAATTTTTAGGTATTTTGGGAGAAACAAGTGAAGAATAATTCCTACATAGTCATAACTCTTAATTAGCTTTCATTTATTTCCATTGGTGCAGATTTACATAATGAATTTTTTATTTCTTTGAATCGGTAGAATGGATACCAATAGATGGATATTAATATCCTATTTTTTGAAGAATTAGATCATCTATTGATGTAGTTATTGTTCAATGATTTCTCTAGAATCTATCATATATACATATATGGGATGTAAATTTTATTTTAGATCTTCCATGGGATTTGTTTTTGGACATTTCCTTTACTACAACCTCCGTAGGTCCTTTTTATTGTGTATATTGTTCACACTATATAAAATTTTGGCTATAACCATGGTTTCAAACCGTGGCTATAAGCTCAAAAATTATGGGTATAGGTTATTTCCATAGTTCGAGGAGTGTGGCTAGTATTGGTGTGGCTATAGGAATATAGCCATAGTTTTAAACTAGCGCAAAACCATAATCCACACAGCTTATATTACCACAATTCAAACATATGGCTATATTGCATTACCCGTGGTTTATAATCACCATAGTAAGCCTACATCTACAATTTAAAACTGGGGATATAGTACATGACATTAAAAAAACAACCTCATATCCCCCACTATAACACCCACATACACACCCATGCCCCCTAGATAGCCCCCTTGAACCCCACCACACACCCATGGATAGCCCCCCGTACCCCTATTCCCCCCCTAGATAGTCCCCATGAACCCCATAGTACACACCCTAAGCATCCCTAGATTGAGATATTTCTTTCTTAAACGAGAGAAGAATTGGTACGAATTAAAATGGAAAACATAAATTTAATAATGTCAAACAAGCTATATGAGCATAAACTCCCACTATGAGTTTTATCATAGAGCGCACCACCATTGGCGGGGTTTTATGAATAAATATGAATTTATTATAAAACGAAACAATTATTTTAACTAACATTTTATCAACTATTTCAATATAATATATTCAGGCAGAATCAAGAAGGTAGACTAATGCAATTTAACAATTTCTTTAATTGAATAGGCTATGCTAGGAACTCTACCTCAATAGAGTCAAGACACAGACATGAGAGGATCATTATATAAATGATCATATTCATAATCATGGGATCTATTTTGATGTTGGTTCTATTAGTAGAATGAATCACTATCTTGAAAATGCATAAATGTAATCAAATTCAACAAATGATTGAAAAAGAAAAACAATCAGGTTTCCAAAAATCGGAAAATTAAATTTATAATACTGTTTGAATCGATTATGTATTCTACAACCAGGGAGAGTGAATTTTCTTATGAAAACTCAACCATGTTGGAGAAAAAAATCAATTTTTTTCTCTGTATTTGAATATTTTCTATCACAAATTTCTAGAAAGTAATTAACATGTAGAAGCAATATCCCTTTCACCGTACAGAAGACTAATCCAACTCGACACCCCCGACACACCCCTAGACACCCCCACAGGATACCCCTCCCTTGAGAAACCCCCATGTACAACCCCTGGACACCCCATAGACACCCTAGGACATCCCTCTCAAAATATAACCCCTAGATATCCCCTTGTACAACCCCTACTAAATCCCTGGACACCCCTCAAACACCCCATAGACACCACCTTGGAAACCCACTGGACACCCATGGACCACCCTAGTCACCCTTGGAGACACCCTAAACCACTATTGACACCCTCGGAACACCCCACCACCTAATGGACACCCCCCAGAAGACCCCCCCCCCCCTCGGCCACCCCCTATACCCATGAAGAACAATATTTTAATTAGAAGATGATGTAGTTTGAGACAATTCTGGGATAAATCTGGCATCACAAATCCGAAACTTGAATGACACAATGGTTTTGATAAGTTTTTGTGGAGAACCTATGAGACACAATGTATATCAAAGGCATATAAGGTTAAACATCCATAGACACAACCGATAATTCCCAAGCATTCACAAAATAATTCATATTCTTCTGAAAGCATTGAGATAACTACCCACAGACAATTCTGGATATCTAACAATGAATATTTTTAGATCATGAAAAAACATTGGGTTACTCACACATGGGTCACACAAAGTGAGTGATTAGATCACATAAGCATTCATAGATCATGAAATTTTCATAATAGAACAAATAAGAGAGAATGAAAAATGTTTCATGCTACCCCAAAATTCATGAAAGCATTATTGACATAAATAACACATGATGCGACAACATTATTTTACTTCACTTAATGCCACTTAAAGCTACATAATCTAATTTGAAGCAGATAGGGTGGAACCCAAAATATCCTACCCTCTAGGTATGATATTTTTGAGGTGGGGCCCGCACGAGCCCCACCGTTTCTTTTCCCCTATGTAACGCACCCGCGAATACTCCTATTTAATGAAGGTCAACAGGAGAGTTTTCTAAAACTCTTAAACGCTCCTATTAAATGGACAGTTAAGTCGTTACCATTAATTCACCAAATTAATGGTTTGTTTCTTAACATGTTTTTCAAACCGTTGGTTTATTAATGAAATAATACCAACACCCTTTTCGTTGACGGTTTGTTTGTTGAGAGGTTTTGGAGAATTTGTATCTTCATCCTCCTTCGTGAAAAACGGAAAGAACGCGAAGAACGCGAAGAAAACCGGCCTTTGATGAAAGGCGACGAAGAACGCTGAACCCTCATAGATCAACAACACGGCGTCATGTACCGTGACGTTAACGATTCTCCTCCCCCGACGTTTTTCTGTGACGATTCTCCTCCCGCAACAAATCTTTGATCAACTGCATGAGGTAGGAGATTGTGGATTTTTTAAATTTATTTTGTGGATTTTATCCTCAACATGGATTTAATTCGTGAAATTAAATCTGTGTAATTTCTTTAACCCTCGGAGATCGTCGACGCGAAGCCGTGTAATGCGACGACGCGACGCCCCTTCCGCGACGCGACTATCCTCTTCATCCGTGACAGTCAATCCCGCGAAGAACTCATGTCCGAAGACTACTACGAGGTAGGGGTTGCTTTATTTTAAATAATTGTGATTTTATCCCCGGTTGTTAAATATGATTGTTGTGAGACTTTAAAAACCGCTAACGCGGTGGGTGCGGACAACGAACAAGTCCGAACACACCGCCCTTTTCGTGGTTATGCGCGGATTGGCGGGTGATGAAAAAATGGGCCGCAAGTTAATTTTGATGTCTTTTCAGTGAAGAATGAGTCCCGGGACGAGCACTGGTGAAGACCGTGCGCAAATCGGACCACCGGAGTGCGTCCGGTGGTCAGCGGAACCCCCCGACGGCGCGCCGGCAGCCGGCAGCGGCCGGTCGCCAGGATTCGGCGACGCCTGACGCGTCGCTAGGAAGACCCACTACGGCTGAAGCCGCAGTGGCGCTGGCTAGTCCCGCGCCAGTGCGGGACCATGGAGGAGGCACGCGGCTTATGCCATGTCCGGGTGTCACGGAGCAGACCCTCCCGAACGAGCTTGCTGTGTGCGGGAACCCTAGTGCTGGCTGCGACTGCGACGACGACAACGACTGTGCAGAGATCCTTAGTGGATTCGATGACAACTTCAGCACTCAGTGATCCTACATGGGTCAGTGCTACAGATCCTGTGTGGGTCCGACCTTGTGTGGGACAGCGCTCAGCGGTCCTGTGTGGGCCAGCGCCTACAGATCCTGTGTGGGTCCGATCATGTGTGGGTCTTAGCGGGGGTCAGTTACCTATCGATCTTGTGTGGGACAGATCCTTTGTGGGTCATTGCGGGGGTTAGTTACCTATCGATCCTGTGTGGGTCAGATCCTTTGTGGGTCATTGCAGGGGTTAATACCTATCGATCCTTTTTGGGTCCGACGAATTAGATTAATCAATGGAAATACATGATCATCTCTATCGTCATACAATGAAGTTTACCTGTGTGAGCTGAATCCTATTTGCTTTATTTTTTGGATTGCGTTGTGCTATCCTGTGTGGATTTACGTTTTTCATTCCTGTGTGGACTGGGTTGTACTTGGGCTCGGATGTTGTAGCCGAACGATAATTGATGACTTTGGTATATGTATGGGAATATACTTAAGAAGTGTCGGATGTTACTTCGGGATTGTATATTTCCATTGTTGATTTTCCTTTGTGTATTCTGGGAGAACATCGGGGGTCTCGGGGTCCCTACTGAGTAGCTTATACTCAACCATGCACGGGCTATGCCCGCACTACGTTGTGTTGGTTGCAGACGATGGACAGGACGGTACCTGGAGGTGCACCGGGTGCAGGACGTCTTCCACGTATCTTAGTTGAGGAGATATGTGCACGATCCGATGTATATCATTGACCATGGGGAGCTAGACGTTGATGATGTGGCGACTTTTATGGAGGTCCCAGTGGAGATCGAGGATCGACAGGAGTGGGTCCTGCGTGGACGGTCGATTCCTCTAGTGCGCATCAGATAGAAGCACGGGAACCTCCAGGAGAGCACATGGGAGTTGGAGGCTCAGATTCGTGCTCAGTACCCACATTTGTATCCCTAGATTATGATGTATCTTTACGAGGACGTAAAGCCCTGAGGTGGGAGTGATGTAATGACCCGTGAAACTAAAGGGAATTTTTTTCTCAATTTTCTTTGAAATTTTACAAGAACGCAGTTTCTGATGGCACGTGATTCTGAGGCCCGGTGTGCCCAGAATCATTTTCTGAAGTTTTGGCTCGTGTACGTTCAGTGAACGAACGAGCAGGTTTTTCTAACTTTTGAACCGTTGCTGAGAATCGAATTCCAAGGGCACCGATGGATTCAAAGTGCCGGTACTTGCATAGAAATGCCTCTTCCGGGGTTGCGTTTGCTCGGGTGTGGTTTTTAATTTTTGGGGTTAACTGAATAAAATAAAATAAAGTGGTGCGACAACTTTATTTTGTTTCACATAAAGCCACTTAAAGCTACTTAATCAATGTTGAAGAAGATAGGGTGGAACCCAAAATATCCTACCCTCTTGGTAGGATATTTTTTAGGTGGGGCCCGCATGAGCCCCACAGTTTTTTCCCCTAAGTAACGCACCCGCGAAAATTTATCTTTAATGAAAGTCAACTGGAGCGTTTTCTAAAACTCTTAAACGCTCCTATTAAATGGATAGTTAAGTAATTACCATTAATTCATCAAATTAATGTTTTGTTTCTCAATCTATTTTTCAAACTGTTGTCATATTAATAAAACAAGACCAACACCCTTTTCGTTGACGGGTTGTTTATTGAGAGGTTTTGGAGAATCTGTATCTTCATCCTCTTTTGCGAAGAACGCGAAGAACGCAAAGAACGTGAAGAATGTCGGACTTTGACGAAAGGTGATGAAGAACGCCAAACCCTCGGATATCGACGAAGCGACACTGTGTACCGCGACACCAACGATTCTCCTCCATCGACGTTCTTCTGCGACAATTCTCCTCCCGCAACAAATCTTTGATCAACTTCTTGAGGTTGGAGATTGCGGATCTTTTAAATTTCCTTTGGGGATTTTATCCTCAACATGGATTTAATTCATGAAATTAAATCTGTGTGTTTTCATTAACCCTCGGAGATCGTCGACGCGATGTCGTGTACCATGACGACGCAACGCACCTTCCGCGACGCGATGATCCTCTTCTCCCGCGACGGTCAATCCCGCGAAGAACTCACGTCCGACTACTACTACGAGGTAGGGGTTGCTTCACGTTAAATCTTTGTGATTTTATCCCTAGTTGTTAAATATGACTGTTGTGAGACTTTAAAAACCGCTAACGCGGTTGGTGCAGACCAACGAACAATTCCGAACCCACCGCCCTTTTCGTTGTTATGCGCAGATTGGTGGGTGACGACAAACGGTGCCGCAAGTTAATTTTGAAGGCTTTGCAGTGAAGAATGAGTCCCGGGACAAGCACTAGCAAAGAGCGCGTGCAAATCGGACCACCGGAGCGCATCCAGGAAGACCTGCCACGGCTGAATCTGTGGCGGTGATGGCCGGTCCAACTGCCGTGCGGGGCCGCGGAGGAGGCATGCGGCTTAAGCCGCGTCCGGGTGTCACGGAACGGCCCCCGCGCGGGGGGCCGCTGCTGCCTTGCGCGGTGCCTGGCCAGCGGCAGCACACCGGCCGAGCAGCCCGGCCAGACCGTCGGGCAGGGCAGCGCCGGCCGGGATGGACCTGGGTTGGGTCGACCCAGTTCGGTCCGACCCAGGGGGGTTGGGTCGGGTCGGTCCGGGCCCAGACCCCCCGTTTTCGGACCTTTTTGGTCTTTTGCCTATATCTTGAGCTAATGGCCTCTGATCGACGCGCCGTCAGTGTTGATGTAATAATTGGATCGATACGGTCGTTTCGGTATATCGCACTCAAGGTTGCAGAATATTTTGGATTGGGCCGGGTTGGTTCGTACACGAAACCAATCGGGCCCTCGGGGAGGAACCGCTCATATCTTGAGCTACGAACGTCTGATTGATGTGCTGTCAACTTTGTTGGATTCCTCTAAGTGAGACGGATCTTTTGGCATACTACGCCTGAGGATTGGACGTAGGTGGAGTACGGTCGGGTTGGTTTTTCCTTAAAAACCAATCGGGCCCCTAGGACGAAAAAGCCAATAACTCTCAGACCGGGCGTCCGATTGACGCGCCGTCTGCGACGTTGAGTTCCTATTGATGATACAGAACTTTTGGATACATCATCTCTGGTCTATGTGTCCGTTGATGTATCAGCCTCTCAGCTCGTGGACCGGACCCTCCCGAAGGATCTTGGTGTGTGCGGGAACCCTAGTGCTGGTTGCGACTGCGACGACGACGACGGCTGTGCAGAGATCCTCAGTGGATTAAATGAAGACTACATCACTCAGCGTTCCTACATGGGTCAGTGCTATAGATCTTGTGTGGGTCTGATCCTGTGTGGGTCAACGCTCAGCGGTCCTGTGTGGGCCAGCGCCTACAGATCCTCTATGGATCTGATCCTATGTGGGTCTTTGCGGGGGTTAGTTACCTATCGATCATGTGTGGGTCAGATCTTTTGTGGGTCATTGTAGGGGTTAGTTACCTATCCATCCTATGTTGGTCAGATCCTTTATGGGTCATTGCAGGGGTTAGTACCTATCGATCCTTTGTGGGTCCGATGACTTAGATAAATCAGTGGCAATACCGGATCATCTCTATCGCCATACAAAGAAGTATACCTGTGTGAGCTGAATCCTATTTGCTTTCCTTTGTGGATTGTGGTGTGCTATCCTATGTGGATTTACGTTTTGTTTTCCTGTGTGGACTGGGTTGTACTTGGGCATGGATGATGGAGCCGAACAAGAATTGATGACTTAGGTATATGTATGGGAATATACCTAAGCAGTGTCAGATGTTACTTCATGATTGTATCTTTTCTTTGTGGATTATCCTTTGTGGAATCTGGTAGACATTCGGGCATCTCGGGGTCCCTACTGAGTAGCTTATACTCACCCCTACACGGGCTATGCCTACACTACGTTGTGTTGGTTGTAGATGACAGACAACGCTGATCGTGGTTGAGGATTTCGGAGCAGGACGGTACCTAGAGGTGGACCACTGGGTAGGACGTACTCGAAGCGGTCGGCTGGACCCGAGGAGCAGTGGAGGCTATCTGAATCCACCATTCAGGTGGGATTTCCAGTGGACAGCTCGGCGTTGCTGCTTTACTTTTCAGTTGTTGTTTTCCCTTCCAGTTGTACATTACATTCAGTTTGGGTTTGTATACTGGCCCACTTACTTTCCACACTTACTGTTGTACTCAGTTTTTACTTCTACTGCTTGCTTTCTCTATGGTGTTTGTTTACTTTACAAAGGAAATGCCTTCCCTTTATACCAGGATTTACGCCTTGGTACTAGTCGACATCCCCTAGCCTATGGAAGGTAGGCTTGGGGTAGTCACAGCACGGGCCCCGAGGATGGGTCGTGACAATTATGGACCAAGATAGTTGAATATTTATTAATAGAATTACCCAATTCAAGATTTGGTGTTTGTAGTTATAATTTTTTCATTAATGATATGGAATAATTATATTTATGTACAAATGAGTGATATATATATATACATCATAAAATTCGGAAATATCTGTTCACATAGTAGAAGATGAACATTGAACAGAGAATAAGAATAGAGATGATAAAGGATAATGACTAGTTAATACATTACCAACCTGGGAAATAGAATAAGGTAGCTGATGATTTAATTGAAAAGGATCATACTAGCTAATCCTTCATTACAATTACAAAATATCAAATAATTTGTTGACTTAAAATTTATGGATATATAAAAATAGAATGAATGGGAAAATATAATCTTTCTCAAAAAAATGATCAACACTATATCCAAGTGAATATTAATGAGGCAAATAGAAGATTTAGAGCTGCAAAAGAATGTTATAAATGATCCAATGTTTATCCTTGATTAGGATGGAATCATAGGTTTTATTAACCATGTATCTGTTCCTTTCATTCTAGATTTAATGAAGGAGAAATTAGAATAAAATTATTGAACTTGATTCTCTATTCATCCTGGAAGTACAAAAATGTATAGGGATTTGATAGAATATTTCTAGTATGATTAAATTTTGAGAGATAATTTAGATTTTTATTCCTAGTACTTATTATGACATAATGTTATGGTTGTTAGAAATAGTTTTAATGGATGATGCATCCATTACCCCTAATATAATTGAAAATTATATAACATCACTACAGATTATTTCATTGGATTAGAAAAAACATCTAAAGGGTATAATGATAAATGGGTTATAGTCGATATAATTACTATGTTAGTAAACCTCATTTATATTCAATTATATTTAACTCTGGATCATCATTACATGATATACATTAATGAAGTTGTAAGGCTACATGGAGTACCATATTCCATTATATTAGACTAGGAGTTGTGGTTTACCTTACAATTTTGGTAACGTCTCTAGTATGTACTTGATAAAAAATTGAGTTTCATCACTAATTATCAACCTTATATATATAGTCATTTTGAAAGGAAAATTAAAACCCTAGTGTATACATTGAGATCATTTTCCATATATTTCAAACTTTTCTAGGATCATGACTATCCTCTAGTTGAGTTTTCTTAAAATCATTACATTCACTCAATCATTCTATTGGCACCTTCTGAAGCCCTCTATGGGATGAAATTTAGATCTCCATCGTGTATATATGTAGTTGGAGAACATAATCTACTGGGACATGTGATCCTTGATGACATTGTAGAGAATGTTAGAGAAATTTGGTAGCATATCATGCTTTATCAATGTCCGAAAAAATTCATTTCTGATAACCATCAACATGATGTAGCTTTTGAAGTCGGTGAAAATGTGTTTCTTTGAATCTATCCCAAGCATATGGTTATGAGATTTCGGATGAAAGGGACAATATTCCCATGGAATGACAATCCTTTTGAGATTATTGATCAAATCAGAATGGTATCCTATCACACAACACTTTATCCAAATATATCTCAAGCTAATGTTATGTGTTTGTTTCATTATTGGTGAAGTATAAACCTGACTGTAAACACATACGGAATATAGAGGTCAAACCACTGTACTAGGATCTTTCATAAGATGAGCAACTATTGAAATTTTGGACGATGTGGAGAATTTTCTACACAATAGAACCACTCACATGGCCAATGTTGTTTTGGAAAAATCATAAGTTATAGGATTCTATGTGGGACCATGAGGATATGATAAAGCATATGTATCCAAAAAAAATTTGAATTAGAATAATGAATTTTAAGGGAGAAATATATTTTAAGGGGGGTATAATGTTACTACACAAGTCTTTATAGACAATGTTTTCAAGAATAAATTAAATATTCATATATTTATTTATATGCTCTATGTCAAACAATAATATTATAGAGAATGGACATGGAAAACATTACATGTATCATCTACTTGGTGAACGTTACACACAACACTGATGTTTCTATAAATCATTATTTAAATGTTATAATGGTTTAAATGAGATAATTATAACCTAGTGGTTTAGAATGGTTATATAATAGTAATAAATACTTTATAAAATATTGTTTAGAGTGGTTTTATATAAATAATACATAACAAAAGCATATGGTATAATATTTGGTAATGACCTTTTATGAATAAAAATATAGTTTTCTCGAATAAATCACTATTAATGTCCTTCAATGAAAAATAATAAAATTAATTTTAGACACATTAATAAATTTAATTTTAAAAAAATAATTTATTTTTTTTAATTTTTAAATTTGATATTGGATTAGGGTTAATATTAATAATTTTTCTAAGAAACTTCATTTTTGGGTGAACAGATAAAAATACATGATTTTATATTCGAAACCGATTTCCATCTAATTTATTTATAAAGGTAAATTATATTTTAATTTGGTTTAAAAGGATAATTACATTATAATTTTATCAGTTTATCCATTGTAGGTAATTTTAACCTATTTTATAGTGATATTGTTATAAAAACATTGCAATCATATGATCATTTTTACATTTAGAAACCCTTATTGTCGACTCGACTTTGAGAATAATTTTAAATTAATATGTTCCCCATCTATGTATGAAATTGTGAATAATGGCTTCAATATTTTGAAACTGAATGATTTATAATTTCTAATAATCTCAAATTGGGTTTTCCCCAAAAATATTAGTAATGTAATTAAAATTAATTACAAGGATTAATGTTAAATTAAGCATAGTAAGTTACTAAACCATAAATCAGGGTCCCTAATAACCTAAAAACATGTAAAAATGAAAATATATAGACATATTTCTACCAATTAATACATTTTCTAAACATTTAATAAATTTTAACCACTTTTAAAAAAACCCTGGTGGATTCCCTTTCTTTTAAAAAAATACAATAATGTTGCCCCTCCTCCGTTAAAAAAGGCATGTTATCCTCCCACTTCCCCAAAACTATAAATATACATTGTCCTGACCAAAAAAATATCCAAGTAGCTCCCCAAAATCAAATCCTTCAACTCAGAATAATCCTTTATTCATAAATCCCTCCAATGAAACACTTTTGTGCAAAAAAAAAGGAGTTATCTGGTTAAGAGGTAACACACTCCCTTAAACTCCATTATTTTATTTACTTACTCCTTCTCTCAAATGTTATTATTTCATGATAATATTACTAAAAAAATATCATCAATAATCTACAATGTCTTAATTTTTTTTGAACTACTCGTACACATACATCCATCTAATGGGTAACAAAAATATTGATTACCTGTAGGCAGAGAACTTCCTTTCAAAACGATGATTATTCAATTTTTCCATTACATCCTCAAATTGTGGAAATTATTATATAAACTTGATTTATATGATAATTTTGTTTGAGGAAGTGCAGACAACTGCCCTCTTAAAGCGACATGATTCATTCATAGACTAAATTAAATGTTTTATAGATATATTTATGGAATATATATGATATATATAATATAATATATCCACTTTAATAATTATATATTCATATATACATATACATATATTTGTATTTTACATCCATTCCTTCAACATGAAAAATAATCAGAAATAGAGTTCATGTGTATGTATGGCTTGTCATCTCCATGAATGGTTTCTTCGATTTCATACATTAATATTCTATGAATTATGATAATAAAAATATAATATATATATAAATAATTTTTATATAATTTTTTCATTCATGGATATGAAATATGTATAAGGATCAATGTTATAACAAATTCTGACACATGCGATGAACAAATCGAATATTATCCAAATTGAAACCATAACATATGATAGTTAACACGCGGTTTATATAAGATCATAATAAAAACATATATACAGTAATATATAATAATATGTTTCATTGAAATATGAATATTAAATTTATATTTTTTATAAAGGATATTTTTACAAGTATAACGAGAATCAATGACATAAAGAATGGGGATTTCATCTCACTTTTTATTTCTATGATATACAAGATATGTTCGCCACTCCATCCATTTTGTGGTATGTGTACTGACAGTGACTGTATTAAATTATTATTATAATTAAATTTATGGGTAATTACATATCCATTTTATGATCATTCTTTCACAGGGTTTATGATTCAATTTTCACAAAAACTATAAAAATGTTTTGTCCCAATTTTCCTATATTGAAAATATTTTTTCGATATTCACCTAAAACATTTTTTAAGGTGTATAAACTCCCATATTGTATGAAATATAATGAATAAAACTATTATCATGATATTTAATGATTTAGAAAATTTCCGTTTCTTAAATGAAGAGTACGATCCCATGTAATTGAGTATTAAGAGTTTATTGAAATAATATCATCACGTACAGATCTTGTAAATGATTATGTATCATAGATGAAATATTATGATCCATATATCAACGATATTCTTGAATTTCATTATCCTATAATTATTCTAGATAACATCATGTTTGAGTACCATTTTACACTTTTTGTTACTTAGGATAATGTTTTATGTAAAATATGACTATCTATAATGTTGGTAGGAAAGTTATTATATTCAAAAACCATGATTTCGAATAAATATCAAAAATGTTTTCAATGGTTCCAGGAATATCATATTCAAAAAGGATTTAAAATAATTTTATATTTTTCAAATCATCCTATATTATTTTTCAAATATATTTTCAAATATATTTTTAATGAAAAGCGTTTTAAAATGTATTAGGTAATAAATATAATTTTTCAATGCAGAAAAAATATTTTCCTCAAGAAATGTTTTTAAAAGATATTTCCAAATTATGTCCCAAATAAGATAAAATCCATTGGTGTCACTAATTACCTTATAGTAAATGTTTTGAGGTTCCATTCATATTATTTCTATGAATGGGTTATTCCTAGTGTAAAGTTCTTTATGATTATTATTTCTCATACATGGGTGATATGTTTATGAAATAAGTTTCTCAATATTTTTTTATATTTTTATGAAATCAATTTAGATTTCATGGGTTATTATTTTGATGAAATGACTTTGAAACAATAGGTTTTTCTGCTGGTTATTATAGGATTACATGTTAATGATACGACTTTAATTCCATGTTATATGATATGGTTGTTATGATTTTCTGTCACATGTGTGTATGATTAAATTATGAAATTTATGAGAGATATATATCCTTCTAATGAATTGTGTAAATGTTAATATCTCATTTTATAGACTAGTACGGTCTAGGGAGTGACCCTTTACAACTATGATAGCCATGGGATTGAACCATGTCTACCAAGATGGTATTATGAGTGAAAATCATGGTAATAAGATTGCCATGAGAGTGAACCAGGACAACCTAAATTGTATGTGGAGTTACCCCATACTACAATGACGGTATGTGATGAAATTTACATGAGAAAATGGAAATCATATTTTATGATTATGTGTTTTCAACAATTCCATGATTTCTTCCTGTGTTATGGTTTTATGTATTATGTTCATTATTTATTTATATTTCATGTGTTAAAAACTAATAATTATTATTCCATGATTAATATTTATGATATTTTATTTGTATGGTATTATCTTATATTTTTATGACAAAATTTTCATACCACATTAATCATGTTTATGGTTATATGTCTCCCTTATTTACCCATACTGAGCATATGTTATCACTAATTATAATTTCATCATCCCCATGTTATGAAGAAATTTGTTTTGATTGATATTTTTTAGAAGGGTACTAGTCCAGAATAACCAAGTGGTATATTATTTCACTCTTAATGTTACAGTTTTATTGATTCCATGTTTCTTGAGGCACTAGAATAGTACATTCATTGGGTTCTTGTTTTTATAATGTTTAATCTATTCTACAATTTTTATATTATGTTCATTTATGTCATGATTTGGTCATTATATAAATGATATATTATAGTAATCAATAAGGAATATTGATTTTAAATTATGATGGATGTTATGAAAAGATTAGTTCTAGAAAATATCCATTACAAAACTCAATTAAATCATTCTCACAAATTTCTCAATGTGGGATTTTGATAAGTGTAAGAGAAATGAATTACTCAACATCTATGTTTATTTTTATCATTTCAATTTATATTTTTTTAATTCAATGATTAATAAAAATATCTCATTCATAACATTAACACATATGATAAAAAATATAATCGGTCCAGAAATAGTGTTTTTATCCTCCAAAAACACAACCCAATTACTATCTGTTTTTTATATAGTTATTATTATTATATAATTATGGGTGAGTAAAAAAATACAATTAAAAATATCTAGCCTCTCCCAAAATTACAAGTAAACCCCCAACACAGTATTCTCATTTAAAAATTACCCAATCCACCATAGAATGTTTCTCCCTAAACTAAATCATTTAAACATAATGAAATATATTTAATGGTACAAATGAATTGATAAAATATAATTGAAAAATGGATATTTTTAAAATAGTTATATTCTTGGATTTTATTAGAATAAATAAATAATTTATATATGGTGGGTCTAGGGATAAGGGAATAATTAAAAAATAAATACTCAATAATTTTAAATGTGAATATATTCATTCATATATTTGATAATATGCCTATAATGTTTTAGAATAAAACATACCAGAGTATCCCATCATATTATATACTAGAAATAATAGGAAAAAATATGTTTATAAGAAGTATTGGGAATATGAAAAAATGGATGGTATAGTTGCACTAGGAAATGAACATCCAAAATAAAATAAATTAATGCCAATATAATAAATTGTAGGAATGAAGAAATATTAATAAAATTTCATTTAACAAAATCAATGTTCCACAAAAATAATTATTTTTAAAATAAAAATTACTTGTTTATCCAAACAAATTATTTTTTCCATTATTTCATTCAAATTTACTGACATATAAATTTACAATTCATGGCAAGGTAAGTATCCAATGTAGTATAAGTCTCCTCATTCATTTGACTAAATAAATAATTATGTGTGTGAATTTATTTGACAATTAAAGTTATAAACAAATTAATTATTGGGAAAAAAATTAGAAATTTTTAATTGAAATTTGCACTCCTCTTTCAATGACCCATTTATATTGGATTTAGAGTTTCTTCCTATATTGGATTCAAATCATGTTCTTCTATCACAATGGGTATTCTACAGCTTCCAGGACATGAATGGGTTTCACCGTGTTTAATTTTCATGATGCATCATGGAACACCACATGATTCTTTCATTATATGAAATTAATGGACATGAAAAAATATAAATTAAAGAATAAAAATACATTCCATTTCAGTAATGATAAAAAATAAAAGGGAAATTGAAATTAAATCCTCATATAAAACTCAATCCTAAGGATTTAGTAAATCCAAATTCATATATTTCATTAAAAATTATGATGTATATCAGAATATGAAATTTTTTTAATGCTCATTTAGTGTTACAATACCTTGGTATGATTATGGGAGGGTGTTATAGAGATAAACATTTATAGTTAATAAATTAAAATATTGAAATATTCCCACCTTATATTGATATACCCTCATTAAAATTGGCGAGGAACACTATGGTGATGACTAGATACACGATAATAAAACTATAAATAACAGAATATTACTTTTGGTTGAGGTTTATTATAAATCATATATCTCAATTGGTGCATATTTTTGTTTAATTTCTTCAATGATCACATAATTTTTACCATATAACCCCTCAACTTCTTCCTTCTTTATTTCTCTTTTCTTATATGTATTCCGTGAATGGTGTAGCATGTTCATCTTTATCATATTATGGAACTCCAATATATTTTGATTTTTTTTGAAACGTGTTCTCTTCTTATTATTATTATTTTTCACACTATTTTACATATAGTTATATAAATTGTGTTTTGGACCACTCATGTTTCGTAGAAATGTTAACCTCTTCAACGTCTTTTGAACATTCAAAATCAAGGGCACAACGATTTGATCAAAATAAGCATTATAAGTAGTTTATAACATTTTTTGTTATTAGTAATTCATTACTCATGGTTATACTTGTTGATTTTTGGCTTCATCCTATGAGGGTAATATGTATTAAAAGATTAGGTATGTTTGTGATAAGTCATTGGATTGATTTTTCATCAATCTAATATCATTGAGTTATTATGTTATATTATCTAGCATGAATAAGACCCTATAATTATTAGTAATCCAGGCCTGAAACACTGATATCACAAGAATATATATCTAGTAATGTAAAATTTAATTAAAAAAAATTCTTATGTTAAAATTAAGAAGGAAAAAATTTGAGAAATGAATTTGCATAAATTATTCATCCAATAAATTCTTAGACCCTATCTCTAGAAATGAAATAAAAAAATTTATAGCCTCACAAGCAATGTTAATTCCACAATTTTAGTGAATTGTGAAATTTAATACAAAAATAAAAAAAATCTAAAAGGTACTATAGAAGATTTATATCCTTTTTTGAACCAACATTGAAAATGTAGTAGAAAATATATATTTAATTAAATAAGCTTAAACTATTTTATGAAATAATAATACAATAGTTTATTTTTAAAATATATGACGATTGATTTTGATTTTATAATATTAAAAAAATTATAAATATAAATGTTTGTTTCATGATTATTTTGATCATAAAATAGCCAAAAAAATAAATCATTTGGAATAAGGCTGAGTTCTGGAAAAGCAAATTATCATGGTAGAAAACTCCAAAAATCATCGAGTTTGCCTTTTATAATTAGTTATTTTACTTTGGGTATTCAATGTTCCTGAAGAATAGAAATATTTTAAAACATATAAAATATTCCAACCAATGATCCAGTTATGTATCACTCTTTATTAAATGTATTAAAAGAATCATTCCCTCCCCAATCACCCAATGGTCATGAATGAAAATGAAAGGATGAAATTTCAAAAATTAGGGTATTAGACAATGATCCAAAAAAATTTCATATAAAAATAAAAGACCATATATATTCAATCCCCATTCAACATAATTACGTTCCCTAAGTTCTACACCCTCATTCTATCCAGAAGGGGGTATGAAAATAAAATCTATATTTGAATAATAAGAAGTGAATGAATCCTGAATCCTAGTGGAGGTGCTTGATAAATGATTCTTTGTTGTATTATCATGGAATCTTAATTACAAAATCCCATCAGGATCAATGAGAACAAATTATCATAATAGATCGTCAAAATATGGTCATTGGAGGTCTCCAATGGTTAGAATCGGTCTTTGTTTCATAAAATCCCATAAAAGGATCATAACGGGGTTTGTTGGAAATTAAAAAATATTTAATTATTATATGATGTGTAATTTTCAAGGAATTTTATTATTTCACTTTCGAGCACCCGAAGCATTGTCCCTCAATATACCATCAGATTCTTATCCTAGGATCATCACATAATTATTCAATAATGGGAGATGTATTCTAATTTTTTGATTGTTAGCTCTAAATTTTTCCTATTTTTAATAATTTACCCAATAAATTTTTTCCATCAATAAAATATAAAACTATAAAAATAGTTCAAATAAATAAAATATTAATCAATTAACTAAAAAATAAACATATTAATACTACATAAAATACATGCATGAAATACAGTTATCAGTAAGTTTGATTTAAAATACTATCTATTTGAGTAATCTTAGAATGCATAATGATCATCCATTATCCTTTTAAACATTAATATGGAGATGTTAAATGACCATTCTTCATCTATATATAATACAATATTGATTTATGTTAGAATTATGACTTTATGATGACCATAATAAGGGTAAATGTGTGTTTTATAAAAATAATTTTTATTTGTGTAAGCATAAATCATTCTTCTTTGGCATAAATTATTGTTTCATAAGGTTTATTGTATGTATATAAATTACTTTCATAGTGTAAGGATTATTTTTTATATAACAGTTGTCACATAGGTCAATGTTTGAGAATTCTATTGACTGAAAAAAATGAGTTTTCCAAAATTTATATATTCTAAACATTATGTATTGGGACAAATAAAATGGTATTTTATCATGAATAAAACAGAATTTATTTTATAGATTTTTCAATAATAAAAGAAAATGGTTATCTCTAAGAAGAAGTAGTTGTTATGAAGGAAGAAGAAACAATTACTACTATAATTGTTTGGTCGTGCTTCACACAAGGACATGAAACTATATAAAACTGGATGATAATATATCAATAATTAAAAAGGTTTTACGAAATAAGAATATATTTGGATTTTTTGGAAGTAAGTCATTTGAATTTTTTTAATATTGAAATTGAAATGTGTCTTTTATGCTTCTAATGTGATATATAATATTTTATATTTAACATTTAGGAATGTGTATGTTTGTGAAAAAAGATACTGATCTCAATATAAATAATTTATCGTATTTTTTATAAAAATAATAAGAAGAATATGTTGTTAGGTTTCATAGTGATAAAAAAATAAACATGCAGATATATAGGTTTTAGTGAGTGGAGAAGATGCTATAATGAAACTACTCTATATAATAATAGTTCTATTGAAGGATTTATTCTAGTTAAAATGTTGTAATTTAACATTTTAAAAATGTTATAATCACTAAAAAACAATCAGGGGACCTATATCACATGTAAAATTATATTCCCTAATAATTTGTATATATATGTTGATACTAGGGGTTGAAGGATATAATTAAATATGGATTATCCCAAGGATTAACCATTTTTTAGAAATTTAAAGGTTAAAAATCTATCTATCACATTATTTGTGTGATTGGATGTGTTAATAAATAATATATTTAACATGATATTGATGATGAATTTCATTCTATAAACAATCATAAAAACAAACATATAGTTAGTGATTCACCTCCCTCTATGTGATTTAATTAATCATGAGGGTCTTTTCAATATTGTTTATAACTCATTATATTCTACAACATATTTTTTAAATAAGATATATGGATAAAAATATTTTATCCAATAAAATTTATTTAGCATGAAATTTGAAAAAATTTGGAAGAATATGTTCCTACCAGATATTGCTGGCATATTTGGATGAATGTACTTCTGTTAAGAAGTAAATTATCTGTGCAAATAGAATACCATATATTATGTTTTAATTATAATTTATTTTATATTTTTTCCTTATAAAATGAAATATGTATTATTTCATAACACAAATGTGATTGTGTATCATAAAAATATATTCGCAAAAAAATAACTAAGAGTCTATTGGAATAATGCTTGAACTTAAAGAAGTAAAAAAAGTTAAAAAATATTATACGAGTCTCATATATGTGATTCTCAGTTAATATCTCAAATAGTTCATGATATATGATAATAACAGGAAAAATATAAATGTTAGATATTGTTATTATTTGGAATTTAATATCAAAATATCATAAAGTATGTTTCCAATAAATGTGAATATCTATTTTTATTATAATATTTTATAATGAGATGGTAAAAAATAATGAGAATAGTTACATTATTTCAAGAAAAATTGTTGATGAAATACGATTCCAAGTATGATGATGTAAAACTTATAAAGGTTTATAATAAGACAAAAATGTTTATATTGTAACATTTGATGTTGTAAAATAAAATGTTTTAATATTTCCAAGGACATAAATATTATAAATAGGATTCCGAAATCAGACAAGTATTATATGTTTCAATATTTGTAGATGTTACATACCAAAAAGTCTAGTGAGAGTATGTTATTTTGTTTCCACATTGAGATGTGATATAAATTACGTATAGATTTATTGACATTCCATTATCCTAAATCCTATACAAAATATTGATATTACAGTAGTTTAACATATATTATATTTTAGAATGGTGATTTTTTTGTTTTTGATAAATATTCATATTTTTTTAATTATCTAAAATGCATCATATAAAGAAATTCTCCATGTTACCATTTTTTCAAATTGCCTACATATATGTATATTTTTATATACATTTATAAATTATAATGTCTAACAGCCTCTAAAAGTATGACATTGAGTTATTGCTAATTAATGTTCATCATGGATTAATATAGGATTTAATGATATTTTAAGGTTAACATGAGTAGTATTATTAATTGATATATAAAATATACTAATGAGGAATAAAACAAGAAATGTTCTTTTGTGTGCATTGGATAATCTATTAAAAATACCATATTTAGTATCACACACAACATATCTGGTATACTAGGGACGCCAGGAACATATCATGTCACCATTTCTTAATTTTAGAGGGATTCTTCATATGATAACATTAATATTTTGAATATTTTCATTCAAAATTCATTACAACTAAGTTAATTTGGTTTAGGTATGCTCCAAATCATTTTGGTAGTTAGAGGACAACGAGGATGAGAATTGACCACTAATATGATGAGTATGACATCTGAGACATCAATTGAGTTGAAATAGTTAGTGTGAAAACCCACATAGATTGTAGATATGATGAAATTTTTTTAAATAAGGGGAATGTCATGTTCCCATACATAATGATGAATAAAAAGTGATGTATTCAATCACTAGGTTAGTCAATAATAAACATGAAAAGACCAGATTAGTTTTCTATATGGTAATTACATACTTGATTTCTCATTATTACTATATGACTTTGAAAAAGGAAACACATAAGAGTTCGTGGGAGAATGTGATTTAGATGGTGCTAGTAGAACGAACTATATAGATACATGTGTTCGATGGATATCATTCAAGATCCAATTATATCTCTAGAATATCTAAGGATTTTATAGAGGATACTCCATTATATTATTTATATATATGGTTGTTCACATTTATTGTAAAATCTTTAAAGGATCAGGAGTTATAATTTTCGATTGATTGACTTATGATTTTTTGATCAATCATACATGTGAAAGGGAGACAGTCAATAAAAAGGTCAGGATGTGATATCAATATGATGAAGGATGTCTAGAGGATGGATGATGTGGTACTGTATTATAGAGAGGTAGAAGAGGTGTAGTATGGTTTGAGCTATTTCCACCACTAAACATAGGTGGTCAATGTTTTGAATATGGATATGGAGAACAATGATGAGATCAACCGTATGAAGTGGAGGATAATAACCATGACGCTTCATGAATGATTACAGGTGTGATTTGTGCCTTATTGAAATTATATACAATGCTGATATACCTAATTATCAGCCAATCTTTTCTTTAAAATTCTCTAGTTCGAGAATAATAGATTTTAGATAAGACTTTGGGTAGACCATTGCTCCAAGATACACCTACCAATAAGGATTCAAATATCAAAAACGTTTTCTGACCATGTGATCCAATGCCTGAAGGAAATATTTTTTAATGGGAATGTATTTATTTTATTTTTGACGCATTAAAAATAAATCTTTGGTATGGTATGGAAATACATAGTTGATTCCTTGATCAAATATTTTATGTCGAGTATACATTGTATCTATAGTGATATGATGATATTTTCATTTTTTTCATGAAGGAAAATCATGCGGAGTCGTATGAACTCATAATCAAAAGGATTTATCATATTACTCATCATTTGGATAGTATTACCCTTGGTGAAGTTGATTATCTGGGATTTTAGTTTCCTATATTGGTAATAGAGTATGAGGATGTTTTACTCAAGGTAGTTTTGTACATACCTCCCCACAGAGAGATAAAATTATATGTAGAATTTCATTGTGGGACATCTATGAAATCTATGTCAATATATTTGATGGAACCCAGAGAGCATTCTGAGCTGTATGTGTTGTTGGGTGACTCATAGAATAAAAATATTTTCAGAACTAGTGTTTCCAAATCCGTAGACCGAATTTTTTCACCAAGAAGGTGGATGCGATTTTAATGTTATGTTTATATTACCATTATTTGATCAAGGTGATTGTGGAGAATAATTATCCACTAATGTGTAATGATGAACTCATTGATCAACTAATAAGGGAGATATTTGTTTCAAAGATTTACATGAGGTTGACTTATTTCCAACTCCTTGTTTGATATGAGGATATACTGATGATGAAGTTATAATGGCACTACTATCATTATGTGTACTTCGTGATGCATTATTCTTTAATAATTCCCTAACATTATTCGTGGTACCCATGTAAATGATCTTATAACCATTCCTATACTGTTTTTTGATGGTCTTGATTGATGATATCCTAGTGTAATTATAATCCAACGAGAATAATGGGTGAAAGCTGAGGATGATCTAGTAAATACTATGAGAGTGAAAAATAAATTGGAATATCTTAATGTGTGAGTGTATGTTTTTAAAGATCTAATCTTTACGACATTTATTCTTAGTATAGTTATTAGTAGTGAATATAGTTAAAGTTGATGAATTATTATCTTCGAATCCACACATGAATGTGAATGTGGTGTTAAGCTTCCATTAATTGGAATGATATTATAAAATATTCAATTCTTAATTTACCAATATAACCTCACAATTGGCATCATTAAATCCTAATAAGAATCCATTATTTTGGATGAAGAGGTTGCCACAATATATTTATGAGTTTCATCAACGATTAAAGAGCACACCAATAATGAAAATTATATAAGATATTTTAGAGTATATAATGTTTTTTTATTCCTTAAAGAGTGGGAAAGATGGTTTTTTGATGTATAGGTATGAAGTTAGAGATTATTTGTAGAGATAAATGAGACAACATGTTAAGAACTATGAAACCCATGGTCAAGAGTTCGTAGTGGTGGGATTCATTATGAATAAGTGGAGAAATTAACAAATGGTTGGATGATTTTGGACTTATTATAACATTACTTTTGTTAATAATACATTTTCACATAATTTCCTTAAAATGAGGAATATGTGATTCCATGGATTATTCCATGATTACGACTTTAGGTACTCTATAATTCAAAGATGTGGAATTTGGGGTAAGATTCTCTGAGCATGAGATATTCCTTACAATTTTTGATTGAGGTGTTTGAATAAATAGAATCATTGTAGTTGTTCTGAGTGGACAAGGATGGTTACTATTACCTCCAATATTTGGTTTTTACTCCACAACTTCTATTGAGTGATAGGAATTTTAAACATAGATAGACATACTATGAGTCCTTATGTGTATATATATCAATTGTTCATATCCTAATGGATTCCTAAATGGTTGGTATCATATTATCATTTTAACACCCCAAGCATCCACGGTACGCTTCTTTTTGAATAAAATAGTAGCGTGTGTTTTACACAAAATCGAGTTCTAACACACACCACAATCAATCAAACTAGCCGTAATGAATAGTAATTCCCATTTTTTAAAATTTTATAAATTTTATCATTCAAAATGGATATTATTTTTGGATTTAGAATTTCAAAATTATGTTAGGGTGGATTTTTGTTATTTTCTGAAAATATTCAACTTTGATGAATAGTGAAAAAACACTGAGTTATAGTTTAAAACTGAATTTTTTTAATAAATTATTTATTTTATTTAAATTAAATTAATGTAAAAATGGATTAATAATACCTATATATGTTCAATGTAATTCATTGGAGATAGATTAGAAAAATTTTAGACATATAAAAATTTTATGGAACTTTTAACCATCTTTTACCCACCTCCTAGATGAATTTGAAATTTCACATAAATAATAATTTTACCACTTATGTGAGTGAAATTTCAAATATTCAAGAGACATGGTTAATATTAATGAGTAAAACGTGGTTCAATAAGATAATAATAATTTTTGAGAATATTAACTTTTTACTTTTATTTACCTTGGTTAAAAATAAATAGTTAAAATAAGGGTAAAAATGATATTAATATTACCCTAACACATGTACTAATTCTATTGGACAAATGTATGTCAACCAAAGAACAACCTTAGGAATAAAATATTATCATTTATGTCTACTTATATTGGATTAGGACATTTATTATTATGTAATTCAAAGAAGAGTAAAAAGAGTTAAAATCAAATATTAATAAATAAAACATTTTTATTAAAGTTTTATATATAAAATAAATTCTATTATAAATATTCATTACAAATAAAAAATGATTTCCTACCTAATGGTATTTTATTTATAATTTTTATAATTTAAATAATTTAATTTATTTATGACACAATGGTGATGCAATAATTACCTAATTAATAAAATATTAAAATAATTGATATTATAAATATCAAAATAAATGTAATTTGACAATTTTTAGGAATTACACAAATTTTATAGGTTAATATGAAATATTAGGATGGGTTATATAAATTTTTTTCGAAGTAAGAATTCTGTTATGAAATTAGCAAAGACAAAATACCCAATAGTGTCAAATTTGACATAAAAGAGTATTTAAATCAAATATTATATTATTAATTGATATTCTATTCCTAAAAATATAACGATCTACCAAAAGACTTATATAATGATATTTTTATAATTTATGGACCACTTGGGGGTCTATTGGAGGTATATAATAAGTTTATTAACTATATAATATATAAATACAAAGAGGGATGGTAAATGTCAAACTATTTAACTAAGAGTTAAATATAAATGATAAGGTTAATATAGTGACCCAAGTCTATCTAAATTCTTTTGTTTGAAATGATTTATACCCATACCCACCTTAACAATTAAATTATCCACTTTTTATCCATTAAAAACAAAACATAAATTTATTATAAAATAATATTTCACGCTTTTCCAAAGGTGCCCCTCACACCTCTTATAAAAGGGAACTCCCCCTTATTTCTAATACACTCCTTAAATTCCTTTGGATCGGCCATAACCGGCTCAAATATTCTCTAAAATTAAATCAATTAATCCTATATACCTTATTTTTTTCATAAAACCAACCTATAGATGCATTTTGAAAACATCCAAAGGAAGAACCCGAAGAAGAGGAAATGTTTTCACCGCCTTTCAAGTTTATTTTTCCTCAAATTATTCTTTCATTTTTATTTCAATTATAAAATAATAAATCCATTATCATTTATATATTTTTATGTTATTATAAATATGGTACAACCAAATTCAGTATTCTATCTATCCTTTGAATTGCATGTCACCATACTTGTGAATGTATGGCCTACCGTTTCCACATCGTGGTGTAATTATTATTCAATGCATTATTTTTTGAAGGAGTATAATAATGTTCTGTAATTAATGTTATAATAAAAATAACATGATAATGATTCTTTATATATGATATACCATCCAATTACATCAAAAAAATGATATTGATGCTTGTGCCTATGTACGGATTACCGTCTCCACGAACGCGATGAGATTCATTCCCCATCATATCCATTAAATACTAAATTTCATTTGATGATTATAAATACTTTTTAGAGACATGATATAATTCTGGATATGAATAATATACATCCAATATAAAGGAAAACGAATCTGTTGACCCCTAAAATTATGATAATACTAAGTTATTATTAACAAATCAATGTTAAATGTTCATATATGATATCTTATTAATGAATATGATTATTTTATAGCGTAATAACAATTATTTCACCATTATAAAGGAGGTTAACCTACCTTATACCAAGGAAAATTACAAGGTAAGGTTTTATTTCATAATCTCTTCATTATACGATGTTTTTTAAACATAGTTATCTTCAGGGACCTCTTTATCATCCAGATCCACATTTCTTAAAAATGTATTTCAAATCATTCTTACAATATTATTGACTATGTGTAAAATTCATTTATACCCTTGTGGACTTTTTATAATATGTTTAAAAAGGTATCATTCTATTGTTTTCCAAAAAAGGCCCTTTTTAACGATTTCGACATAATTAAGGTAAGAATGACTTTTTTAACTTATATGGTGGGTGCAGCAATTTTCCACTGTTATTAAATCATTGAAGCTTCCCTTACAAGATTATAAGAAAATTTTCAAAGTAAATGTTTTCTTTTATAATTTTGTGACTTTTAAATGATTTCAAAGAAAGATATATTTCTCTTAAATAGTTTTGAATTCATCTATATCAACATCCTTTGATGGATTTTATACTTTTTTTATGATTATTTATTATGATACAAAACATCCATATTTTATTGAAGGTATTGTGAAATGTTTGACTGTGGATGTGTTATATATATACCAATCATGGATTGTGGAGAAAGTATTTACATTTCGTATTCTAGTTTTAATACAAATTTTTATGTTAAGTTTAATCATGTTCATATGAGGAATGCATTGGACTTAATATGTGAAGGGTGGATCCCACTATAACTCCTCGTTGAATTGGTAGGTCTCATTAGACAAAATAGTTTCTTGGCCCAAGGCCTTGATAAAATCTTATTTGTAGTCTTGGAAAAAGGCCTTAATAATGTGGTTATAATAGTCTGTCATTATGCATTCCATCATTATGAAAGTGGTTATTAATATTTCTTGTGATTATTTGACTAGTAGAATATACATGTGAATAAGTAAATGCTATTATTTCATTTTATTTCTTCGATATTATTCTGAAGTTCACTTCTAAAATTCTTTTTTTTAGTTATACAGTGCCTTAAATTTTTATGCTTATTTATAAATGTTTCTTCTATATTTTTATCTTTAATGGGCATCTGAGCTCACCCCTTTCTATATTTTATTTTTCCCAGGATGTGAAGAAGTATTTTATGAGTGACCTGCATGGATAGTATGAGGGGATATGAGTGTGCACTATGGAGACCATGTTGTTGTCGTTTTTATTTTATGATGTAATGTTAACATTATAAATGTATCTAGAGATTCCAATTCTACTAAAATAATCGGTCTTTCGAGAAATGATCTTTTGTGATCATGCTAATGTTATGTAATAATGCACCGACACTGGGTAACTGGGGTCGGGGCGTTACAGTTGGTATCAAAGGATGTTTATTACAAACCATGGAATCTAGATTTAGATAAACTCTGATTAGATCATGTAGGCCTAAGATGGACTTTGAGGCTTAGTATAGAAGAACATACTAGAATTTTGGTATTGTAGTGATTTTGTGAGTTTTCCGAGAAATACATCCCTATCTAGATACGAGCAGGTAGAGGCGGCTCTGACACAGATGTACCTTGGCGTAAAACCCAAAACACCGCTTTCATCTAGACTCGAACATGAACTAGTGCACGACAATAGTCCTTTTTTCACTCTTGGTTACGACACTCCTGAGGGATATGCATAGGATAATTCCCATTTTTTTACCAAACCAATATGAAGGGATTATGAGTATATACTTCCTCCCAGAATAAATTTTTTTGGTTCTGTATTATATCAATCAACTATTCAATTTATGTTAAGTGTTTTATATGTTTTTATTTATGTATTGTGATTCATAAACTAATCTACTATATGCCATTACTTAGAAATGGCGCCTAGTGGAAGAAACGGAAACCGTATCAATTCATGCACTCCATATAAGGATTTCCTTCATGCTCAAGATATTTATAGTGGTGATAGTGATGCAACTGGGGTGGATCAGCTAATCACCATATTGGGACAACTCACTATGGTTATGAATAATAACCTTACCTGAACAGAGAAACCAGATCTGAAGCATGGATGATCATTGTTAGACTGATTCATGAGGAAACAACCAACAAAATTCAATGGGAGTACTAATCCCTTAGTAGCTGAGCAATGGATAAATTACTTAGAAGAATATTCCATGCATTGGGGAGTAGTGAAAGATAAAATGTTATCATGGCAAATTTCCACCTCACTAGATATTCTGATCAATAATGGTCATTGATTCAAAACACAAAGGAAGATGATGAAGTATAAATTATGGATTGGAGGGATTTCAAAGATCTTTTCATAGAAAAATACTTTCCTCATGACCATCGAGTAGATATGGAAAGACAATTTCAATCTCTGAGACAAAACAAGGATTATAATGTCGCAAATGATGAGGCTAACATTACAAGGTTAGCAAGGTATACTGGAGATTATATACATAACCCAATAAGTAAGATTGATCGTTTCTAATATGGGTAAAAATAATTTCTTCATCGAGCATTAGTGTCAAAATCCTTCTCATCGTACGAATATATTGTCTCATGTGCTATCAAGAATGAAAAATAATTCTCTAAGTCTTACGACTTTAAAGAAAAGCAAGAGAAGAAGAGATCTGCTGATCACTCTTGAAATAGAAATAAATGGAAGAATGGAAATTTTTATTATCCATCCTGCACTATATGTTGTAAGAAACACCCCATTAATTGCTAGAAAGGAATATAAGTCTGTTTTATTTGTGGTGAAAAATTCCACCAAGCTCGTGATTGCAAGGGGAAGAAAGAAACTACTGATGATCAATGCTAGAACTGCAGGGAGATGGGACATTATGAAAATGAATGTCCTAAGCACAAGAGAAACTTACCTCAGAAAATGCCAAGGGATCATGGAAAATCTTATGTTATCACTAATGTTGAGGTAGAAGCTCTGAAATACCAGGTGGCATGTAATTTAATTCTTTCCTCACGTTTATAAAATGCATTATTTGATTCTGGATCATCGCATTGTTCCATATCTTCCACGTTTTTTAAGAAAATTAGATATTTCCAATTTGATTTATCAATGGTGTTTTCAGTTAAATCTCATAAGGTAAGTATCATTGCATCAATGATTTGTGAATCAGTCCCCATTTGAACATATAAATGTTCTTTATTTGTTGGTCTCATCATAATACCTATGATTGATTTTGTTGTAATCCTTGGTATGGATTGGATTTCAGACCATGATGCGAAGATTTATTATATGAATAATGAGGTTACAATTATTGATGATGATGATATAGAACACCTTATCTTTAGAGCAGACTTGTCACCACCTAATTCATACCTAGATCTACCCCCAATAGCTCAACTAAATTCTATTATTGGGGAGGAAGAGAATGAAATAACTATGGGCAAGGAATGGAATGTTCAAATATAGGATTTACCTATTGTGATAGAATATGTTGATGTGTTTCTAGAATATTTACCTGGAAATATTCCAGAATAATAAATTGAGTTTTCTATTGAATTAGTTCCTAGATTAAGGCCCTTATCGAAGACCCCTTATAGAATGTCCACTGTGGAATTAGTGGAACTAAAGAAACAACTAGAGGAATTTAGTAGTAAGGTATTTATTCACCCTAGTGTTTCTCTATGGAGAGCCTCTATCCTTTTTGTTAATATGAAAGATGTATCTATGAGGTTATGTGTCCACTACCGAGAGAACAATGATATAACAACAAAGAACCAGTATCCCCTTCCTTGCATTGATTATTTATTTGACCAACTTCATGGAGCTCAATACTTTTCAAAGATTGACCTTCGATCTGGACACCATCAGTTGTGTTTGAAGAAGGAAGACATTCCGAAAACAGCATTTCGAACTAGGTACGTGAATTAAATGTTTACAGTAATGACTTTTGGGATGGCTAATGCACCCCATGTTTTCATTGATATAATTAACATAGTTTTCATGGAATACCTCAATGATTTTGTAGTGATATTCATAGATGATATCTTGGTATATTCCAAAATCATAGAAGTCCATGAAAAATACATGTGGATTATCCTAAAGACTCTTAGAAGACATGAATTATATGGGAAGTTTATCTAGTGTGAATTCTGGCTTCAGGAGATCTTTTGTCATGGCCATAATGTCTCCAAATATGGAATCTCTATTGATCTTTTTATGACCAAGGCAATCCAAGAATGGCCAGCACCGATGAGTATAACTGAGGTACGTCGTTTTATTGGTTTATCGGGTTATTATCGACATCTCGTCCAGAATTTTTCCTGATTGGGTAACCCATATACGAAGTACACACGTAAATGGGTCAAAAAAAATTTGGACATAAGTTTGTGAAGAATGGTTTGAAGAACTGAAGAGAAGATTAGTCAATGCCCATATATTGACTTTTCCATCTTGCAACGATGGGATCATTATTTAGAGTGATGCATCGAAGAAAGGACATGGTTGTGCCGTTATACACAATGATAGAGTTATTCCCTATGAATCATGAAAACTAAATATTCATGAGAAAAAAATCATACTCATGATCTTCAGTTAGGAGTTGTATTCTCTGCTTTGATGATATAGAGACATTATATCTATGGTGAAAAATGTGAGATTTATACTAATCACAAGAGCTTGATGAATATTTTCTCACAGAAAGAACTCAACATGAGGAAAAATAGATGGATTGAACTACTCAAGGATTATGATTGGACGTTACACTACAACCCAGAGAAGAAAAATAAGGTGGTAGATTCGTTGAGTAGGAAGGATCATGGAGTTTTTAACAAGATGAGAGTTGAAAAGAATCTTATATACATGGATATAGTAAAGATGGATATGGGAATCACCATGGAAGGTGACACGTCAATGATTTTTCAAATGGATTCTAGACCATCTTTTCTAGAAAGGATAAAGTGTTCTCATACCGATGATGAAGAGTTTAAAAAGAGGATTAAAGCAGTAAATGATGGTATATTGAGTGACTTTTTGTATGAAGATGGAATTTTGATATTTGGGAAGAGACTTTGTGTTCCCAATATACCTGATCTAAAAAGGGAATTTTTTGACTATGCTCATAGTTCCATGTTCTCTATAGACTGTGGGAGCACCAAAATGTTTAGAGATTTAACAAAACATTTTTGGTGGGGAAACATGAAGAGGTAGATTGCTGATTTTGGGTCATGATGTTTGTTTTGTCAACAAGTGAAATCTGGAAGGCAACAACCTAGAGGAGTCACGCATCCTCTTCCCATTCCTGAGTTAAAATGGGATAATATCACGATGGAATTTGTCATGGGAATACCATAGACACCTAGATGGAACGATACAATAAGGGTCATTGTTGATCTTATTACCAAGTCAGCACATTTTTCTCCTATAAGAGATGATCTAACACTTGAACATCTAGAAAAACTATATATTAATTATGTTGTGAGACTTCATGGAGTACCCCTGTAGATTGTTTCTGATCGTGATCCCCATTTTACTTCAAGATTCTGGAAGTGTCTTCAGAAGGCCTTGGATACTAAACTTCGTTTGAGCCCTGCCTACCATGCAAAAAACGTTGGACAATCAAAACAGACTATTCAAACCATAGAATACATGTTGAGATCCCGCTCACATAACTTTCAGGTTATATGGGATCAATATTTACCTCTTTTAGACTTTTCCGATAACAATAGCTTCCATTCAAGTATTCAGATGGCACCATATGAAGTGTTATACAAAAAGAGATGTCGCACACCAACCTGTTGGGATGATGTTGGGGAATGAAAACTCATAGGCCCAGAACTGGTGGAGGAAACAATGGACAAGGTAAAGGTAATCCGAATCCACATCAAAGTAGCTCAATGTAAGAAGAAGAAATATGCTACCAAATGAAGGAAGTATTTGTAATTTTTGCTAGGAGATCATGTTTTCTTGAAGGTATATCTAGGGAAGGGAGTTATACGTTTCTTTAAGAAAGGTAAATTGAGTCCTAGGCACATAGGACATTTCAAAATTCTAGAATGAATTGGGGGTGTAGCTTACCATTCGGAAATGCTGCCAAGTCTCTCAAAAGTTCATGATGTGTTCCACGTATCATTGTTGAGAAAATATATACCTGACCCAACGCATGTACTTATATACGAGGAATTAGAACTGGAACCTGATTTTTCTTATTGTGAAGAGCCCATCAGGATTCTTGATACAAGAGAACAAGTTCTGAGAAATCGGACGACTCATCTTGTAAATGTTCTATGGAAAAACCATAAAATGGTAGAGGCAATGTGGGAACCCGAGGACCTTATAATGAAGAATAAGCCAATTATTTTCATATGGTAGTATTCCAGAAATTTTGAGGCCAAATATATATGAAGGAGGGGAGAATTTAATACCTCAATCTTCCACGGTACACTTCTCTTTGAATAATACAGTAGCGTGTGTTGTACGCAACTTCGAGTTCTAACACAAACCACATCCAATCAAACTAGAAGTTATGAATAGTAATACCCACTTCTTAAAATTTTATAAATTTTATCTTTCAAAATTGAATTCATTTTTTAATTCTGAATATTGAAATTAGCTTAAGGTGTATTTTTTGTATATTTCGGAAAACATATAATTTTATATAAATAGTGAAAAAACCCTGAGTTATAGTTTCAAACCGAATTTTTATTTAAATAATTATTTATTTTATTTAAATATAATTAAGGTCAAAAAAATACATAATACCTATATATGTTCAATTTAATTCATTGGAGTTAGTTTAAAATAATTGTATATATAAAAAACATTTTGGCAACTTTTCACCGTCTTTTACCCACCACCTAGAAAAATTTGGAAATTAACATAATACATAATTTTACCACTTCTGTGAGTGGAATTTATAAAATTAGAGAGCCATGGTTAATATCAGGGAGTAAAATGTGGTTCAATAAGATAAAAATAATTTTTGGTGAATTGTAACTTTTTACATTAATTTACCACGGATAAAAGTAAATAGAGTAATTAAGGGTAAAAATTATATTAATATTACTATAACACTTGTCCCAATTCTAATGGAGAAGTGTATCCTGACCAAAAACAACCTTATGAATAAAAAATTATCATTTAGGTCCACTTGGATTAGATTAGGGCATTTATTATTATTTAATTCAAATAAGACTTAATAGAGTTAAAATCAATGTTTAATAACTAAAAAAAATTTAATATAGGGTTATACATATGATAAATTCGATTATAAATTTTAATTAGAAATCTAAATAAATTTATTACATAATGGTAATTTATTTATAATTTTTACAAATTATATAATTTAATTTATTTATGACACAATGGTGATGCAGTAATTACCTAATTAATGAAATATTAAAAAAACTGACATTATAAATATCAAAATAAATGTAATTTGTGACTTTTTATGATTTATAATAATTTTATATGTTAATATGACATATAAGGATTGGTTATATAATTTTTTTTTATTTAATAATTCTGTTATAAAATTATCAAAAACAAAATAACCAATAGTGTCAAAATTGACATAAAAGATTTTTTAAAAAAAATATTATATAATTAATTGATATAATATTATTAAGAATCTATGGTTTGGCCAAAGGACATATATAATGATAGTTGTATCATTAATGGACCACTTGGGAGACACATGGAGGTATATAGTACATTTATTAACTATATAATATAAAAATACAAAGAGACATGGTAAATGTCAAACTATATAACTAAGAGTTAAATATAAATGATTAGGTTAATATAGTGACCGAAACCTGACTAAAATATATTGGTCGAAAGGATTTTGACCCATCCCTACCTTAACCTTTAATAATCCACATTTAATCCATTAGAAACCAAATATGAATTTATTATAAAATAATATTTCTAGCTTTTCCAAAGGTGCCTCTCGGCCCTCTTATAAAAGGGCACTCCCACCTTCTCTCTAATTGACATCATCAAAGCCTTTTGTCTTGGCCAAAACCTACCCAAATATTCTCAACATGTTCTCACTTAAACTTCTTCTTTATTTTTTATATATATTCTAAAATAATAAATCTATTATCTTTTATATATTGTGATGTTATTATAAATATGGTACAACCATATTCAGTATTCTATCCATCCTTTGAATCACATGTCACCATATGTGCGTACGTACGGACTAGCATCTCCATGTAATGGTTTAATTGTTATTCAACACATTATTATTTGTATGGGTATAATAATTATGTGAAATTTATTTAAATAATACAAATAACACGATAATGATTCATTATATATGATATACCATTCAATTATATCAAAATAATGATATTGTCGCTCGTGCCTACCTACGGATTACCATCTCCACGAACGCGATGAGATTCAATCCCCATCGTATCCATTCAAGACTAAATTTCATTTTATGATTAAAAATAATTTTCAGATACATGATATAATTTTGGATATGATAATATACCTACCATATAAATGAAAACTAATCCTTTAACTCCCAAAATGATGATAATACTAAGATATTATTAAAAAATCGATGTTAAAAGATCATATATGATATCATATTAATGTATATTATTCATGTATAATTTAATAATTATTATTTCACCATTATACAGGAGGTTTACCTACCCTCATCCAAGGAAAAGTACAAGGTAATGTTTTATTTCACAATCTCTTCATTATCTGATTTTGTTTATACGTAATTATCTTCTGAGACCTCTTTATCATCCACATCCACATTTCATAAAAATGTATTTCAAATCATTCTTACAATTTTACAGAATATGGTTTAATGTCATTTATACCCTTGTTTACTTTTTATAAGATGTTTATAAAGGATTCTATCTGTTATTTTCCAAACAAGGTCCTTTTTAACCATTCTGACAGAATTAAGTTATGAATGACTTTTTTAACTTATACGGTGGGTGCGACTATTTTCCACCGTTATAAAATAGTCGAAACTTCCCTTACAATATTATAAGAAAATTATCAACGTAAATGTTTTATTTTTTAATTATTTGACATTTTAATGATTTCAAAAAAAAAAGATATACTTCTCTCAAATAGTTTGTATTTCATCTATATCAACATCCTTTGATTAATTTTAATCTTATTTCAAGTTTATTTATTATGATACAAAACATAAAGATTTTATTGATGGTTTTGTGATATGTTTGACTGTGGATGTGTTATATATATACAATTCAAGGTTTATGGATAATGTATTGACAATTTGTATTCTAGTTTTAATACAAATCTTTATGTTATTTTAAACCTTCTCATATGAGGAATGCATTGGGCTTAATTAGTGACGGGTGGAGCCCTCTATATCTCATCGATGAATTGGTAGGTCTCATTAGAAAAACTAGTGTCTTGGCACAAGGCCTTGAAAAAATCTTATTTGTAGGCTTGGCACAAGGCCTTGACCATGTGGTTATGATAGTCTGGCATTATGCATTCCATCATAATGAAAGTTGTTATTAACATTTCATTTGATTATTTGACTAGTAGAATATCCATGTGAATAAGTAAATGAAATTATTTCATATTATTTTTTCCATATTATGTTGATGTTCAAGTTTAAAAGGAATTTGATTTTGTTATACATCTCCTCAAATGTTTATTCTTATTTATTAATGTTCTTGCTATATTGTAATCTGTACTGGGCATCTGAGATCACCCCTCCCTATGTTTTATTTTTCCCAGGATGTGAAGAAGTATTTTATGAATGAGATACATGGATAGTATGAGGGAATATTAGTGGGAACTATGTAGACTATGCTATTATAGTTTTCATTTTATGATGTGCTGTAAACATTATGAATGTATCTAGTGATTACAAGGTTACTAAATGAATCAGTCTTTTGAGACTTGATCTTTTATGATCGTGCCAATGTTATGTAATAATGCACTGACTCTGGATAACTGGGGTCAGGGTGTTACAATACTTTTCAAAGAGTGGATGTTAGTACCTTAGACATTTCAAGCTATGGTTTTTATGAAATTTCATACACCCCCTTGTAATTCTATCTATATATGGAAAATATGTTCCTGTAAGTTTGACATCAATTTTGGTGGATTGGTATGAAGAAATGTAAAGAATATTTTTACTATCGATGCATCACAGGTATGGTGGTGAAGGCTGAGAACTAGATTTTTATGGGTTTGTATTAACCCCTTGAAGATATATAGTGGATGTGTGATGGTATATCTAGGGAATTTGTGATGGGTTATCAAGGAATATATGGCTCAATTGATGGTATCTATGTGATCCTATGGTAACACACAAACTGAACCACCTTCCATGCAATCTAAGAGCAGTTTCTAGAATAAAAAGAAATTATGTGGGGGAGATAGTATGACATCAATTATTAACTTCAACGATCATTTAATATTGCGATGATCAATTGATTTATTAATATGAGGGGGATTATAGGAGGGCTTTAGTACTCAATTACATTTGCGCATGGAATATCTACCCTATAATGGCAACCAAATTGTGTAGGATGTTAAGGTTTTAGAGGACATGAAATATGAATTCATGTAGTACATTTTTTGTAGTTTGGAGGATCATGTAACGTTATATTATTTTTCATACATTAATAGCTACAGTTACACAATCAGAATAGAAACACTATAGGCCTTTTAGGGTAGACCGTACGGGTAACAACTTTTTTTGACAAACACAAGATAGTCAACACTAATGGGCCTCGAGATGGGGTGATAAAAAATAGAGAAATGTTCATATCAAATAGCAGTGAATGAGGACTGCATAGGGCCACTATATGTCCTTTGAAACCACCGATGATGGGTTTTAGAGTTTGATGATATGGACCATGTGTTCTTCAAGCCCTCACTTCGATGTCGATTAAAGATATTTTTACTTGGTTACAAGGTGTCTCAGAGTTTTATTTTACCTTTCAATATACTTTTTAGGGTAATTGTGGTTTTATACCTTTTAACCCTTCTATCATAGTTAGAATAGGTACAAGGCATATTCTGAATGTATCATCTGAGGAGGTATGTTCATAAATTATCACATGTTGTTGACTAGGGTAAGATGGACATCAAGGATGGAGGTAAATTTATAGTTTAATTGGTATAGATTTAGGATAAGTATGAGAAGATCCTATATGAGAAATTAATTCCCTTGGAGTTTGTCTGGTAGAAATATGAGAATCTTCAAAAGAGAACCTCTCAGTGGGAGACATATATTTGGGCCCAATAATCACATCTATTTGAGTAGAGTATTACTTTTGAGAAGAAAAAACATTCGGTGGGGATAATTTAATTACTAAATTTGTTTCCATTAAATATATTTTTCATATTTTAAATTATAATTTTAAATTCTACTCCTATGATAGCATGATACTCTTTTTTACAAAGATGCTCAATATTCATATAATTTAAATATTAAATATATTATTTTACACACATGAATTTTATATTAAATTATGGAATAAATGTTGAATAGATACTTGTAATAAAAATAAATGGCCTCCAATAAATCCTAAAAGCAGGTTTTACACAAGGCATGATGTAGTCCTTATTGGCAACGAGATGTTGGTTAAAATATAGAAGTGATCAAAATAAAAGTTAAAAAATATTTATTTAAACAAATATTATTTATTTATATTCATTAACCAGGCCTCCACTTGTTTAATATTTAATATGGATACTCCATAGTGTTATCCAGATAACCCATGGCATTTGATAGGAGAGAATAGAGTACAAATTGGATAATGAAAATAGATCGAGGAACATGATTGATTTCCAATGGTCATCGACACCAACTATTTTGGTGGATCTCACCAATGATAATGATTTATAACTTATATTCTTTGGTGATCAATCCAATCATGATGTGTATGTTGACTTATTGGTTTTTATTCCCATTTATTATCCCATAAATAATGCGAGTAAATCCCCTTTGAAAAGTTTTATTTGTGGATTGACAGGTGACGCGTGTGTATTATTATATCTTTATAGGATAATAGGAATTGATCTTATCTGTTTCTCCTTGTTAATTACTATTTCATCATCATTCATATTAATATTAATTATGTAATTACCTAATACTATACATAGTTTTTTCTATATGATGGTTTTTTATAGTTTCCATCACAGTTCTATACAGGTTCATCATCAGTATTTTCATATAGAATTGAGGTTTGACGAATACGTAAAAACTAATTATTGTACATTTAATAATTTGTGTAAAATATCATTTCTATAGGTTATTATTTTTTTAAATGATATTTTTAATGTCCATGGAAAAAATGATATATTAAGATTGTATCATTAGTTTACATATTGTATGTTTTGAATATCAGCATGGTGGTGTGAAGGGATTTGAGTGGGTGGAATCTAGTAACCAATGATGACCAAGAAAAGATGTTCCTAGATTCACATTTACCTATAGTTCTAGAGGCATATATAGTGGTTGACGAAATCTGGGTGAGAGTTACATGATAGTCTTGACATTCTTAGAAAATACAAAATATACATAATGTACTCTGGAAGAACACCCAAAATTTGGTCTCATATTACAACACATGGTTTTACATGCACAGAATAATATCACCCTCTATGTGAAATGTGTCACATGATATATGACATGATTCTGGAAGCATGGAATGTAACCTATAGGTAAACACGTATGAACATGACCAGAATACCCAAGATGAACAAGAGTACATGAGTACTATCATCAATCATGGGAAATGAAATGAATTGTTCTAGGCTAATTAGGACACATCATGTTCATCAATAACACAACAAGTAATTTTTCCAATGATCATTGAGGTACTCCATCTCTTTAGTACAAACTTGGTTCTTCAGGATTAAATTATTTATTTAATCCCTATGAGTGTATGATGAGGCATTATTTCCTAACCATATGATTCTAATAACCTTTATGAGTTTAGTCTCATATAGAGTTTTGGAATCAAACTATAATTCCCAAGGTGTGATCCCCTTTCATTTCATCTCTCACCAAATGTTGGGTTTTTGTTATTGTTATGACCAATATGCACAGTTCATTGATCCCCCATCTAGAAGATTAATCTGTAAGGGTTTATGGTGTCCCCCAGTGGACCCTTGGCGAAATATCCAAACCATGTATTATGAGTTTAGGTGTTCTAGTGAATACATATTTGGTATGTATCTTCATGAATGACCTATTGAATTATATACATTACTAAAAACATGTATAATAGAGCAAGATAACATATATTATAATTTCCTTCAATGATCATTATGAATCCTTCGGGAGATAATAGGGTTGATTTCTCTTTGATACTTGGTGTATATTATCAGTATATCTTGTTTTTGTATATTATCAATACCATGTCTCATATTCTGATTGACATTCCATCTTGATTATTATATAAAAACACTCTTGATGATTTATATTTTTTTATTTTGGGGTCTACTATTGTGTATTATTATATTCACCATGTATGTGATCCTCATAAAAATGTAATGTCTTATATAGTTGATATTCCTTTTAATGGATTACTAGTAGGAGCCGTAGTAGTAATAGCATATTTCAGCTAGACAATCTATGCTTCAATCCATGTGTTTCATTTTATAAAATTTCCCTCCTTTAAAGAAGGATGAAATATTTTTCTATTTTTTGGTGGTCTTTTATATCCCGCTTTATTCATTATAGTTCTTTATTCAAAATGATTATAGAATATAGTTGTATTCAAGAATGTTGGTTTCAGTTATATTTATCTATTTAGAATTGTATGGGTGTTTGGAGATGTGTCTTTGTGAACATGTGTGTTAGGATAATGCCTCATTTTTATGTGATACGACTTCTTGGTGATGTTTGATGGATGTATGACTATTGGAGTTAGGTATGAGGTTTTTAATGCATCTTATATTCAGGAATATGGGGCCAAATGTGTCAGGTTGTGACATCACCAATGGAGGAAAAACATCCCTGGAAACTACACCTAATTTAAATCATCTTATATCTCTACCTAATATAAATAACCTTATTAGTAAAGATCATGACACATTAACACCTATGAGCCTCCAAAATAAGACTCATATACCGATCATAATAAGGTATACTTTACATTTACATTGCATAAGAAATCTCTACCATCAGTTTCCTTAAAATTAAGATGAATCATTGAATGAACCTCTATGAATCTCTATGAATATCAAGAATCCAAAATAATATCTCCCCTTGACACCTAGATATCTCATCAACACCTATATTTCCTTTACCAGGGTTATATAAGATATTTAAGAAATAGTATATTAAGAACATCCTCCATTTATACTTAAATAGATTCAATTATATCTATGAGATGATATAACCCATAATCATTGGTTCATTAAATACCATTACTAATGACGTAATGTATTAGATTATTAAAATAAAATGCCACAATTTCAAACTTATAATCATCAGTGTCATAGATACACCTCTGAAGACATAAATACCTTGAACAATATGAGATCACCACCTTGTGATTAATTGAGGGAAAACCTAAACTGAGATAATAAGAATCATAGAAAAACATAAATTTTATTCCTTTTTATGGAAACTGATGAACATGAGAACTAAATAACTAATCTTTTAGGTTGTTAAAATACATATAATACAAATCTATCCATAATAGGACTCTCCCTTCAGAGTTAATGATACATATGGGTCTGAATTTAAAGGGAAATCGAACACAAAAATCATACAATAGCGTAGTATTCCATGTAAACTATGAACCACAATAACATTCATGGATGATGACCATGTAAAATCATCCGTAATCTTCACTGGAACGACTACCATGCCCTGTTTAGACACCACATTCCCTTGAAAATGCACCAAATATATCCAAAACATATAATTTAAGGGCTTTCCATAGAGATAATTGTGTAGAGGGATATCTAAAATATTTCTCAATTATCAAAATAATAATACATTAACACTAATTACATGAGAAATTCATTGATGAAAACTGCAATTATTTTATCCAGGAACTCATAAAATACATGTTTCATGATATACTTTTTTTGAGAATTTATAAAACCAAATGACCTAACTATTAACGTAAAATTTCCATATCGAAATCTGAATGTAGTATTTGGGATATATATTTTTTAATCCTCATATTAAGAAATCCAAACTAAAAATAAATCTCTAAAAATCAATTGGATCTCTAAAACTAATCGAATAAATCATATATCTTCAAAATGGGGTAACAAAACTTGAAAATCACCATGATTAACCATTGGTAGCCATTGCACAACCTCAAATAACCATTAAAAATCATGCAATATAACATTGGATATCTCAATAATAAAATAGTATCCCAGATGAAACCCTTATGCATAAAATCATTAATATAAATCATGAACTCATCACAAATCAGAATTTCACATTCAATAATTATCCCTTGAGATTGAATATATACGATGTATAAAATCTATCCCAAATTCAATAAAACATCTATAATTAATATCCTAACTTCATTAGAAAAAACATATGGTAACTACTGAACAACCTTAAGAATAATTTTTTCTTGAACCTCTAAAATAGAAAATCAAATCCCCAAAAATGGAAGATAAGTGATCTTATCAACTATGACCCATATGATGGTCCCACTACTCCTTGAGAACCATGCTCAAGCCTTCCCCATCATGAATCAAAACTCTCCTTTTGAAAAAATAGATGATTACACACAGAGAGTTCAACAATTCGTGTCCATGAATGGCCCAATATAGAAATATATGAAACATGAAAAAATACTCCAATTAATGATTTGAGAATATCTTTAGTTCATAAAACAAAAACACATTAATCCAACTAGAATGAACTATATTTAGTGTAGTAAAAACTGGGGTCAATGGAAGCCTCACCACCTTAAATACCAAGGAGTGTCCCAAGGATGGTGCACTAAAAGAATGAAAGTATTGATAATTTTTCAAGTTAAAACTAAGGTTGAATATAAGAATATGTAACTACAAGTGATCTCTATGTTATCTAGACTTCGAAACTCCAAGGAATGCAAATGAGCATTCCCTAGACCCATGTCTTGATTAACCATCTAAATAACTATTAAGATAACTGTTAAAAATAGGCATCTATTGATAATGTATATCACGTGGCTATAATATTCTTGGCTCATCTCTTTATGGTCGAAAAAAATATAACTATACTATCTTCTAATTAGTCCTTAAATCCAATTATGATTTACGATTAACTAGAAGATGAATTAATACAAAAAATTGGACACAAAAAATTTTCGGTCATTAAAATCATTGATAAATATAAACTACATAAGAATATAACATTGGTTTGGTTCAAATGTGGATGCATGAGGACTACCATATCCAAAGAAACGAGTAGATGATTGTTGAGACTGACTCCCTACTATTTGAAATATTGATTTTCTCAATATCTATACAAATACTTTCTTTATGATGTTCTAGTGAATTTACACTCATGATGACCTGTTCCATTCACGAATCCTCTCAATTAAATCTTCCTTATAATTAAACTATTTATACATAGGAAATATGAATTTGGTTACTAGATACTAAATTGTAGGATAATGTGGCTGCTAAAAATATAATGCTGTTGAGTAATCATCAAATAAATGTTTGAGGAAAAAATAGAAATGTTATATGAATTGAATCCCATGCTCATTCATACACATGATACATAGATGAGGAGATATAATATATTAAACTTCTCTACCATATTCATAAAAACTAGAATCTGAATATAGAAATATGTCTGAAAATATTTCTACGGAATTACTGACTCGTCATGCTCTATAAGGAACATAAATCAACAATTACATGCTTCATGTATAAATCGACTTACAGACATCAAGATTCAATTACCCTTACTAGAGCAGACCAGACTAAAAATAACACTCAACTCCTTGATCCCATGATTTGTCTCCTGATCACGTAAAAGAACCTCATACATCACCAAGATATAACTATGAAACCAACACATCATATTCCTCCCTGAATCATCCTCATATATTTGTATGATGGAATTATTTAATGATTCTATATTGAGATTAGTTATATACTTATTAAATCAACCCAATACAAACAAAGTTTAAATCATGCATGATTCAAGTATAACTCCAATGACTCTACAATATATTTAGTAACATTTTTCATAGTATGTTTGTTATTTCCAAGATCCTTTCTTAGAATTATTGGGAGTCCTGATAATCAGTTTCATAGCTAGCCTTGCTTTCAATGTCAGATGATAAGTTTGATAAATATTTTTTCCCTACCATCCAATGAATATCCTCACTAGTTCATAAATATATGCCTCATCATAACATCAAAACAAGTATCAAACATCACTTTATAATCTCCATACCAAATTGAGAATCCCTAATATCTAACTAGTGAATATTATTATGACCCCTAAACCCACCACTAATAGTCCATGAGTTGTTGACTAGCATCAAATTTATAAAATAGAAAAATGAAAAATATTACACTCAAAAAGCATATATAGAAAAATAAAAAATCATTCAAATTCGTATAATATAAAAAAAACCAATCCCAATGTTCATGTAAATGTTATATATAAATTGTTTTTCTAAAATGAAACGCCAAAAGAAACTCCTATTACAATGACTTTGATAACAAATACAACATTCATTCCCCTAATTTCTGGATTTTTCACTATTTACCACATGGAAACTTTTCAAAAATCAATATTTATAGGGTTTAATATAAAAGTATACTGAATAGGATTCCAGATGAAACCTATAATGAAAATGTTGAAGAATAACACCATTTATTCACGAACAGATAACATAATGATAAAACCTATATATAATCATATGTAACCTACCCTTACTAAGGATAATTCACCCAATATTGTATCCTATTATAGAAATATAATATAAAAATAATATATTTTAAGAAGGTACCTGATATCCACTTACAAATAATTAAGTCCCTATTATTCAAAAAAATCAAATATATTGTTCTTAAAACCCTTTTATATAACCACACAACCATATATCCAAATGTCTACATATCCACACATTAATATATCAAAACCACACATTGAAATCCTTATCACATCACAACAAAAAATCACATTCTTATCACAGAATGGTATCATGAATACAATGGACATTAACCTCATACCCTCTTCCTACCATGTACAACGAACACCATATATCCAAACATGAGTAAAATAAGGAGGTCATGCAACATATATATATGAAAACCAATACAAAGATATATTAAATATTCTATATATGCACACCCCATTATCCAACAAAACATGCAATACATTATACTGTGGAGTGGGGAAATGGGGGAAATTATGCATCTATTTCCTCTTGAACCTAGATGTTACGAAAAACACTCAGAACACATTTCATCATATGGGAATCGGGTAGGTTACTAGACATAGTTTATGGTGCATAAAAGATATGATATTAGAAGAATTATGTATTAAAACATAATCCATAACTATGGATTCACAAAAAAACCAACACTATCCATCACATCATTATTACTACACACTAACAGTCCCCATCACTACCATATGATATAAAAATAAAAAAAAATATTAATAATCAATATCACATTAAAAACATCTAATTTTATTTTTTATTACAATTTCAAGGGTTTTCATTACTAATAGTATTTCAATCATTAGACATGATAAATTGAAAGCATTCTGTAATCTCCTCCCAATGGTAAGTCATTCATTAAACATTACTCACATTTATAAAATAATTTACCATTTATTAAACACAAATATTATATCAATAATAACTAATATTTTAACATCCCATAATATATCAATTCCATCCAACCACCCAATAAGGATTTGATATATTCAATCCATATCACATGGCATAAAAAAACTATAACACCACCCCACAACATCCAATTCCACCAGCATTCAAACAACCACTCAACATTTAAAAATAAACACCATAATATATAAAAAATTATATCTTTTATACACAATAATCCATACCACCACTTTAATAACTACATAATTACTATTCTATGAATATCACATAATGAACCAAACCACATACACCAAAAAAAAACATCATTCCCCCAGGTAATCACAGTAAGAAGTCCCACATGCATAGCCATAATTAAAGGAATGTATAGAAACAATTCAATCAAAAGAACCCCTTATTAAACAATAATTCATATTACTGATAAATTATCGATTCAAAATCAACATGTTAATTTTATATTTCAATAAAAATGTTCATTAAAAACATTATGTTATTAACCCATTATGAATTTTGATTATAATATATCAATATTTTCTACTACAAATCACTTTGAAATATAATTAAAAAACTATGAATGTAAAAAAACAGTCATGTAACATCAAAATGATCATCAGATGAAACATCATACCTTTTATTTAAACATATCCAATAAAAAAAATAATGTTAATTACAAAATATTACACATAGTAATGAAAGAATTTTTTTGAATCCCCTATATCAACAAAATTATTAACAACCATTCTACATGAGTGAAAAAAGACTCTAATTAAACAACATCCAATAAATGTGGATAATATAAAAGGAATATGGGAGAAAATTTCCTCTAAAACTCTAATATCAGTTACAAAAATGATTCAGAACATCAATCATAGACTCGTTTAGATAATATGGTAAAAAATAATCAATAATAAGAGATGATGATTTCACCTTTGATCTCAATGTGGTTGATATCTTGAATCCAAGGGAAAAAACCAATAATAAAGTGGATAATGATCTATGATGATGCACCATGGTTCTCCTAGTTTTTAAGGGAAATCAATGAAATAATGAATAATTCATTATATGTCCAAAATTTTTAACCATTACACATAATCATTGGATCAATATGTGATAAAGGTCACCAGTCTGAAATGCAATTATGATTAAAAACCCATAATATGTTATCTTCGGAATATTCAATGTGGAAACAAACTAAAATATATATCATTAATAAGGGATAGGGTACAACCAATGCCATCCAATAACAACACTTGAACACTTGTATATCATCATGTGATCAATGAACTCCTCCCCCCAACCAGATACACCTCAAACTAAACCAATGAGTAATAGAAGACACCAAATGAAAATCATATATCAAATAGATTGAACCTATACACTAAGAACCAATGTTGATATGCCATAATGTGGATATTCCTTCTGCAAATCCCATCTCGAAAAAGAAACCCAATAGCTTATCTATGGTTGACTCAAAACACCACAAGATCATTACAATAAAATAAAACCATACATTGTTCAAACAAGAAAACATATGATAATGTAGAATGGGATGATTTTATATTAACATATATACATTCATATATAATAGTAATATAATAAATAGTAGTACATTTAAAAATGTATTCATTCAAAAACTAGTCTTGAACATTAAAATAACCACACACTAAAAATCATGTCTCATACCCCAAAATAAACACATGAACCATGTCATATCCAAACACCTAATAATGCGACACACTATGCTATTGAAAGACCATCACCTCTAACTATAAATTTTTTGATAAACATACCAATCCACACAATAATCTATTTGTTATACTTGAAATTTAAACTCTAACCCCAAAAAATCTATACAGCCTTCTCATGAAGCCTCAAACACATTAAATATGAAGTGTAACTATTTTTGGAAGAACCTTCCATTATATATGATATATATACCGACATATTATACGCTGAGATAAAATTCGTACAAATCATATATCTATATGTCATATTACATATATCCATGACATCCTTCTTATATAAAAAGAAGGATCATTTATATTTAATCATTTATGATATATTGGTTATTCTTCAACCAATCTTGTGTAAAATATACTGAACATAAAAGTAAACTATTGAATTTATAATTTAGGATATTATATTGAAATTGTAAAATCATTTTAAAAAATTGTGATCTCTTATTTTATTTGTTTGTTTAAAAAATTAAAATGAAATTATTTATCATTTTATTTATAAATACTCTATAGATTTTAAAACCTATAAAGTGTTGTGATGTTGTGAAAAAATTATTGATAAATTCGATGAATACTGAAAATGATTCTATTTATATAAAGGATGATATGCAAAAATCAATTTTATATTCTTCCTTCATTGAATTAATAGTATTATATCATATATGTATTTAATGGTGTAAAATCATATAGTATTTTATATAATTAAGTAATGATTTCATAATTTTTTATATTCATTATGAATTTTAATCCCTTTTGGAATTTATATATAGATATTTTAATCAATGCTACCATATAGACACATAATGAAAAAATCAATTAGGAGGAAAATTTAAATATCAATCTAATTTTAATTTAATATATTTAGTAGTTTGGATAACCAATCAAAAACATCATACATTGAATATGTCATATATCCCTATAGTTTTTTGTCAAAATATTTGCATCCTGACATGTATCAGTATTTATAATCAATAATGTGATTTTGTATATTTTTATAATATAAATATTTGATCAAAAAAATTAATGAGATCTTATAATTTACATGGTACAAATATAACTACATTATATTTTTTGACAACTCTATTTTTTATTAATATATTTAATTTTTATCTTAAGAAAAAATTTTATTTATTATTTTACAGTATTGATGAATAATTATATTATATAATTAATTATTCTACTCATCAAATGTGTAGAATGCACATATAAACCTATTTATTTTCAATATATTGAAACTGAATTATACATGTCTGTGTTGTGATAATATTATAACCGATTTCATTGGATCTCTTTATATAATGTATGTGATGCTCAGTATTTACTTTAATCAATATGGATGATATAAAATATATATTACCTAGTAAATAATAATTCATGTTACTATATCATAGATGCATCTTTAATATAACATTTAGATGAACTACATAGAAGGAAGGTGAACTCATATATATGTATTCCATAATTGATATTTCATATAAATATTTTGAATATTAATTTTATTATAGTTGGATATGATATAAATAATTTATATTAATAATTAATGATCCATGGTAATAATTATATAGGGTAAATTTATAATATCATAATAATAATGAAAAATATTTTATAAGTAACAATTTAGTAGACATATATCCTGAAATTAAATTTATCAGTCAACACTTCATTGATGTCTAGTATTTAAAAATAAATTGAGGCTTTTGTATAAATTAAATAATTTTGTTCATCATAATAATTTTTTGATTATCAAAATGATAAAGTAATGTAATATTTTTTTTTCAGGATTTAAATAATTTGGTTTACCAAAAAATATTAAAGAGTATAACATAAAAAGATAGTATTATATTATTATTTAGAACCATTTTTAATTTTATATTCTTTTTATATAGAGGTAAATTGAATAAATAATTCATTCAAGATTCACATATCATATTATTTAAAAAAATTATTTAAATATTAATTAATTTAATGAAGACATAGTGTTGATCATAAAATAATATTTTATACCACCACGTAGATTTATAGTTTATCTTGCTATATGATTCATTACATTTTCTGTACTTGTTATGACACATAAATGAACATAAACAAACTCATAATGATTTATAATTAATAAAAAAATTTATTTGAACATGAAAGAAACCCTATGGGTGATTCAGGGTATGATGGATTGAAATAACTACCCTTTTGGATCTTTTTTTATTGTTGAACAAAAAAATATTTTCTATTATTCTCGTGGAACATATGAAAGGAAATTCAAAAGTTTATAAGTCTATAAAAAGTATCTTTTTTAACCCTCATTAGGATACATCCAAGGAAAATACAATGGAAATAAAACATTTTACCAAAATTATTTAAGAAAACAACTGTTATAATGTTCAGATCTTACTCATAGCCCCACTTGGTTTACAACCATTCAAAATTTGAAATCTCATCAATCAATTTATACTGAACTGAATTTACTACTCCCTGAGTAGAATCTAAAATGATATTTATTTGTTTTTTGTTTTTTTACACTTGAATGACTGTGTCTTTATTCACTTATTTTACCGATGTGATGAAAAAAAACTTTTATGTTTATATTGTATTCATCGAGTGTGAACCCTTTTTTATTTGAACACATAACAATAATTAGATTACATCTTTGTAAGAATCTATCATGACACCCCTTGAATGTTACATTAGAGAAATGATCCTTCATTTTGTATGATCTTTTATCTCATGTTTAAACAATACTAATTCTTATGAAAAAAACCTATATAGTGTAATCTGATTCTCTTTTTACAGGACTTATTAAATGAAATAACATCCTTCACATCACATAAAATAATTATTTCACTCCACTGATGTGGCCTAAATATCATAACCAATTTATCTTCATATAAAACACCATCTATAGACATTTCGTCTGATAAAAAAGGAATGAAAATTTATTTACATATTATGGATTATATAGAATATATTTATTGGCATTAACCCTCCACCTTAACCCACAAATTATGACTTGTCATCCATTCCAACACCATACAAAAATCATCCTCATAAAAAAATTAATCAATCAAGTGACTCACATATAAACTAATGTTATTCCCTATATTTAATGGAATCATTTATTATTGAAAATTTGTAAAAAACCTCTCTCAAACAGTGTCCCATCAATCATTTAATTCATTTATGTCATCACAAGATATCATTCATCATATTTATGGAACAAACCATCCCTCTATCATTAATCCTTTTATCAATAAGGTGACCAAAATATGTGACCATATATTCCCTTTATTTCATAGGATTATGTGATTTCGAGAATCAAAAAAATAACTCCTTCACAGATACTGTTCCTTTGATCATGTGATTCACTTGTGTAATCTAGAGATATTAGTCATCATATAAACAACGTAAAACATATACTCACCAATAAATTACAGGTTATCACAAGACATGACATACTTCTAATGTGTTTAGTCGCTTGATGTATAATGATCATGCGATCTTTTGATCCAAATATCTTTAAGTGAAAATTTGATCAACAACAATTTATGTGACCACATATCTCTTTGGGACTTAGCTGTTGAACCATGTTCTTAGAAATATTTCATAAAGGTCCAAACAAATCCATTAAACCACTGGAAAAAAAAGTTTCAACAGGTTCCCAAATATTTAGCAAAAAAAAAACTAGAAACCCATGAAGATGAATTATTTCATCAATAATTACGATTGGGCTTGTCGAAAAATCCTCAAACATCTAAAACCATATTTTTATGAATTCATAAACATTATAATCCATTTACCATCTATATTCTAAATAGATCTCAGGGACTTCATTAATGGGTACTATAGTTGTACATTTCTAATGCTCAGCCGGATGAACAAGAGTACTCTTAATCATTAATAAATTAATCACATTATTTTAAATTCCATCATTATAGTTATTCATCACAATAAATATAAATTATTCTTACATATTTAGATAATTTATCAAACAATTCAAATCACAGTCAACATCAACCAGAATTATGAACCTAAGGGACACTTTTTTTATGATTATTTTTAATTGATATACCAAATTCAACATTGTTATGTTTGAAACTCTGCTTGTTTCAATAGTCCTGAAATTATATTATACAATTTTCATTGTCTCAACTTATACCTGTTTAACAATGAACCCAAAAGAAACATGTTTTTTCTAAAGAAATGTTAGTGAACTTGAAACATCCCAGGTAAATAAAGAATAAATAATTTTCATATTTATTAATATTTATGAATTAAATATTAATTTTACCTTAAAGTGGTTTCTATGTTCGATAGCGTACTCGATACGCAATAGAGAGTTTCTTTAAAATCTTACGTTGCACTCTAATAATAAAATAATATTATTTTAAATGGTAGTTAATGCCTAGCCGTTGTAATGGCGGGAATGAATAGAACTAACAAAAAAATGATTATATATGTTTTTCAAATATTTTTACTCTTTACAATAAATTATAGAGGATTAAAAATGCAAATGAATCCAGTTTCTAAGTGTAAACATTTTAATATTCTTTAAAAGGTCCATTAACCACCTTTTGATGGCGAAACACTTTTAAATCCACTTTTTAAAAATTTTATAAGCTCTATTTTTCAAAATAAACATATTAATTATGATTGTGACATTGAAATTTACCTTGGGTTAATTTTTGGTATTTTTCTGACAATGTTCATTTTTCCATGAATAGTGAAAAATACTGCATTTTACATCAAAACTGCTTTTTCATATAATTTAATTAAATGGTTATATTATCTTTTTAATTTGTTTTAAAGTGTAATTAGAATATATTTTTACCATGTAATTTAATGATGGTCATCGGGATTAATATCACATTGGAATTTGGCATAATCAAGTGCCAACCTTTTAATAAATAATGTTTCTAAAAAACCCTCTATTTGTTTTGACAACGAGATGTTTTTTTAAATTAATTATTGAAATTTATGTGTTTTTTATTTGGTAAAAAAAATTACATATTTGGAATCAGAAGTTCCAAATTATTTAATTAAGTCACTTTTGTTTTTGGGACATTATGAATAGTAATGATGGTAATTATCTTTAATTATCTTGATTAATGAGTAATCGGGTAGTTAAAGATAATAAGATAATATCGTAATAATAAACAAATGACCAAAAAATGTGTCCTAAGGCTACTGGTTGTATCATGGCCGACCATGGTATGCCATGTGCCAATCTTGGGGGCCCCATGGAATCACTTTTGTGAGAAAGTGACTTTTTATCTATTTATTTTTAAAGAATGTTAAAAGTAACAAAGAATGTATCACCTAAGTAAAATATTTTTAAATTTGTCTAAATAAATTATCATTTAGACTATAAATATTAATTGTAAAGCTAAAAATATTTCATACATCATAGTATTTTTTTTAATAATTTTTAGAGATTAAAAAAATTAAATTATTTATGACATCACGATGATGCAGTGATGACCTCTTTATTAAACGATTTAAATAAAAAGGAATGATAATGTAAAATATAAGACCTACACATGTCTAAAACCTATTGTATGGGTGTACGTAGAACCCTTATCACCTTATCCTCTAAACAAAACAATGTGGGACCATGAATATCCGAAACACGTTCTAAAATAAAGTAACATTTCTATACTTTCCAAGAGTGCCCCTCCTCTCCTCTTATAAAAGGCCCCCACCTCTACCTCCTTACACACACTTCCAAGGCCTTTGGCTCGGCCAACCCCTGCCCATTTTGTCTCTCCACATCCTTCAATTACTCCTTGAAACCTCACATTGGGCAGAAGTCTTCCAAAGGAAGCCTTTGAGCTCAAACCAAAGGGAGTTACCCGATTTTAAGGTAATGTCTTCTCTTGAGTCCTTTTGTTTTATTTTGCTTCTCCAACCCCATAAACTATTTTTATTCATTTCATTTGTAACAACTACTGTATATTAAATATACTAGGATGTTTTTATAAGAAGGATTTTAGCTACACTTACACAAACCTATATCTAATTGCTAAATAACATACTGTTTCTGTGGATGGCGAATTTCTGCCCCCCGAAACGATGATTGTTCAACATTATTTTAACACCTTCAAAGGTGTACATTAAGATGAAACTATTTTTATATATGATATATAATATTTTTATGTTTTCCTTAAGCTTCTGTATTTTTATTTTTGAGAATACCTTTATGGCTTCCATTATGGGTAAACACGATAATTTCATTTTAGGAAGTGCGGACTACCGCCCCCTCAAAGTAATGTGATTTGTTAATGCCATATGTGGGACATATAAAAGATGGATTTAAAGTTATTATATATTATGTTATACTGGAATTATAATACACCTCTATATAATTATTATTTCTTCCCATTAAAGTATGATATAGAAATGAAAGTAGCGTTCATGCGTACGTACGGCTTACCGTCTCCATGAACGGTGCATTTCATTTGATATCCTCAAATGTAATGTACTATTATATGTACATATATATAATGGATATATATGGTGTATGTTACATCTAAATGATTAATATAATTCTGGAATTAAAATATACATAACTCTCATTTTGTTTTAATTCCATTAATATGACATAGAAATGAAAGTAGTGTTCATGCCTACGTACGGCTTACCATCTCCATTAACGGTGAATTTCATTTCATACCCCTAAATGATTCTGTGATATTATAAATACATGTATATGCTAGATATATATGATATATATGATATCCTGATCAGGAATGTCATTCTGAATATAAAGAACCTTTGACCACACGAACAACATGTAATTGTAAGAATTTCACTTTCGCCTTAAGAACCAAATATCGAAAAAACCAACATTACTAACATAAATGATTACATAATAACATGGCAATAAGTGATATAAAAGGAATAATGAACTTGAAAAAGGTTCTTAAGCAAATATAAATTAACTCATGTTTATTATTCAGGACGTTTAAAAACGATCGAGTCAAGTCGGACCCGAGGTAAGGGACTTCGTCTCAATCTCCTTTCATTGAGGCATATTTGTTTTATACACAACTTTCTTTTATACGGTGTATAAACCCCTTTGACTTTTAATTTTATACAAAAGGAATCTTTTTCTATGAATCATTTTAAAAAACGACAAAAAGGAATGTTTCCTTCAACGTACGCTGTGACAACGACTTTTTCCGCCGCCGCGAGTATTATTTGGGATTTGGCTTCCTGAACAAGCCGTAAGGTTTCTTTAAAAAATTAAATAAATACCATATACTCTTTTATGTATTTTGGTACTGAAAATTGTTTTCATAATGGAATTTTTTTATGTCAATATATTTAAGTGATATATTGTGATCAATGTGTTGAAATGTTTTCTTTCCATTATATTTGTTTTATGTATTATGATTTTTATAATGGTACTTGGACATTTGACGGCTGGTTACGTGATAAACCGTATGACGGGTGGTGCCGTGAATACCAGGACGGGTGGTTATGTTATAAACTCCAATGCATTGGGTATGGAAGTCATCCGTATGGCTATTCCATTAAGTATGTATGGATGTTGGTCAAATGGCTATTCCATTAAGTGATATGTGTGGAAGTCGACCGTATGGTTATTCCACTTAAGTATGTTTATGTCCCAAGTTACATTTACAAGTTATGTGTTCTTTATATGGGTTTTATGGTAATCCTTTGGTTACAAAATGGTAAGTAATGATATTTTATTCAGTGAAGAGTTTTTACTACTTCATGAAGGTGAAGGTATTGCTTTTATAATGTATACATGGTTTACTTGATGTTTGAAAAACTAACAGTTTTCATTCTTTGTGTATCCCTTACTGAGCATTTTATTCTCACCCTATGTTTTATTGAAATGTTTTTCACAGGACTTAATGTCGAATAGGGTCAAGGATGGGATCAAGGGAAAGTCATGCTATCTAAAACTTGGAACTAGACATGTTTCTTTTTTAGAGTTTTTATTTTATGGAAACTTAGTCTACTTTGTAATCTTTTGAGATGTAACATTGATTTCCTAATTCTCTATAACTCTAAACCTAAAAATATCATCAATGACAATTATTCATTTAATTCAATATTAAGTAAGGATTAAGTTCGTGGACTTATAGATGGTATCAGAGGTCAGTTTAGACAACTTTAGGAGTTAGAAAAGTGTAAAATTATATGTTAATTTATGGTATGATTGAAATTATATAGAATTTAAATATTACCATGTTGCTTCACCTACGATATTTCTATGTTCAGAATAGTTTTCCGCAGAGGAAGCAAAGAAGCTATGTTGGGACGACATCAGGAGGAAGACAACCTTCCAAATCAGCAACCTGAGATGGTTGGAATCGAAACTGAATAGTTTGTTGCAGTGATGGCACAGTTGAATCAGGCTATAAATGGTGGTGGTATCCATGCACGAATTCATCTAGATCAACCACAAAGGAACATGTCAGTGGTGGAACATTTCATGAGGCAACATCCCCCATCATTCAGAGGATCATATGACCCCGTGCAAGCTGAAGGGTGGATTAATGCACTGGAGAAGATTTTTGATGTCATGGGGTGTTCAGAACATCAAAAGGTTGGTTTTGTTGTTTATCGTTTTAAAGGTGAAACTGATCAGTGGTGGTTGATGGTGAAAAATATTAGGGATAGTGATGAGATTGACGATCTTCACATCGACGAATTCAAAGGTATGTTTCATGAGAAATATTTTCCCAAGGTGGTTCGTCTTAGAATGGAAAAACAATTCCTAGAGTTGAGGCAGGAGGATGATTCAGTGGCTGCTTATGAAGCAATGTTCACTCGATTGGAAAGGTATGCTCCAAACATCATAAGAGATCTTGATAGTAAAATAAACTATTTTTACTCAGGGTTTAAGCCAATGTATCAGAGTGCTTTATCTTATCATGAGTTCAAATGTTATGCAAAACTTCTTCGATGTGCAGAGAAGGTGGAAATGGAGTTTTCTGATGATCAGGAGTTCTATGACAAACAACAGAATAAGAGGTCCAGTTGGCAGGAAAAGGGGAATAATTCATCAAAGAAGCAAGGAGGTAAGAAAACCAAATATCATTCCTATGAAAATTGTGGTAAAATGCATCCTGTAGTACGTTTATCCAAGTTTGGTAAGTTCTTTAGTTGTGGTAAGTCTGGTCATATTTCTCGTAACTGTAAGGAAGATGATCAAGAAGGTAACGAAAAGCCAGTGGTAAGATGTTTTAAGTGTAATGAAATGGGTTATTATGCAAATGAGTGTCTAACGAAGAACTCAACTGGGGGAATGCAGCCAGACTACAAGCAGAAATGGGTGGTGAAATCCATTGAAACAACCTCAACAGATGCTCGACCATCGAATGAAGTGGTATCAGGTACACTGTTTGTCTGTTCATATTATGCCAATGTGTTTTTTGATTCAGGGTCTACACACTCTTTCATTTCTGAGAAGTTTTCTAGTAAATTGGAAATTCCATCTCAAGATATGAATCCTGATCTTATGGTAAAATCACCTGGAGGGAACGTTGAGACAAAAAGGAATTATAATAACCTTCCTATCCTTGTGTGTGGAAACAATCTACCAGCAAACCTTATTGTTTTCCCTCTAGTAGATTTTGATGTTATTTTGTGCATAGATCGGATTTCCGTTTATCATGCTAAGATTGACTGTAGAGCTAAAATTGTTTCTTTTCAGAAAGATTTTCATTTTGTGTAAAAGAATAAACACTTGATTTTGTTAACATATCAGGAAGTTGAGAAACTAGAAAAAGATGGAAATGAATGTTACCTTGCACATATTGTTGAAAATAAAGGAACTGTTCAGTTTAATGATGTGCCAGTGGTAAATGAGTATCCTGATGTTTTTCCTGATTAGTTTCCTGGTATTATTCATGATCGGGAAGTTGAATATACTGTTGACTTAGTTCTTGATTCTAAGACAATTTCAAAACACCATTATCAAATGGCTCATTTTTACCTTTTAGAGTTAAAGAATAAATTGAAGGAGTTATTAGATAAAGGATTCATTCGACCTAGCACATCACCATGGGGTGATCCTGTCTTGTTTGATAAAAAGAAAGATGGCTCAATGAGACATTGCATTAATTATAGAGCCTTGAATAATATTACTGTTAAGAACAAGTATCCTTTGCCTCATATCGATGATTTGTTAGATCAGCACTAGGTAGCTCAGTATTTTTCGAAGATTTACTTGAGGTCGGGGTACCATCAGTTGAAAGTAAATGAAGCAAACGTTTCGAAGACTGCGTTACGTACTAGATATGGCCATTATGAATTTGTAGTTATGCCTTTTGGGTTAAACAATGCACCTGCGGTATTCATGGACCTTATGAATAGAATTTTCAATGAGTTCTTAGATAAGTTTGTGGTTGTTTTCATTGATGATATTTTGTTGTTTTCTAAAAGTAAAAAGGAGCATGAAAGTCATTTAAGGGTTATCTTGCAAACCCTAAAAGAAAAGAAACTATATGGAAAATTCAGTAAGTGTGACTTTTGGTTACAAAAAATTTCTTTCCTGGGTCACATTGTTTCAAATGATGGCATAACTGTTGATCCTGCTAAAACAAAAGTTTTTGAAGAATAGCCAAGACCCACAAGTTTAATCGACATCCTTAGTTTTCTTGGTTTGGTAGGTACTACCAAAGGTTTGTTGAAAAATTTTCCCGGTTATCTAGTCCAATGACTAAGCCAACTCGGAAGGGTGTTATGTTCATCTGCACAAAATAATGTGATGATTGTTTTCAGGAGTTGAAAAGAAGATTGGTGAATGCTACAGTTTTGGCACTTTTTTCCTGGAATGGTGAGTTTTTTATATACAATGATGCTTCGTTGAAGGGACTTGGATGTGTCCTTATGCAGAATGATTAGGAAATTGATAATGATTCACATCAGTTGAAAACTCATGAGGTAAATAAACCTACACATGATTTGGAATTAGCTGCTGTTGTTTTTACTTTAAAAATTTGGAGTAATCATTTGTATGGAGTAAAGTGTGAAATATATACTGATCACAAATGTTTAAAGTATATATTCACTCAGAATCAATTGAACATGAGACAGAGGATATGGCTAGAATTAATCAAGTATTATGATTGTACAATTCACTAACATCCGGGAAAAGAAAATAAAGTGGCTGATACTTTGAGTTGATTAAGTAATGCTTCATTAACCATGCTATGTTTGGAACGATATCCTTTGGTTTTTGGTTTGATGAACTTTGGCATAGAGGTTGTTGGTGCAATAAGTTCTTTTGTTTTGTTTTAGGTATCAGTGATATCATCCCTATCAGACAGAATTAAGCAAGCATAGAGGGAAGACATTGAGTTGCAGAAAACGGTAGAGCTGGTTCAGAAGGGTAAGTTGCCTAAATTCAACACTGATAATGATTGGGTTTTGAGGTTTGGGGAGAGATTATGTGTGCCTTGTGATTCACAATTGAAGAATGAGTTGTTATGTGAGGCTCATAGTTCCCTGTTTTCAGTTCATCCTGGAAGTACTAAGATGTACAGAGATCTGCGGGAGTATTACTGGTGGTATGGAATGAAAAGAGATATTGCTAATTTTACTGTGAGGTGTTTGACTTGTCAACAGGTTAAAGCTGAGTGGTAGTTACCGAAAGGGATGCTTCAGCCATTACCAGTTCCAGAGTGGAAATGGGAAAATATATCTATGGACTTCGTTGTGGGATTTTTGAAGACCCCTCGAGGTAATAATTCAATATAGGTTATTGTTGATCGCTTGACTAAATCTACTCATTTCCTTTCTATACGAGATACTTTTTCCCTAGATCAACTTTCCAATTTGAATCTTAAAGAGATAGTTAGGTTACATGGACTTCCTCTCTCCATTCTATCTGACCGTGATCCCAGGTTCACTTCTAACTTTTGGAAAGGCTTTCAGAAGTCGTTGGGTACTGAATTAAGTTATAGTACAGCTTTTCATCCACAATCAGATGGGCAGTCAGAACAAACAATTCAGACCTTGGAGGATATTCTATGAGATTTTTCGATGGATTATCAGGGAATTTGGGACCAACATCATTCTTTGGTTGAGTTTTCTTATAATAACAGTTTTCATTCCAGTATATAGATGGAACCATTTGAGGCATTATATTGGAAGCGGTGCCGAACTCCAGCATTTTGGGATGAAGTGGGTGAAAGAAAGCTGATGGGACCAGAATTGGTAGAAGAGATGGAAAAAAAGTTCAATTGATTCAGAAACACATGAGAATAGCTCAGAGCAGGCAGAAGAGTTATGCGGATAACCGGAGGAAGGATCTATCTTTCGAGGTAGGTGATCATGTTTTTCTCAAGGTTTCTCCATGGAAAAGTGTGATGCGATTTGGTAAGAAAGGAAAGCTGAGTCCAAGGTTCATTGGACCATATGAAATTATGGAGAGAGTTGGATCAGTTTCATACAAAGTGGCTTTACCTCCGAGTTTATCTCAGGTACACAATGTTTTTCATGTTTCGATGCTGAGAAAGTATATGCCAGATCCATCTTATGTTTTGAGTCCAGAGGTAGTTCAACTAGAAGAGAACCTATCTTGTGAAGAACAACCAGTCTAGATTCTTGATCAAAGAGAGCAAGTGATGCGAAATAAGGTAATTCACCAAGTAAAGGTTTTGTAGAAAAATGATATGGTTGAAGAGGCAACGTGGGAATCTGAAAATGCTATGAGGGATAAATACCCCCACTATTTTTGATAAGTGAATAAAATTTCGACGACACAATTCCAAAAGGGGGGAAGGATGTAACATCCCAGGTAAATAAAGAATAAAGAATTTTCATATTTATTAATATTTACGAATTAAATATTAATTTTACATTAAAGGGTTTTCTATGTTCGATAGCGTACCCGATACGCAACAAAGAGTTTCATTGAAATCTTACGTTGCACTCTAATAAAAAAATAATGTTATTTTAAATGGCAGTTAACGCCTAGCCGTTGTAATGGCGGGAATGAACAAAACTAACTACAAAATGATTATATATGTTTTCCAAATATTTTTACTCTTTACAATAAATGTTAGAAGATTAAAAATGAAAATGAATCAAGTTTTTTAGTGTAAACATTCTAATATTCTTTAAAAGGTCCATTAACCGCATTTTGATGTCGAACCCCTTTTAAATACACTTTTCTATGATTTTATAAGCTCTATTTTTCTAAATAAACATAATATTTATGAATGGGACATTGAAATTTACCTTGGGTTAATTTTTGGAATTTTTATGACAATGTTCATTTTTCAATGAATAGTGAAAAATACTGCATTTTACATCAAAACTGCTTTTTCATATAATTTAATTATATGGTTATATTATATTTTTAATTTGTTTTAAAGTTTATTTGGAATATATTTGTACCATGTATTTCAATGATTGTCATTGGGATTAATTTCACATTGGAATTATGCATAAAGAAGTGCCAAACTTTTCATAAATATTGTTTCCAAAAAACACGCTATTTGTTTTGACAACGGGAATTATTTTTAAATTAATTATTGCAATTTCTGTGTTTGGAATTTGGTAAAATGAAATACATATTTGTAATCATAAGGTCTAAATTATGTAATTATGACTCTTTTGTTTTTGGACATTATGAATAGTAATGACGGTAATTATCTTTAATTGTCTTGATTAATGAGTAAACGGGTAGTTAAAGATAATAAGATAATATCATAATAATAATAAAATGATCACCAAATGTTTCCTAAGGCTACTGGTTGTCTCATGTACGACCATGGGATGCCTTGTTCCAATCTTGGGGGCCCCATTGAATCAATTTCGTGAGAAAGTGACTTTTTATCTTTTTATTTTTAAAGAATGATAAATGTAACAAATAATGTATCACCTAAGTAAAATATTTTTAATTTTGTCTACATAAATTATATTTTGGACTATAAATATTCATTGTCAAGATAAAACTATTTCCTACACCATAGTATTTTTTAGAATTTGTAGACATTAAATAAATTAAATTATTTATGACATCAAGATGATGCAGCGATGACCTCATTATTTAACGATTTAAATAAAATGGAAAGATAATGTAACATATAAGACCTACACATGTCCAAAACCTATTGTATGGGTGGATTTAGAACCCTTATCACGTTATCCTCGAAACACATCAATTCGGGACCATGAATATCCGAAACACATTCTAAAATAATGTAACATTTCCTTGCTTTCCAAGAGTGCCGCTCCTCTCCTATTATAAAAGGCCCCACCTCTACCTCCTTACACACACTTTCAAAGCCTTTGGCTCGGCCAAACCCTGACAATTTTGTCTCTCCACATACCTCTCTTACTCCTAGAAGCCTCACTTTCGGCATAAGTCTTCCCAAGGAAGCCTTTCAGCTCAAACCAAAGGGAGTTACCCGATTTTAAGGTAATGTCTTCACTTGAGTCCTTTTGTTTTATTTTACTTCTCCAACCCACTAAACACTTTTTATTCATTTGATTTGTAAAAAATCAAGTATCTTCAATATAATAGTATTTTTTTATAAGAATTATTCGAGCTACACTTACACAGACCTACATCTATGGGTTAATGAACATAATGTTTCTGTGGATGGCGAATTTCTGCCCACCGAAACGATGATTGTTCAACATTCTTTTAACACCTTCAAAGGTGGCCATTAAGATGACACTATATTTATATATGATATATGATAATTTATGTTTCCCTTAATCTTCTTTATTTTTCATTTTGAGCATACCTTTATGGCTTCTATTATGGGTAAACACGATAATTTCATTTTAGGAAGTGCGGACTACCGCCCCCTCAAAGTGATGTGATTCGTTAATGCCATATGTGGGACGTATAAAGGATGGATTTAAAGTTATTATATATGATGTTATACTGGAATTATAATATACCTATATATCATTATTATTTCATCCCATTAAAGTATGAGATAGAAATGAAAGTAGTGTTCATGCGTACGTACGACTTACCATCTCCATGAACGGTGCATTTCATTTCTTATCCCCAAATGTAATGTACTATTATAAGTACATATATATAATGGATATATATGATGTATGTTACATCAAAATGATTAATATAATTCTGGATTTAAAATATACATACCTATCATTTAGTATTAATTCCATTAATATGACATAGAGATGAAAGTAGCGTTCATGCGTACGTACGGCTTACCGTCTCTATGAACGGTGCATTTAATTTCTTACCCCTAAATGATTTTGTGATATTATAAATACATGTATATGCTAGATATATATGATATATATGATATCCAAATCAGTAATGTCATTCTGGATATAAAGAACCTTTGACCACACGAACAACATGTCATTGTAAGAAGTCCACTCTCGACTTAAGAACCAAATATCGACAAAACAAACATTATTAACTTAAATGAATACATAATAACATGGAAATAAGTGGTATAAAAGTAATAATGAACTTTAAAAAGGTTCATAAGCAAATAGAAATTAACTCAAGTTTATTATTCAAGACGTTAAAGAAAGATCGAGTCAAGTCGGACCCGAGGTAAGGGACTTCGTCTCAATCTCCTTTCATTGAGGCATATTTCGTTTTATACACAACTTTCGTTTATATGGTGTATAAACCCCTTTGACCTTTACTTTTATACAAAATGAATTTTTTTCTACAAATCGTTTTACAAAATGAAAAAAAGGAATGTTTCTTTTAACGTACGCGGTGACAACAACCTTTTCCGCCGCCGCGAGTATTATTTGGTCTTTGGATTCCTGAACAAGCTGTAATGTTTTTTTTAAAAATGAAATAAATACTATAGACTCATTTATGTATTTTGGTACTGAAAATGGATTTCATAATGGAATTTTTTTATGTCAATATATTTAAGTGATATATTGTGATCAAATTGTGGAAATGTTTTCTTTCCATTATATTTGTTTTATGTCTTATGATTTTTATAATGGTACTTGGACATTTGACGGGTGGTTATGTGACAAACCATATGACGGGTGGTGTCGTGAATACCAGGTTGGGTGGTTACATTATAACCTCCAATGCATTAGGTATGGAAGTTGGTCGTATGGCTATTCCATTAAGTATGTATGGAAGTTGGCCGTATGGCTATTCCATTAAGTGATATGTATTGAAGTCAACCGTATGTTTATTCTACTTAAGTATGTTTATGTCCCAAGTTACATTTTCATGTTATATGTTCTTTATATGGGTTTTATGGTAATCCTTTGGATACAAAATGGAAAGTAATGATATTTTATTCATTCAAGTGTTTTTACAACTTCATGAAGGTGAAGTTATTACGTTGATAAAGTATACATGGTTTACTTTATGATTGAAAGACTAACAGTTTTCATTCTTTGTGTATCCCTTACTAAGTTTTTTATGCTCACCCCAAGTTTTATTGAAATGATTTTCACATGACTTGATGTGGAATAGGGTCAAGGATGGGATCAAGGGAAAGTCATGCTATATAAAACATGGAACTAGACATGTTTCTTTTTAAGAGTTTTTATTTTATGGAAACTTAGTCTACTTTGTAATCTTTTGAGATGTAACAGTTATGTCGTAATTCTCTAAAACTGTAAACCTGAAATGATTCTCAATGTGAGTTATTCATTTAATTCAATATTAAGTAAGGTTTATAGTCGGGGCCTTATTGAACATATATCATTACATAGATAAAAAACACCACAACTCTAGGATAGAGGGTCCTACATCAACACCATTCTTATTGGAGGAAACAAAGAAACACAAAGATCTAGTTGATATCATTTAAATGGTTATATTGTTAGGGCCTTTGTTAAGTTGTATGAAATGTGTTGTTCTATAAACACATTTCTATGTTTATACCATACACAATTCAATTCCTCCAAAATAATGTGATAATTCAGTTTAATTTCATTTAATCATTACTAATTGAAATGATTTTGAATTAAATTTTTAGAAATTCAATTATCATAATGGATTTTGATCAAAAAATCCACTTCAACCCTTATATATTCATGTCTCTACTTAATCCACAATAACTATTTGTAACCCTATGAAGCCGGAATATATTCTTATTTTTGCAGTGTTTAGTGAAATAGAAACTTTTTCCTATATAGATATGAAATACCTAATCCACAATGATAAAAAACACCACATCATTTTGACATTATATCATCTACTAAACCAGCTCATTATGTGTCTATTTATCCTAATAACTATTTTTAATCTTTTTTTACTATAATTTATTGTAATATCCACTATTCCAATGATATATTAATGTATTATATACACCACAATTATGTGTTTTCCCTTGGATTACATTGATACTACGGAACTTGGAATATAGAAAAATTTAAGGAGTTTTTTTGCTAACAATTATAATATGTTACCAATGATATTCCTAAATTATGATATGTTGATTGATGTTCCTTCTTAATTGTAGCGACTCGGGTTTTTGGCCCTATCAGACTCTGGAATATTTCTACGAATAATTCCAGAGCTAGGCGCGAAGACGGCGTGCGATTCCGAGGCCCGGTGTGCCCGAAATTAATTTTATAAAAATATTAAGTTTTTTTATACTATGCACGTGGCTGGGGTGTGATATCTCCTAAACGGTAGCTCAGAACGGGAATCTGAGGGCACGGTTGCGTCCGGAACGTGCCGTTTACCCTAGGCGGGGTGTAATCTTTGCGGGCGCGGGCCTGCGGTGAGAAACGCCACCAGGGGCGTTTCCGTAAATAAGTGGCAAGTTGGTGTGCGAGCGTCAGCTCGAATAACTTATGAACGGAGTCTCGAATGAAAAATCTGAGACCGTCGTTGCGTTCAGAACGGCGCGTTTACCCTAGGGGTGACCTTACTTTTGTTCGCATCGGGCGTCGGGTCCGAGGCTGGTTTGGCGCCGGCGGGCGGCTGATATAAATATCAGCGCCCCCCCCCCCCCCCCCTTTTATCGTTCTTCGCCGTTCTTCGTCGTTCTTCGCCGCCACTCTGCCGAATCGAGCAAACGGGGCGCCTACGAGCTCAGAATTCGACGGCGGACGTTCCGGGAGTGCGCAGCGGAAGCTCGGGAGCGCGGATCTGAGGCAGAACGTCGGCGTTTCGCCCGCGAGGTAGGCGGTTTGAGTTTTACAATCCCGGATCCCGTTTTTGTGTTGTTTTTCTTCAAATTTTCATAAGATTTGTATAGTTCGGGTCCCGAGGTTTCCAAATCTTTTTTCGGATCTGAATTTGGAGCACCGGGGTGCTCCCGGTGGCTCCCGGAAGTTTTCCGGCGAAAAATCCGGTTTTCCGGCGAGACCCGCGGCGGCCATGGCGGAATCCGGCGAGACCCGCGGCGGCGCGGCGGCGGCGCGGTGGTTTCCGGCTCCGGCACGGCGGAGTCCGGCGGCGGCGCGGTGGTTTCCGGCGACCCTGCGGTGGTCCGGCCAGACTGTTCCGGGGGTTCTTTAAACCCCCGTAACTCGCAAACCGTAACTCCGATTCGCGCACCGTTTGCGGCGACGTGACCCTAACGATGAGGCGAACCCTCCGGTGTGGGTTCGAGGGTTTAAAGGTTCGGGATCGTGGCCCGGGAGCTAGAAATGTCATATAAAATAATATTATTTTATTATTTCACGACTTCGGGCCGTTGTAACTTCTACCCGGAGCGTCCGTTTGGCGTGCCGTCAGTGGCGTTGGGACCCTGATGGTATGACGGACTTTTTGAGATGGTTTCCGGGTGTTGGGTTTGCGAACGGGGTGCGGGCCCCACGAGGCCGGGTTTTGGCGTTTGCGGAGAAACGCAGCTTTTGCACCAGGAGTCCGATTTTGGCAGATGAATAGTCGATCCTGTGTGTTTTTCCGAGAGGATCGCAATGGTGCGTTCCGTTCGACGAGTTTCGGAATCCAGGCGTGGGCCCCACCCGAGCTGGCCTTCGGTGAATAGTACCTTTTTCACCGGGTGTCCTTTTTGGGCGAGCGAGTAGTCGATTCCGCTTGTTTTTTCGAGGGGATCGTCGTGGTGTGATCCGCTCGATGGGTTTCGGGATCGTTGTGTGGGCCCCGCACGAGCTTGCTGCGGTGAATAGTGTATTTTTCACCGGTGCTCCGTTTCGGGCGAGTAAACAGCCTATCCTGCGTGTTTTTCCGCGTGGAACGCGATGGTGGCCTCGGTTTTGGCCTAGGAGGTGCGCAGTGTGGCGTTGTGGCGGGTCGCTCGGGTTAGCGACGTTTGGACCAGCAGTGGTTGAGGGTTCTCCCTTGGTTCGTTCCCACGAGGGTTCGTGTGGCATCACAACCTTCGTATGGGTTTGTGATCCTCTCGATGGGGTGTTTAAACTGTTAGAGTTGTGGTATCCCTCCGGTGGGCCCGGAGTGGATCCTCTAACATCTTTACCCTAGATCGGGTTCTTGGTATCGCTGTGACCACCTATTCACGGGCAGCGATCCCCTATCTAGCAGGTTAACCCCGTAGGGTTTGTGGCATCATCGGAAATATGATCCCCTACGCGGTGGGTCGTGCACAGTAGGGTTGTTGCATCGTCGGGTTTACGATCCCCTACTCAGCATGGCGTTTATGGTAGGGTTGCGGTATCGTTGGTTATACGATCCCCTACTCAGCGCGAGGTTTCGGTAGGGTTGCGGCATCGTTGGTTCGATCCCCTACATCGCGAGATATACCAGATAGGGTTCCGGTATCGTCGTGACCATCTTTATATGGACGATGATCCTCTATCTGAGTGTGGAGCTTCTGCCGAGCGACAGATCGGGTTGTGGCATCCCCCAGCGGATCCTGGGTGTGATCCCCTATCTGTGAGAACTACGTATGCCAGATCGGGTCGTGGTATCCCCCAGCGGACCCTGGGAGTGATCCCCTATCTGTGAGCTACGTATACCGGAGTGGGTCCTGGTATCCCCTAGCGGACCCTAGCGGCGATCCCCTATCCGAGGAGTTTGGTGGTTATGGTGTTCCGGTGATGTTTCCTCGGTGATGCTATCCGACGAGCGTGGTCTCACGGGTGAGTGTCTGAGATATTTGCGAGTATCCCGATGGAGTGTATCTCTCGGATGAGTGTCATCTGGTATGACAGTGTTCGTGGTGTACTCTCCCTGTTGTGGACAGTTGCTGGTGATGAGGTCGGTACCTCTTGTGGCTTTGTGGCGTGAGCTGTGTATATCTGGATTGTTCAAGGTGTATGTATGGGCATACACCTGAGATGTGCTGAGCTGACTTGTTGTGTTTAGCCGAGGATGGTCACGAGATGGAGTTCTCTCTCGTCTGGGTTCCCTCTGGCTGGGTTGAGCGGACTGTTGCCTTTCAGTTGCTCCCTTGGGTTTTGGGTTTTTGGGGTGCCTACTGAGTATGTTTATACTCACCCCTGCACGGGCTTTGCCCGCACATGTTTGTGTCTTGTGCAGACCACAGGCCTTTTGACGGAGTCCCAGGAGGACCCGGAGCAGGCGGAGCTTAGTGAGCGGGTTGACCGGGGTGTTTACCGGAGCTGTGCCGAGGGAGCTTTTCGGCGGGTGTTTGTGGCAGCGTTCCCCTTCTTCGGAGCAGGTTGGACGCGCTTTGTAGTTTTCTTTTGGTGGGCCCTGTTTTGCCCTTGTACTTTTGCTGTTGCACTCTGGTTTGGGATAGATTGTATGCATGCATTTACTTTTCAGTTCCTTATCTCTGCACTGTTGCATGGAGGTGTTTGTGGGTGCGTGTGTACAGGTACCTTAGGCTAATGCCTCCCATGTGTGTGATAGCCTACTCGGCGCTGGTCGCCAGCCCCTGGCCTATTGGAGGCGGGCTTGGGGAGTCGCGGCTCGAGCCCCGTTGGGTCGGGTCGTGACAGAGTGGTATCAGAGGAGGTTCCACCTTTGGGATCTCAGAGCGTAGCTGGTCTAGCTGTGAGTTGGTTTGGGTTGCATAGCGGCAGTGTTAGGGTGTTTTGAGTTCGGCTTTCAGGCCAGGGACTCCAGTGTTGGTGCGGCGGCCGACGTATCCATACACCAGGACTCTGATAACCTGCCTTTCGACTCGGGACATTCGTACACTGGTCGCGGGGACATCATGGTACATGCATCATATAGGACTGGGTTTTTGGTTTTTCCTTGTCCTTCTTGAGTCAGCTCTCCAGATATACTCTTTGACTGTGGTGTGCCTTGAATGTATTTCAGGATGCCTCCACGACGACAGCCAGTGAGGGTTCCGCAGCAGGATTGTGCTGATGACCCGCCCCGTGTAGTGGATGTGGAGCAGGGCGCAGGTTCTGAGGTTGCACCTCCTGGTGGTCTGCCAATTGAGCCACCACCTGTCGAGCAGCTGGTTGTGTCGGCGGTGCAGGACGAGGTTGCACGCAGGCTGAGTGCGTTGCACGAGTTCCAGAGGCAGCGACCTCTGAGGTTTCGGGGTGATCCAGACCCCCAGGCAGCTGATGACTGGCTTGAGGCAGTCACCCGAGTTTTCCGCCTAGTGAGGACACCTCCAGATCAGATGGTGGTCCTAGCGGCGAGCCTTCTGCATGGTTCTGCTGGGCGATGGTGGAGTTTGGTGACGCAGTCCCATGACGAGGAGACGCTCACGTGGGCAGAGTTTGAGCGGCTCTTCAGGGAGGAGTTCTATCCGGTGACGCTGAGGTCAGTGCGGATCCAGGAGCTTCTGCAGCTTCGTCAGGAGAGCATGACTGTGGCGGAGTACTCAGCGAGGTTCACAGACCTGTCGCGCTACTCCCTGGATATGGTTCGAGACCCGTTCTTTAGGGCTCGGACCTTCGAGCAGGGCTTACGCAGGGATATCCGAGCGGGTGTGGTTTCCTTGTGCCTGCCCACCTATGCTGGAGTGTTGGAGCGAGCGTTGGTGGTGGAGAGCTTTTTGGCCGAGCAGATCTCGCCTGTTAGTGCTGGGCACTCGAGAGCTGAGACTTCGTCGGTCGGATCGGCATCTGGTAGCCGACGACAGACTCAGGGGTCTGGACGTGGCCGACGTTTCAGGAGGCGACCCCAGGATGGAGGATCTGAGCCTCGGAGCTCACAGGGCTCGCAGGCCAGTTTTGTTCAGCCGCAGGAGAGGCAGTGTTACGCTTGCGATGGTCGGGGACATCTTGCTAGATATTGTCCGACCCGACGTGCTGCTGAGAGGGAGCCGGTCGATGGACCGCCTTGGCAGAGGCAGCGTCTCGAGCAAGGAGGTCCGCAGGGCGTCGGACGTGGCGTCGGAGCTGGTGCAGCGGGAGGCGGTGGTAGACAGTACCAGTTGCCACCACCCCCACCCCCAGGTGGTCCACGCCAAGCTCAGGGAGCTGGTGGTCGAGGGCGAGGTCAGTTGCATGCCCTGGAGGCAGTCGACCCAGAGGCACCACAGATGGATAGAGGTACGCCTTGTGTCTTTTCTACTTACTGCAGTAGTTTGTCAGACACTGTTTAGCGGTACTCTTTCCTTTTGTTGCTTGCTCGAGTTTTGTTCAGGGCATTGGTAAGACCCTGAGTGGTTGTTGGTGGTGAGCTCGCTGGTGTGTGAGACCCAGTTGAGAGTCCAGTCGCTTTCCTTGTGCTTAGGGCTTTTCGGGGACGAAAAGTTCTAAGGGGGGGAGGATGTAGCGACTCGGGTTTTTGGCCCTATCAGACTCTGGAATATTTCTACGAATAATTCCAGAGCTATGCGCGAAGACGGCGTGCGATTCCGAGGCCCGGTGTGCCCGGAATTAATTTTATAAAAATATTAAGTTTTTTTATACTATGCACGTGGCGGGGGTGTGATATCTCCTAAACGGTAGCTCAGAACGGGAATCTGAGGGCACGGTTGCGTCCGGAACGTGCCGTTTACCCTAGGCGGGGTGTAATCTTTGCAGGCGCGGGCCTGCGGTGAGAAACGCCACCAGGGGCGTTTCCGTAAATAAGTGGCAAGTTGGTGTGCGAGCGTCGGCTCGAATAACTTATGAACGGAGTCTCGGATGAAAAATCTGAGACCGTCGTTGCGTTCAGAACGGCGCGTTTACCCTAGGGGTGACCTTACTTTTGTTCGCATCGGGCGTCGGGTCCGAGGCTGGTTTGGCGCCGGCGGGCGGCTGATATAAATATCAGCGCCCCCCCCTCCTTTTATCGTTCATCGCCGTTCTTCGTCGTTCTTCGCCGCCACTCTGCCGAATCGAGCAAACGGGGCGCCTACGAGCTCAGAATTCGACGGCGGACGTTCCGGGAGTGCGCAGCGGAAGCTCGGGAGCGCGGATCTGAGGCAGAACGTCGGCGTTTCGCCCGCGAGGTAGGCGGTTTGAGTTTTACAATCCCGGATCCCGTTTTTCTGTTGTTTTTCTTCAAATTTTCATAAGATTTGTATAGTTCGGGTCCCGAGGTTTCCAAATCTTTTTTCGGATCTGAATTTGGAGCACCGGGGTGCTCCCGGTGGCTCCCGGAAGTTTTCCGGCGAAAAATCCGGTTTTCCGGCGAGACCCGCGGCGGCCATGGCGGAATCCGGCGAGACCCGCGGCGGCGCGGCGGCGGCGCGGTGGTTTCCGGCTCCGGCACGGCGGAGTCCGGCGGCGGCGCGGTGGTTTCCGGCGACCCTGCGGTGGTCCGGCCAGACTGTTCCGGGGGTTCTTTAAACCCCCGTAACTCGCAAACCGTAACTCCGATTCGCGCACCGTTTGCGGCGACGTGACCCTAACGATGAGGCGAACCCTCCGGTGTGGGTTCGAGGGTTTAAAGGTTCGGGATCGTGGCCCGGGAGCTAGAAATGTCGTATAAAATAATATTATTTTATTATTTCACGACTTCGGGCCGTTGTAACTTCTACCCGGAGCGTCCGTTTGGCGTGCCGTCAGTGGCGTTGGGACCCTGATGGTATGACGGACTTTTTGAGATGGTTTCCGGGTGTTGGGTTTGCGAACGGGGTGCGGGCCCCACGAGGCCGGGTTTTGGCGTTTGCGGAGAAACGCAGCTTTTGCACCAGGAGTCCGATTTTGGCAGATGAATAGTCGATCCTGTGTGTTTTTCCGAGAGGATCGCAATGGTGCGTTCCGTTCGACGAGTTTCGGAATCCAGGCGTGGGCCCCACCCGAGCTGGCCTTCGGTGAATAGTACCTTTTTCACCGGGTGTCCTTTTTGGGCGAGCGAGTAGTCGATTCCGCTTGTTTTTTCGAGGGGATCGTCGTGGTGTGATCCGCTCGATGGGTTTCGGGATCGTTGTGTGGGCCCCGCACGAGCTTGCTGCGGTGAATAGTGTATTTTTCACCGGTGCTCCGTTTCGGGCGAGTAAACAGCCTATCCTGCGTGTTTTTCCGCGTGGAACGCGATGGTGGCCTCGGTTTTGGCCTAGGAGGTGCGCAGTGTGGCGTTGTGGCGGGTCGCTCGGGTTAGCGACGTTTGGACCAGCAGTGGTTGAGGGTTCTCCCTTGGTTCGTTCCCACGAGGGTTCGTGTGGCATCACAACCTTCGTATGGGTTTGTGATCCTCTCGATGGGGTGTTTAAACTGTTAGAGTTGTGGTATCCCTCCGGTGGGCCCGGAGTGGATCCTCTAACATCTTTACCCTAGATCGGGTTCTTGGTATCGCTGTGACCACCTATTCACGGGCAGCGATCCCCTATCTAGTAGGTTAACCCCGTAGGGTTTGTGGCATCATCGGAAATATGATCCCCTACGCGGTGGGTCGTGCACAGTAGGGTTGTTGCATCGTCGGGTTTACGATCCCCTACTCAGCATGGCGTTTATGGTAGGGTTGCGGTATCGTTGGTTATACGATCCCCTACTCAGCGCGAGGTTTCGGTAGGGTTGCGGCATCGTTGGTTCGATCCCCTACATCGCGAGATATACCAGATAGGGTTCCGGTATCGTCGTGACCATCTTTATATGGACGATGATCCTCTATCTGAGTGTGGAGCTTCTGCCGAGCGACAGATCGGGTTGTGGCATCCCCCAGCGGATCCTGGGTGTGATCCCCTATCTGTGAGAACTACGTATGCCAGATCGGGTCGTGGTATCCCCCAGCGGACCCTGGGAGTGATCCCCTATCTGTGAGCTACGTATACCGGAGTGGGTCCTGGTATCCCCTAGCGGACCCTAGCGGCGATCCCCTATCCGAGGAGTTTGGTGGTTATGGTGTTCCGGTGATGTTTCCTCGGTGATGCTATCCGACGAGCGTGGTCTCACGGGTGAGCGTCTGAGATGTTTGCGAGTATCCCGATGGAGTGTATCTCTCGGATGAGTGTCATCTGGTATGACAGTGTTCGTGGTGTACTCTCCCTGTTGTGGACAGTTGCTGGTGATGAGGTCGGTACCTCTTGTGGCTTTGTGGCGTGAGCTGTGTATATCTGGATTGTTCAAGGTGTATGTATGGGCATACACCTGAGCTGTGCTGAGCTGACTTGTTGTGTTTAGCCGAGGATGGTCACGAGATAGAGTTCTCTCTCGTCTGGGTTCCCTCTGGCTGGGTTGAGCGGACTGTTGCCTTTCAGTTGCTCCCTTGGGTTTTGGGTTTTTGGGGTGCCTACTGAGTATGTTTATACTCACCCCTGCACGGGCTTTGCCCGCACATGTTTGTGTCTTGTGCAGACCACAGGCCTTTTGACGGAGTCCCAGGAGGACCCGGAGCAGGCGGAGCTTAGTGAGCGGGTTGACCGGGGTGTTTACCGGAGCTGTGCCGAGGGAGCTTTTCGGCGGGTGTTTGTGGCAGCGTTCCCCTTCTTCGGAGCAGGTTGGACGCGCTTTGTAGTTTTCTTTTGGTGGGCCCTGTTTTGCCCTTGTACTTTTGCTGTTGCACTCTGGTTTGGGATAGATTGTATGCATGCATTTACTTTTCAGTTCCTTATCTCTGCACTGTTGCATGGAGGTGTTTGTGGGTGCGTGTGTACAGGTACCTTAGGCTAATGCCTCCCATGTGTGTGATAGCCTACTCGGCGCTGGTCGCCAGCCCCTGGCCTATTGGAGGCGGGCTTGGGGAGTCGCGGCTCGAGCCCCGTTGGGTCGGGTCGTGACATTAATCACTTCATAGTTTCAACATGATAATAAAAATATTTATTCAACATATAACTATCCATTAAAAATATTCATTAAAAAACATTAAAATATATGTATAGGAAAATAAATGTGTCATTTTTTCTGTATTTTACATGTAATCCATAGAAAAATGTTATCTCACTAATCATTGTGATTTCAAAATCAAAATTCAATAATTTTTAATCTTTTTTAACTATTATCCATTTGATATTTTATAGATTATGTTTTCAAAATATTCCAGTACCATCATTGTTTTGCTATCATTATTATTAACATAGTTATTTCATCCAAAATCTAAGAGGCTAAATATAGTTCTCCTTCAAATAATGATATTATCATGAATATCATGAATTTTTGTTCCTGTTTTAATCCATAAAAATATGTTTTAGAAAAATTACATGTATTCATTAGTGGGAAAAAAATATGATTGTTAGATATATAATTAATCATCTAGAACCCCATACATAAATTGGGACTTCATGTCAATTTTGAATACATTAAAATTCATTTACATTGTTATAGACCATAATAATTGAATAGTTATGATTCATGAAAAAGGTGAAAATGTATCATCAACATTGATAACATCCATATGAGACTATCCCTTTTACATAAGTATTATTTTGATTCAAATTATCATATCATATTAATCCCACTTGTTATGGAGGATCTATTTATTCTAGAGGAAATTCTTGTTGTCGTCCTCAAAACAATCCACAATTTTTGATAATTTTTGATTTAGTCACGAACTTTATCCATCATCCAAACCCAATTATTATATAATATACATTACTCAAAATTGATTTTATCTACATATGAATAGAACAATGGTATTGGTTGAGTCTCCATCCTCATTTTCTGTGCTGGTGCGATTTGATCACTATTTTTGTTTGGTCTATAAATTTTATCTTTTCTCTTCAGTTTAAATTTAGATACATGTATACCTTCATATTTATCAAAATATTAATATTTTTTCAAACATGACTCATGTACATTCACTCACCAAGAGCTTCTATCTATTCAACACTATCCTCCATAATCTTCTTATTGATTTGATGATGATTATTCAGATTTTAAACCAATACAATATCACTTATCTTCATAGAATTTCTCTAATTCATTTTAGACCATTAGCATTATTTATATTCTCGTATGTATCAACGGATTATCCCTTCATCTCCATGAGAATAATATTTCTATTACTCTTTATTGCGAATGAAACTATTAAATCTAATGACTTGAATGTTAATCAATGTCACCTTCATTCCATACCCATGTTTATATTAATTATTCCACTACACTGTACATTAAAAATCTATATTAAAATTTATATCTATTTCAATAATAATTTTTCCAAAACATATATTGATATGATTTTTGATATGGCTCATTCTGGTAATATTTTTGATAATTTAGATTCATCTCTCAAACAATCCAATTTACTAAGTAGTTATTAATACTAAGACATGGTTCTTAATCCCATTATTGTTGACATAATCTTCCACGTGAATTTTTAGTGAACTCTATTATAATATTTTTTTTGAACATCTATATTTTTTGACCAAAAATAATTATTACATCTCTATGATATTGTGTTATACACATTTACACCTATATCATGTGATTGATAATTTTAATCCATTACATTATACAATTATCATCAATAAAAGGTAAAAATATATCTTTCCATTAATATATTTTGGTGAAATAGATCCACACAAAACAATATGAACTGGTTGAAACACTATTTTTTGAACTTTTCACTTTTTACATATTTTTATTTTTAGTATGATTTCCTTATTGGAGAAACTCCCATGTAAGAGTATGATTACATGGTAAAATTTTGATATCTTTAAAATAATAATATTTTAATATATTTTCCATGTATGGTTGGCTCAAATAACCATGTAATGTTTTGAAAACCCAATTTTCTAAATCAATTGATGGAATGAACAAACCATAATCTCTACTCTCATGTTATAGATTCTACTTGAAGAGTTTTCGATAAATTACCGTTGCACCATATATTAATTTAATGAATCAAATAATATTAATACATCTTATTGAGGGTCCTAAGTCCCACATTTGACTAACACATTGCATTTTGTGAATGAGAAAATCAATAACCAATAAATCGACATGTATTAATACATTTCACCGAATCATTTGTTTTCCTGAAATAATAATTGCATGACAATCATCATTTCAAAATCTGATGACACATTCAATGTGGTACCTGATGTATGTAACTAGATCATTGATTCCCATAATATGTGACGTTTATTTACTATTATTGATCAACATTTAAGTGTGATCTCATTCTTTTGAAAAAATATATATAACCAATAATTGTGGAAATATTTCATTTTTGTTACATTTTACTCATATCATAATTAATTTTGACTAATTTTCTTGATCATCCTAAACGTATAATAGAACAAATTTATCTTGAATAGTTGAAAATATATTTAATGATTTAATTTAATTTAATGATCCCTTAAGCTACTGCATTAAACAATTTTTGGTATTCTTTGACACAATACCCCAGAATATTGATTAGAAATTCCTCACCATGTGTATGAATAATCCACAATAAAAATGGTGACTATTTAAATAATTATTTTAATAGTGAGTTATTTTTTTTATCCCCATATTTCTATTATAACCTTCAATACCTCTTTGATATTGAATATAAAATTTGAGAATTCCTCTATTATTATCAAAAATTACTTAATATATGTTTTATTAATATATGGAATTATTGAAGAACTATTTGTCCATGGGTTTTTTAGATTAATTTAACTATAATTAATACCCAAATCATTCATTGACCTTGGAGATGTTGCTTCTAGTCAAGATCAAATCATCACCACTCTCTTATTTTGATCAGGCCCCGTTATATTTGTTCTATTCTGATGTATTATTTCATTACCAAAAAAAATATTTGAATATTATTCCATACCATATTACTCTAATAACACTTTTATATCACTTATGTATAATTTTTTATTATTTTCATACTAGGGTAAAATAGTTTCTAATAGTCTTCTAATTTTATTCATAGAATGAAAACACCCCCTCACATTCTTTGATATGTATGACTCAATATTTTATTTTGTTAGTTAATATAAGGAAAACCCTATTATTTTCTTTAAATTCGATCATGTAATCAACAAAATTATTTTTATATTTTTTGATTTTGAAATTTGAGTTATTTAATTTCATTCATTAGCTTAGATATATCTTCTTCCAACTATTACATATAAAGATGGTATAAAAGTACACTCAGTTAGATTAAAATTTTATATGAGTGCATTTATCATTTCAAGAAAACCTTCTAAATAATCCTAGAGGACATATATTCTTTTTAATTATTATTCATCACTATATATCCATTTCATTATCTGGGAATTACTTTTTCTTTAAACAATAAAATTTTCCCCAAGATCCTTGTCGTACTATATTTCTATTACCTAATCAAATTTTAATATTTTGTTTTATTGTGAAAATATATTCTTCATTATAAATAATTAATACCTATTATTTTTTTACCCTTAAAAATAGTAGATTAATTATTCATTATAATTTCATCATCATACAAATATTTATATAGAAACATATTTGTACACTTTATTTCAAGATGTAAAACCATTCTATAATGGAATCGTGAATGCTAAAAGTTTCCTTTAAAATTTCTTCTTCTCCATCGTATATTATTGGAAAATAATTTCATCACTTCCTCTACTCCTCCTTCTTCGTGGAAATACTATATAGTGATATTCATTCACGTACTTTTATGCCACCACATTAGACATTTTCCAATCTGAAACCTCCTAGTCACAATTTTACATCTCATAGAAAGAATTCATACTTTTCAAATAAATTCGATTTCATCAAATTTTGATCATTATCTTAAGACATATTTTATTTAGGATCAAATCAGGGTTGAAATATTCTAATGATGAGCATGAAAATCATAATTTCATTGAGTAATTCACTGATACCACACATGTACTCAAACACATTATTCACATGATCTAATAATTCATCAACAAAATCATTAGTTTTTTTTGAATTCCTCAAAATTAATCCATAGAACATTCAATATTTATAAAAGAACATTTGAGAATATATCATATATTTTTAAAAACTTTTCCCACATTGAATTCAATGTCTTACAATTCATGGACATCAAATAGGTTGTATTAGATAAATATCCCAATAGGAATTGATACTTATGTTATCATCATTCAATTAAATTTGGTTTACCTATGATAATTCTCCACTCTCCATAACAGCTGAAATAACATGAATAATAAATATAAAACACCTGTGCGTAAATATTATTGTTGTACAACATCTGATTCATGCATTGTTGAAACATATTTCTATAAAAGATCATAATATATTTGTGATTAACAATAGGCATTTCTTCTACTTAGAGAAATAAAAAATCATTAAACACTATATTTTATACCAATTAATAGACTTAATATGTTAAATATCCTGGGGGGTAGGAATCAGGGAACAATAAATGAAAAAAAATTCTCTTTTTAGATCTTGTTTCATTATAAAACAAGACTATATTAAAATTCATACATATATGATGATTATATTGACCTTTTTTCAAAATCATGAATATATTAGATTCTTTTCACTCAGGATTTTGGGTATCTAGTTTCCCGAAGCTCTCATCCCCTATCCCAGTCATATATTTCTTCATTTCCCAGATAGACCATACTTTTAAATTCATTCATATTCCTTACTAATCCAATATAACCGAATTTTATTAGTAGTTTAAAGGTACGAATCTCATATTTAATTATTTATTTCAAAAAATCTTTTTTTGTAATGAGGAATACAAAAAATACTAATATTTATGGTTCAAGATTTAACCAAATCCTTTAGTTGTTATTACCATAGAGTGTAGTATGTGATTTTTTTAATGAATCTATGGTTAAAAAATTTGTATTCAATCTCATTTACATCTATTACTAATTAAAACGATATAATCCAATGATTTATATGTTTTTAAATTTTCGAATCCTTAATGTTGTTACATTCATTCCCTTTTTTGAGATTAGATATATGCAATAAAACCTATTTTGGTAGAGGAAACATATTATATATTTTTATAGTTTATGGTTTAGTGGTAACATGGGGATGACTGTTATTTAAATAAAATAAATCATTTCTCTTAAAAACATTTTATAAAATGTTATTTATTTGAAATGATTATAGTTTTTTTATGTCCTAAATTTTTTCATATTACTATTATTTTATTTTTTTTCATGTAATATTTTATACATGGTTTATATTGTTAAATATATTCATTCTTTAATATATATTTAATTATTTGATGTTGTTATTTTTGTTATTATTGTATAAATGTGTATATTTTCTATCATTTTATTTTGATCAAGAATAAGGACTATGTTGTTAAAATTGAGTGATTATATATGTATTCCAGAAAATAATTGATATATTGTTACTGATTAGATAAACTAAATATTCCCAAAATATATCGGAATTTGACCTAGTCAGAATTATGAAGGTTTTAAAAATTAACTAGGTGGAGGATTTGGGTGATTAATTCATCGGTCATTTTTTATTTATGGTTCAAGATGAAGGGACATTTTACCTTTGATGATATTTTTAGATTTTATTGGTTTTAGGAAATAATTAATGGATGTGGGAATATTATGAGTAATTGTTTTTCACTTTTGAAGTATAATAGTGGCATGATGTGGTTATACCAATAGTTCTATGTCTTCATGTGTCACATGGTTCAATGTGGAGAAGTATTCTGTACTCAGAGATCATGAATGAGTCCCTAGTTCTGAGGTGGTTCCTCCATGTACAAAAAGGCCCCCATTTGGAACATAGTAGGTCTAGTTCATGATTTCATTTAAATACGACATTTTATTTCATTTCATCTTCCTATATTACATCGACTATTCCGCTTTTACAGGTGTCATTTTCAACCCAACCACCAATAGATCTCTCCCCAGGTTACCAATATCCATTTTCATCACATCCATCTCTTTCATTAAAAATGGGTGATTCAAGGAGGATTACTTCAACCATTCTATGGAAATCATCCATTAACATTCATTTATCTCTTTAACATTTTTTTTATAATTTTTCATACTTCGATTGGAGATTTTGATTGGTGATTTCACTATAAAATGAGGAAATCACCTCTAACTATAGGATTCCACTTAATTTTTTTATCTTAAGGAATAAATTTATTTTATTTTACTCCTATATTATATTATTCTTTAAAAATAAATTCTCATGTATACTTCTATAGTGTTTCCATGATTCTATGGTGGAATTTTTTTTATGATAAGGTTACGATTTGAATGAATTTTTTAATATAATTGTTTTAACAGAATTTTATGACCATTTCTATTGGGATTTTAGGTTGTGTAGGGAGTAATTTATAGAAATTAGTTTAGTAGAGTTTTTTTATATATTCAAGGTCTATGAATTTTATGTCTATGACAATGAAAATTTGTGATATATAAATTACATTAGTTAACATAGTACGAGGACCCAGCTCTTTAAGTGAATCCTATGGCTATGACTGAAATATGCCTCCTATTATTTTACAAAAATTATAATCAATAATGATAATTATTTTCCAAATTATATATGCATGTCATTTTCGATGGTATTTTTCCGTAATGAAAATTCCTTCTTAAAGAGATTTTTCTATTACACTATGTATTGGGATGATTGATATTAGTTTATCCTTACAACTACTAATCTACCCTATGAAAATAATTTTAATGTAATGTTAGAGTATAATTGATGAACATAATGTTAATTATATTATGTATATGTTCATTTCCATTATTTAAAATATATATTTTTCTACTATTTTTTTGATATAATAATTTTTAATCGAATAACTAACTTCCCATAACTAAAACATTATGATAAAATTATAATTTTTTTATATAAAACATCATAGAATGTTCCATTTATATTTATATTAACATGTGATGAAATATAATAGTTTAATGATATTTGAATTTCATCATGGATTATCTATAATGAAACAACTCATTATATTGAATGCACATCCGTTGAAATAATGTTCATGTATTTGATAGCCTTCTCTACACACAAACCCAAGTCAAAATGAACCCATATTATATTATACAACTATGAACTGTCAAACAGATTTGTGTGATTGAATATAATTAACCCCTTTTTTAATTATAATTTTTTTTGTTAATTTTTTATTGATAAGAACACAATTTTAAAAAAATTATTTTTTAATTAAAGAAAATATTTTTGAAGAAATTTTTTTCTTTACATATTATGTATTTTTATCTAATTAAAGTATTTTTATCAATATATAAAAATTATTTTAAGAAAACATATTGATATTTTATATGAATTCCGGAATATTCATACATAAATTAGTAATCTAATTGATTGGAATGATGATAAAAACTTTTAAAGGAAACAGAGTTGTTTTCCATAAACAAATTTTTATGTGATAAATGTGTTTCTTATCATAATATATTTAATAAATTATTATATATTAATGGTTATAATTATATATATATATTTATTATACTAAATTAAATACATTAACATTCATTGGATAGTCTTTAAAAGTTATGTAATGGAGGTAAAATCAGTTTTAAGCTTAAAAATGTAATTTCTTAAAACAAAAATGTTGTTTTGTTGTGTTTTTCGTTGTTATTATAAATATAATTTCTTAAAATTATAGAATATAAATATGATAAAATGGATTCAAATTTTTTAATAAAGATTAATTTTTTTAATTTAATTATTTTTTTACCATAATGAATAGTAAAAATAATAAAAAGTTACTATGTCGATTAACGATAAAATGGATATGTTAGAGGGAGTGACTAAACTATGATATATGGAAAATAATTCCAGATAAACATGAATAATTTCTATATTTTTGATATTTTTATAACCTATATTCTCAAATCATCATATCATTTTACATTTTCATCCAATTTCATTAGAACCTAACCTTATATTATTGAAATATTTTAGGTAATACCATGTGTCCTCTCCCTCACTTATACAAATGATAATCCAATCCTTATTAAAAAAAATTAAATTTGAAAATACCTACCGTAATAACTTACTATATTTATTTCATTATTTTTGCATCCCCTGATATTCTCCTAGGACAAATATTTCATTGATTAAAGAGTGTTCCAAAGGATGTCTCTCTCATAGAGGTATAAAAATTATCATAAACCGTAAAACACATAGCTGCAATTTATACATATAAAAAAAGGAATAAAAATGTACTTCATGTGATGAGAATTCATTACCCAAACCATGTGCATAGCCTGTATAACTAGTTCTTAAGGAACAGTATGATCACACTGTTCATCGCATGATTTGCATAGGGTTTGGTTAACTATGTGACCAAAACATAGATTTGTGTATTTTAGAGATATTAAATTAAATAAATTAAAAAAAAACAAAAAAATACATAATATACTCTTGCCATATCCATTCTTGTGTGATATCCCCTCAGCCAATCCCCCATGGTCGCGCACCCCTCCCTTCATCGAGTTCCCATTCTATTCCTTCACAACCAGATTTAAATGGGATAATCAATTTCTCCTCTATTTAAGACATCTAGCTATCTTCAACTCCCTTGGTTTTTTCATTTTTCCTCTATTGGTCGCCTGATGGCATTCTGCCAAACCCTTTATCAAGGGTTAACTCATTCATTTGGGTTTATTCCATTTTAAGGCTCACAACATGTCTCTCGGTTGGTTTTCATGAGTGTTTCATAATCCACCACCGATGGATATGTGTTTCGGTCCACCTATCATCAATTTAAGGTAGTGTTTCCTTCATATTCCTTTATTTCAAAAATTATATTTGATTATTTCATAGTTTTTGAGGTTTTGGTAAATTTAATTATGTTTGTTTGACCTATCAATGGTGGTTTTGGGTAGCCATTGTAAAAATAGACTTACATGTGTATTCATAAGAATTAATATACCTATATAATTTCATCCATGGAATATATTCATCCATGTAATTTTGAATATATACAATTCAAATAGGTCTGCCTATAAGGGTATATGAACATGCATACATGTGTTAGTTAATATTTTGTATATGCACATATAAAAATATATTTATGAATCACTTTGTGAAAACATATCCAATATAATATGTACATTGGGTATATGAGTCCTTACATGTAATACCCTAACCCTAGTTACCCAAAGTCGGTGCCTTATTACATATCATTGGAATGAACACAAACGGTCAAGTCTCGAAAGACGAATTAGTTTAGTAGTCTTAGAAACACTAGATACATTCATAAATGTTATATTACATCCTAAAGTCAAAAAACTACAATAACATAGTCTCCATAGTACACACTCATATCCCCTTCATTCAATCCCTGCAGGTCAGTCATAAAATATTTCATCATATCCTGGGAGAAATAAAACATAGAAACGGGAAAGCTTAGATGCTCAGAAAGGATAACAATATAATAGAAAGTTTCATAAATAAACATAAACATTTAAGGCAATGTATAACTAAAACAAAAGCCTTTTAAACATGAACATAAACATAATATGGAATAAATTAAAAAGAAATGATTCCATTTACTTATTCACATGGATATTAAACTACTCAAATATTCACTTGAAATATCGAAATCCACTTTCATATTGATAGAATTCATAATTCCAGACTATCATAACAACGTAGCCAAGGCCTCGTGCCAAGAACACAAATAGGATTTTGTCAAGGCCTCCTGCCAAGATACTAGTTTGACTCACGAGACCTACCGATGCATCATGGAGCTATTTTGGGCTCCACCCGTCACATACAATGTCCAATGCATTTCTCATATGAACAAGTTTTAACATAACATAAACATTCATATTAAAATAAGCATACGAATTGTAAATACATTCTCCACAATCCATGAATTGTATATAAATTACACATCCATAGTCAAACATATCAAAAAACCTTCATGACAATATCGAAGTTTTGTATCATAATAAATCAACTTCAAATAAGATTAAAATCCATCAATGGAAGTTGACATTGATGAAATGAAAACAATTTGATAGAAATATCTCTTTTTTTTGAAATCATTTAAAAGGCACACATTTATTAAAGAAGTAATTTAAACGTGATTTTTGAATCAGAGTGTCCCATACCTCTTTGAAACTTTTGAAAAGAAATATCATTTCAAATCATTCAGGTACATATAAATAAATCCTTAAAATGATTTAGAAAACATGTACATTAATTAATCATATTTTAGAAAGATAAATTTTTAAAACATTTAAAATTATGATCTTGATAAAGAGTACCTTTCACAAATTCATAAAATATTCATTTTGAAATCATTTAATGGTCACATAATTATAAAATAAATCATTTAATTTCGAAATATTTTTATAATCTTGCAAGGGATGCTTCGATGATTTTATAATGGTTTAAAATACCCACACCCGCCGTATAAGTTAAAATTCATTCTTACCGTAATTCTGCCGAAAATGATAAAATTGACCTTGTTTGGAAAAAAACAGAAATATTCCTTTATAAACATCTTATAAAATGTCAAACGAGGTAAAATAACTTTAACCCATATTCTATAAAATAGTAAGAATGTTTTGAAAAACATTTTTAAGAAACATAGAAGTGGATGATAAAGATGTCACATTATATAATTACATGTAATCAACCTCAGATAATGAAGAGATTGTGAAATAAACCATTACCTTGAAATTTTCCTTGGTTGAGGGTAGGTTAACCTTCTATATAATGGTGAAATAATTCTTATTTAATTATACAAGAATATATACATTAATATGATATCATATATGATCTTTTAACATTGCATTGTTGATAATGTCTTTGTATTATCGTCGTTTCGGGTGTTAACTTGCTCATTTTCTTTTATATGTTTTCTAACATAAGTCATGTTTGTTATGGATAGGTTGTATCTTATTCATGTAAAAAATGATATCAAGTCCTTAAACATTATTTTTAATCATCAAATGAGAATTATACTTGCATGGATATGATAGGAAATGAATCTCATCACTTTCGTGGAAAATGGTAGTCCGTACGCACGCACGAGCGACAATATAATTCTTTTGATATTAATATAATATATAAATTGTTGTTATATCATATATACTGAATCATTATCAAGTTATAATTATTATTTACATCAATTATACATCATTATCATACACATCCAAATAATAATTTTTTGAATAATAATTATACCATGACGTGGAGACGGTAAGCCGTACGTATGAACGTATGGTGACTTGTCATTGAAAGGATGGATAGAATACTGAATATGGTTGTACCATATTTATAATATCATCAAAGTATATATAATATATTTGTTTCATTATTATATAAAGTAAATAACAAATAATTAATAAGTTGAAGAAGAAAGGAACTTGAAAAGGGTGGTGAAAACATTACCTCTTCTTAGAGTTCTTCCTTTTGATTTGATCAAAATCGCTCTGTATGTTGGCTTTCTGATCAAAATAAGGACTCTAGGTTGAATTGAGGTAAGTTGAGTGAGTAATTGTGGAGGGGTTTTAAGAACCAAAAGGGTTTGTGGTTTTGAAGAATTGGATAGAATTTGTGTCCTTTTATAAGGGGAGGAGGGGGTCTTTAGGAAAAAAATAAAGTATTAATTTATAATAAATTCATATTCGGTTTCTAATTGATGAAAAGTGGATTATTCAAATTATAAGGTGGTTATGGGTTGAAATACATTCAACCAAAAGATTTTATATAGGGTTGGGTCATTATATTATCCTTATCTTTTAGTATTAACTCTTAGAAAATTAATTTGACATTTACCATGTCACATTATATTTTTATATTATATAGTTAATAAGCTTACTATATACATCCATGAGACCCCCAAGTGGTAAATTAATGATAAAACTATCATGATATAAGTCCTCTGCATAACCCTTAGATTTTTAGGAATATAATATCATTTAATAATATAATATTTGTTTTAAATACTCATTTATATCAATTTTGACCCTATTCAATAACTGATTCTGGTTAAAGTCATAAAAACTTTCTTAATTCCAACCAAATTAACTTATTCAATCCTAACATATTATAATAACCGATCATATTCATTTATTTCAACAGAAATATCAAATTATATATTTTTTAACATTTATAATATCAATGGATTGATTCCATCATTAATAAGGAAAATACTACATCATTATTTTGTCATAAATAAATATAATTATTCAATTTCTAAAAATTATAAAATATAATACCATTATGTAGGAAAAAATTTTATATTTATAATGAATATTTATAGTCAAAATGATAACATATATAACCCTAGGTAAATATTGTATTTCTAAAAGATATCTCCTTTTGTCAATTTTGTATTTACTTTATCTTAATTAATATAATGTGTCCTTATCACCTACAAGTGGCTCCATGGGGTCTCAAAATCGATCAAAAAATGCCCATGGTCGGACATGTATCACTCAATAGGGTTAGTAAACTTTTTAGGGTAAATTAATATTATTAAAATATTATTTTTTACCCTTAATTACCGGATTTACCCTTTAACCATTGTAATTAGCATATTTACCGGAGTAATTATTCAAAAGTTTAAAAAATAAAAGTTATATATTTACAAAATTTTTACCTCCTAATTCAAAATATTTAATCCATATTTCTAAATTCAAAACACAGAAGTGGTAGAAATTAATTTAAAATTAAATCCCATTGTTTAAACAAAAAGCGTGTTTTTAAGAGATAATAACTATCAAAAGATTTCTAGTTTTTTATGTCTGGATTAAATGTGAAATTATGTCCAATGACCAAAATTTAATTAAATGGTAAAAAAATATTCTAAATATACTTTAAAACCACTGAAATTCATAATTTATCACAATTAATAATTTTGATTAAAAAAGTTGTTTTTAATTAAAAGTTAAGAATTTTCACTATTCATCAAAATATAAAATTTATCCAAAAAGTACCAAAATAATACCCTAGGCTTAATTAAGTATTCTGAATCCAAAAATGAAGTCCATTTTGAGAGATAAAATTTATAAAATTTAAAAAAGTGAGTATTACTATTCATAACGGCTACTTTGATTGGTCGCGGTGTGTTAGAATCTCGAAATTGCATACAATGCAAACTATTTCATTATTCAAAGGGAAATGTACCATGGAGGCTTGGGGTGTTACATTCTTCTATAATTTAATAAATTGTGTCCTCACAATTTGAAAATGTTCTTAAAAAATAATAGTTTGAAAATAAAAAATACCTTTTTAGAAAACCCATATCGAAAATAGGGTTAACAAAAATATAACTTTAAAAGAATGAAAGAGAAGTACAAAGGTCACCTAAGATAGAAAATACTAGGATTCTATGAACACATGGATATGGAGAAGAAACAAACCATCAAGGTCTGATGTAGAGTTGTAGAAAACAATATTGGGAGAAATCTAACTACAAGAAAATAACAAACATGTGATTGGTTAAACGGTCTTTGATTCACCAGTAGCAAAAGTTAACCGACAACATTTTTATTTTATGTTACCTTTAATAAAGTTGAGGAATTTATTTATGAGATTTAATAAGAACTTAAGGAAATATACATGTCATGTAGACTTTAATTCTTTAATAAATGTTTTCCACAAACCAATCTTTCACTCAAAAGAGTAATAGAAGTAAAAAATATTCTATTTATCGTAACAGTATTTGATTCCAAAAATAAATATATAATTAATCTATTAGAACATTGAGAAGAAATAATATTACATTATACACTCCAGGAACTTCACATAGTCTATTTATAGGAGATAAATCCTAATTTCAATATGTTTCGGGGTTTTATTCCCACAGTTTTGTCCGACGCCACGGGTTGTCACACGGTCTGCGTGTTGTCCATTTAATAAATATCCAAAAATAAAATTAAGAATAGTATCGAATGTAAAATATAATGCATTCCACCATTTATACATATCCAAAATACTTCTCTAAACCCTCAGTCCAAAATTAATTTGAATGGTATATATAATGTAGATCCTTTGTACCTCATAATAGCAAGTGAATACCTTCATCGTGTATTCTTTTAAAACATTGAAACATGCTGAATTTCCAAAAAACCTTATTGATTACATTCATGCTCCCCCATTTCTTATAGAATACTTGAAATACTCAATCCATCCAAAAATGTTGTAAAATCCATCAATGATGGTATATAAAAATCTTTAATCAGTTTCAAGGAAGTCAATAATATCCAATATAATTTACCCAAATCAACCATATCTTATTCCAAAATTTGTACCTAAATATTAGGACCATATTAAGGATTATCATTCCTTCAACCATGTAATTTCCAAAATGATTAACTTTCTATAGAGGAACTTTTCTTTGTACTATAAAATCTCAAATCCTAAATGAAATAGTACTGCATTACAATCCTTACTTATTTACAGTACATCATTGATACAACACTTCAATAAAATAATTCCAAAATAATAACTTAAGAAAACTATTCATTACTATTCATCTGTGGTAGTATCATAACATTATTTTTATCCTATAGAATCATTTGCGGCATAGTCTGACAACATATACATTGGTTCTCATAGTGTCCAAAAAAAATTCAGAAGAAGAATTGAACATTTGAATCATTTTTCTTACCCTTGCAGTCACGTAATTGTTGTCCTTTTTCTCTAAACTTATAACATACTCCCATTACCTTAATTCATTTTCCAAGGTGACTCTTTCCAAAGTTATCACATAATGGAAAATCCTTTTTTACCTTCTTCCCTTTATATGTCTTTCTCTCTACCATCATTTCCTTCTCTGGATTCCCTTCAATGCCATATGATTCCAATAATACCTTACTTATATTATCACCACAAGATACTATTTCATCATATGATGATAATACATTAGAGAATATTTCCCCTCTAAATTTTGGCTTAAGTCCATGAATGATATGATCCTTCTTACTCTTTGGACCATGCGTATTGCGGGAGTTCTCATTCCTTCTACTGGGAGCCATTTCTAAACAATGGAATAAACTATATTAGTTTACGAAGAGCAATACCTAATCCAAAACTTGTAAAACACTTAACATAATTTAAAAAGATTATGGATATAATCCATAATCATTATAATATCTTCTTTGAGGAATTATATACTCATAAGCCATTCATAATGATTTGTAAATAAAATTAGTATTATCCTAAGAATATCCCCCAAGAGTCTCTTAACCAAGAGTGAATCAAGGCCCATTGTCGTGCACCAGTTCTCGTTCGAGTCTAGCTCAATATGATGTCTTCGGGTTTTACCCCTAGGTACATCTGTGCCAGAGCCACCTCTACCTGATTGTATCTAGATAGGGATGTATTGCTCGGAAAAATCTCAAAATCTCTACAATACCAAAATTATAGAATGTTCTTCTATACTAATCTGCAATGTCTATCTTAGGGATATGTAATCTAATTAGAGTTTATCTAAATATAGCTTCCATGGTTTGTACTAAACTTCCTATGTTACCAACTGTAACGCTCCGACCACAGTTACCCAGAGTTGGTGCATTATTACATATCATTGGCATGATCACAAAAGATCAATTCTAGAAATACCTATTAGTATAATAGCGTTGGAAACATTAGATACATTCATAAATGTTACATTACATCATAAAGTGAAAAACTATAATAACATAGTCTCCGTTTTCCACACTCATATCCCCTTCAGTCTATCCCTACAGGTTAGTCAAAAAATATTTCATCGCATCCTGGGAGAAGTAAAACCAAGAAAGGGGTGAGCTCATATGCTCATTAAGGATAAAAACAAAACCGAAACATTCATAAATAAACATAAACAATTTAGGCATCGTATAACGAAAAAAGCCTTTTAAACTTGATCTTCAGCATAATATAGCAAAAATAAAATAAAATAATTCCATTTACTTATTCACATGGATATTCTACTAGTCTAATAATCATATTCAATTTCAATCACCACTTTCATAATGTTAGAATGCATAATTCCAGACAATCATAACCTTGTAGCAAAGGCATCGTGCCAAGTCTACAAATAGGATTTTGTCAAGGCTTCATTCCAAGACACTAATTTGTCTCATAAGACCTTCTGATGCATCTAGGAGTTATAGAGGGCTCCAACCATCACATACTAAGTCCAATTCCTTCCTCATATGAACATGTTTAACCATAACATAAAAGTTTGTATTAAAACTAGTATACAAAATGTAAATACTTTCTCCATAATCCATGAATGGTATAGAAATAACACATCCACATTCAAACATATCTCAAAACCATCAATACAATATAGAAGTTTTGTATCAAAATAAATCAACCTCAAATAATCTTAAAATCCATCAATATATGTTGACATAGATAAAATAAAAACTATTTTAGAGAAATATCTCTTTTTGGAAATCATTTAAAAGTCATACATTTATAAAGGAAGTAATTTAAAAGTGGTTTTTTAATCAAATGTCCCATACCACTTTGAAATATTTCAAAAGAAATATCATATAAAAAAATTCATGTCCATATAAATAAACCCTTCAAATAATTTTAAAAACATATACATTAATTAAAAATATTTTAGAAAGATAAATCATTAAAACATTTAAAATTATTATCTTGATAAAGAGTAACTTTCACAAATTCTTAATATATTCATTTTTGAATCATTTCATGGTCACATAATTATAAAATAAAACATTTCTATTAAATATATTATTATAATCTTGTAAGGGAAGATTCGACAATTTTATAAGTGGGAAAATAGCCGCACCCATTGTAAGAATATTCTGATTTTTTTTAAAAACATGGATGTGGATGATAAAGAGGTCCCATTAGATAATTACGTATAAACAATTTCGGATAATGAAGAGATTGCGAAATAAACCCTTACCTTGTACATTTCCTTGGTTGAGTGTATGATAATCTACTGTATAATGGTGAAATAATTTTTAATTAATTATACATGAATCACATACATTAATATGATATCATTTATGATCTTTTAACATTGCTTTGTTAATAGTGTCTTAGAGTTATCGTCGTTTCAGGAGCTCACAAACTCGTTTTATTTTATATGTTTTGTTACATAAGTCGGGTTTGTTATGTATAGGATGTAACTTATTCATATAAAGAATGATATCAAGTCCTTAATCATTATTTTTAATCATCAAATGATAATTAGACTTGCCTGGATATGATCGGGAATGAGTCTCATCGCGTTCGTGTAGACGGTAGTCCGTATGTACGCACAAGCGACAATATCATTATTTTGATATTAAATTAATATTTAATTGGATAGTATATCATATATACAGAATCATTATAAATTTATATTTATTATTTACATCAATTATACATCATTATTATACCCATCCAAATAATAATGTTTTGAAAAACTATAACACCACGACTTGGAGACGGTAAGCTGTACGTACACAGGTATGGTGACATGTCATTCAAAGGATGGATAAAATACTTAATATTGTTGTACCATAATTATAATAACATCGCAATATATAGTTGATAATAGTGTTATTATTTAATAGGTAAATAACATAGAATGAAAAATTTGAAGAAGAAAGGAACTTGATTAAATGTGGTGAAAACATTACCTCTTCTTCGGGTTCTTCCTTTTGATTTGATCATAAGGGAACTTTAGGTTGGCATTCTGATCAAAATATGGAAGCTAGCTTGAATTTAGGTATGTTTATATAGTGTTTGGGTAGGGTTCAGACGACCCAAATGGCTATGAAGGTGTGAATAATTGGTTAGAAGTTGTGTCCTTTTATAAGGGGGAGGATCAACTATTTAGGAAAAACACAATGTATTAATTTATAATAAATTCATATTGGATTTATAATGCTTCCAATGTGGATAATTAAAATTATAAGGCGGGGATGGGTCTAAATACATTCAACCAATAGATTTTAGATAGGTTTGGGTCATTATATTAACCTTATCTTTTAGTTTTAACTCTTAGTTAATTAGTTTGACATTTTCCATGTCACTTTATATTTTTATATTATATAGTTAATAAACTTCTTATATACATACAAGAGACCCCCAAGTGGTCCATTAATGATACACATATCATTATATAATTGTTTTGGCCAACCCTTGAAATTTTAGGAATATAATATCAATTAATAATATAATATTTGTTTTAAAAATTCATTTATGTCAATTTTGACATTATTCAATAATTGATTATTGTTAAAGTCAAAAAAAATTATTAGTTCGAACCAAAATCATCTAATAAATCCAAAAATGTCATAGTAACCAATAAAATTCTACTATGTCATCAATACATTCAAATTATATATATTTTAACATTTATAATACCATTTGTTTGATTCATTCATTAATATAGAAAATATTGCATCATTATTGTTCCATAAATAAATTTAATTATTCAATGTCAGAAAATTTTAAATAAAATACAATTATGTTTTAAATATTTTTATATTTATAACTAATATTTATATTCAAAAAGATAACATTAATATCCTTATGTAAAAATTGTTTGTCTAAATGATATATGCCATTGTCATTTTTTTATTTACTTTAACATAATTAATATATTGTGTCCTTATCACCTACAAGTGGCTTCATGGGGTCATAAATCTACCAAAAATGGCCATTGTTGGACATGTATCATCTAATAGGTTTAAAACACGTTTTAGAGTAAATTAATATTATTATAAAATTATTTTTGACCCTTATTTAGTGGATTTACCCTTCAACCGTGGTAAATAAAATATTTACCGAAGTAATTATTCAAAATATATATAAATAAAAGTTAATAATTTACAAAATTTAGACCTCCTGATTCCAAAATATTGAATCTATATTTCTATATTCAAAACACAGAAGTGGCAGAAATTAATTTAAAAATAATTCTCGTTGTTAAAACAAAAAGCGTGCTTTTAAAAGATAATAACTATCAAAAGATTCACACATGTTTATGTCCGGTTTAAATGTGAAATTATGTCCAATGACCAAAATTGTATTAAATGGTAAAAATATATAATAAATATACTTTAAAACAACTCAAATTCATAATTTCTCACTATTAATTATTTTCAATAAAAAATTTGATTATAATTTAAATTTAGTAATTTTCACTATTCATCAAAATATAAAAGTTATCCGAAAAGTACCAAAATTTTACCCTAGGATAATTTTGATATTCCAAATCCAAAACATAAGTCCATTTTGAGAGAAAAAATTTATAATATTTATAAAAGTGAGTATTACTATTCATAATGGCTACTTTGATTGGTCGCAGTGTGTTAGAATCTCAAAGTTGCGTACAATGCAAGCTATTGCATTATTCAAAGGGAAACATATCATGGAAGCTTGAGGGGTTACATTACAAATAACAGAAAATGCATATGTGTGCAAGAAGAAAATGGATGTTTTGAGATTCCATTGCCCAGTCACATAATTTTTACATGTCTCGGCTTCTTCTTATACATATTATGGTAGGTTCCCTTTCAATTTTACCTTTTTAATTTAATAATGCATTAATTGATCACTTTTCACACTTCCTTGGATTTTAATTAATTCTATATGGTTTTTACAATATATACAATCTAAATGAGAATTGTACATGATTTATTATTGAAATGATTAATATGATAAATGAATTGATTGATGAATAATTTCATGTATTTATAATAAAACCCCTTGATGATGGTGCATAGTTTATAAGATAAAAAGTAACTAATAGTTAGTTATATCCTTCTGGGATTATTGACTAGAGTTTTATTATTCCTTCATGTCTAAGTTATTATGTGGAATTCTATACATGGTATTTCTTTTAATTTTTAAACGGGGTTTTCCTTTTTTTAAATGAGTATTGAACTAAATCAGAGGAAAATCTATGGTATTTTCCCTTCTTATTGATCGAATTTTCCAAGTATACATTTGAATTGTTTCCCACAAATCCTCATAAGTGACCCTTTATGACTATTGAATGAATTTTCCATGATCTGTTAAATTTAATTGGTTGTTTAAGTGAAGTGGTAAATTCATGTTTTATTCAATTGACTAAATCAATTGGTTTAATTAAATTTCATGTCATATATGGATAGTAAGACCATGCCATTGATTATTCTTTATATTAAATTCTTCTGTAGAATTTAAATGATTTGTTTATAAGTAATCATTAAAAAACATATAAGAGGTATCACCTCTTGTGTTTTGTTCTAAACATCAATGTTCCATAATTATACATAAAGACTGTGTAAATATATTACAAATGAGGTAATTAATCTTTTTATAAATGAAATTATAATTATGCCTTGTATATATAGGTGATGGATGAGAGATATGGATGGGAGGTTATTACTCAATATAGAAATATTTACAATGATCATTTATGGAGTTTATAATAAGATGTCAATAGATTGTTGTGCATAGAGAAATCAATCTCCATTATATTAGGTGTTGATCATACTGTCTGGCACCAGTGATACTATATGTGCATTTGGATTTACGTGACACTCTCCATGATTTGTGTATGGCCCTGATGGCCCACTCACCATCCTGAGTGGTGAGAATCAATTATCCCATACTATAGGGATTTAGGGAATGTACAATATTTCATGAACTTATAGGCTCGTTTATAGTAGTTGTGGAAATATTAGTTACACACCAGTGTAGCCAACAAATGTATATGCATATTATATGTCATCACACACTTGGTCTATATAGGTGGATGCAACATATAACTATATATATATCATTATAAAATATGTATTGGTTCTTATTAGAAATAATTTTTGGTAGTTATCTCAAGTAGGTAGAGTCAGCCAGGTGTCCGATTAGAGGTTGTGCAAACATGTGTTATTATTTCAGTACTATTTATTTTTATATATTAACTACAAACATAATATTCATATTGCACAAAATGGATTGGGAAATTCACCGTGGGTGTTGGCCTATTGAGATTGTATCTGACAACCTACTTGGGTAATATATGAAACTGTGTAGAATTTATGTATATAGGTACTGATAAAGGGAAGCAGGAACAATCCAATATTTGATTCACATTACTATGACAGTTTTAGAGAAGAGGACTGAGATGTTGTTCGAGATTCTTGTGGATTTAGTCATTGGGTAGTTGCTATTTTATTTCACTGAACTTCTTATTATAATTTTAACTACTGGTACATGTATCATAATCTATCATACATGAATTAATTACAATTTCCATTGGAAATATTATTTATGGATTTGTTATTTTATGCTATCGATACTCGTTATTTAATTTATTAACTTCTTCCACATTTTTATTCCATTTAGTTCTAATATAAATCCTTGATACTATGAAAATGATGGTATATTATCCACACTATCACCTCTTGAGACACTCTTTTTTAGTTAGCAGCCATTGGAATATGGGGAGATGCACTTCAAGCCATGTGATGACTGTTTATGCAATTTGTTTAGTGGTTCGTTGGGCCTATATGGTACAATGTGTTATTGGTGACGCACCTTTTCATTACACGTACTATTTTGGGATGGTATATATGATAATCAGAATATGTCATTGCATGGTAAATAACCATTCTTAGGAGTGATCATCCCATTTATAGGGAAATCACTATGTGGCCAGGGATATGATTGATGTTTTTGTTGTATGATATTAAATTTGATTTTTGTTTCATCTCTAGGGAATGTTTTATTTCTACTGCTTATTTATTTATGATATTATGGTGTTTTAACTATATACTGTTATGGAAATGTTATAAAATTACATTAATCATTGTAGCCACATAAAAATTAACATTCCATGAATATTCCATGACATGAAGATTCAATTATAGGTTTCTTGATGATTGTAATTTTATGCTTGGAGTGATATTTTGTGTCGTAGTTGTCATTATCGTGACTTTGGATATAAAATGATTATGTGATTAATTACCTTGTTTATTACTTAGTTTTCATGGTTTTTCAACGTATCATGCTTTTGTGCATACTAGTATGTCCACCGGTGTTGGTTTCATGTGATAAAATTCTAATTAGTAAATTTGATCTACAATTGGAAACATGGTATTAATATAATGGTTTTAGATAAAATAGGAGCCAAATTTCATTTTTAAGGTGTATGGGTGCCTTAAAGTAGTGAAACTGTAACCCATATACTTGAATCATGTTTAATAGTATATATATATATATATTGAGTCCATTTATAAACTATAAATGATGCTAATGATCATCCATTAAAGTTAAGTGGGTTTGATTAAATGGGATCCAAATGATAACATATAATTATTATGGGAACATTATGGATTTTTATATGGACTCCTATTTCAATTAAATTTTATATAAGATCATTCCAAATCTTAAATTTCATATAAATGTGAAATCTATTTAAATTTAAACTAATATGGACTGGTTTATTTTTTAAAGGCGTGTTACTCTCTCAGATGGGCATGGTGATCATGTGATAACATTTTTAAATGAAAAATTAGACCCAAGTAATTCATTTGGGAAATTTTTTAAAAATATTAACCACTACTGGTGATTTGAATCATTATGAGTTTAGAAACAACTATTGGGTTTCATTTTGATAAACCCATGTGGGATTAACGGGACCCTTGTAGGTGGCCTTATCTATTATAACATTAAAGGAATTTTATTCCGAATTTGAGTAATTATGATGGGATATCAATAAATGGTTAAATTATATAATAGAATGTTTTATGATACTTTCTTTTGTTTCCATATCATTTACAATGTTCTTATCTTTTGAAATTGGAATTTAATGCACTATTTCAAATCATTTAAAATATTTTCATTATTGAACTTAAATAAATCAAAATACATAACATGGAACATAATGTGGTGTCCTTTTTTCAAAAAACATGTTTAATGGTAGTTTAAATTTCTTCATGAGTTTCCACTGAATGGATACATAAACTATTTATGTGGGAATTTTTCTTTTTATTAATGGATTAAATAATATGCTTTGGGAAAAGTGAAATATATTTGAATAACCTAAATATAGGGTCAACAAATATGATTCAATGAGGGGATAACCCATTATAGGTAGAAACCATATAGCTTAATTTTCATGATTAATGATGTGATATTTTTATGCTTGGTTATGTTCATATTCTATATTCTTAGGTAGGACTTTTTCATTCTAAATAAAATCCTTTTTCAGAAAGTTGGTCATGTATCATTCGACTTTTTTAAGGGTTTTAGCATCAAGTAATGCTTCATTTCGTCTAGTTAGTCATGTCCCATGCGTGGTTAGCTACATAGAAAGTTATGTGACCCCATTCAGTTTCCTTAGTGATGGATGACTCATTATGTCGTCAAACAAGTTATTGGTCATCTGGGTAAATATGAAAATTGGTGAAATAACATGTATGGGTAATCAAATAAATGAATGCTTATGGAAAAAACATATGGATGGTATATAGAATATTATTATTTCTCCTGTATTCTCATTTTAGTTTGTGTTGTTATATATGGTAACTACCGAGTTCTATATTTTTTAACGAACCATCTATCATAGTTGTAATCATCGAGCATTGTGCTATCTAGTACAGTCTCAGGTTATCTTCAATGTTGAGTGACCTGATATTTTAAGTAAATCTGATTTTTACCAATGATAGGGAGGAATTTCTAGATACTAGGGTTTTTTGACATGCTATTGAGTTTTGATTTGGTTTTCATACCAAATACCTTATGTTATAATTCTAGGAGAATACAACATTGTTCACTTGTGATTATCTATTCTATCCCTCCTATTGATGACATGGAAAATCCTAAGGTGGGGATTGTCATATCATTTTTGGTGATTTTTTCCTTCCATATAGAGGGATCATAACCGATGGAGACTATTGGAAAATGTATGGTCATTCTTGAATTCCCTTTAGGATTGTATGATTATATTATGTCAGAACATTCTTGGCAGCAAGACTCTATTTATGGTTTATATCAATGAAACATATGACAATGATAAATAAATATTGGATGAAAATTGGTTGTTAAATATTTAATTATCATAGGATTCCTTGGTTTCAAAAGTAATGTTTTTGATCAATGATGGTTTGACAGTAGGTCAATCCATGTTTATTTCAAGATGTCTTCTAATAATGGTTCATTGATATTCTTGGAAAACATTGATACCCTATTACCATATTAATCATAGTTAATAGAATTTCCTATATCATGAGATCATCCTTGATGCACTATGAAAGTGTCAATATTACATTGTTCTAATTATTTAAAAGACGTTGGGTTTTTCGTGATATATGTATCAGAGTTTTGATATTGAAGAATGATTTTATATTAACTCTAGGTTAGTTTAGAGTGATACATGGGTTCCTCAGTAGGAGTTAAATGGATGGAATATTTGGTACCAACCATTTTATTTTGACATGACCTCTAGGAAGATGCCTCCCTAGGCTCATTCAATGATCTGATGCAGATATCATGGTCTGTAACAATGTCTCAATTGTAAAAATTAACTGAGGGTCACCAAGAGATGGATCATTTGACTCCAGTAAATGAATATGAGGTTATCCTAGTCCAATAGTAAGTCTCATAGACATGCATATGGGGGACGAATCCTAGTGAGAGCGAACTATATTTGGGTCATACATTTGTTCATGAAGAGGCACAAATATTTAAAAGATTAGGTTATATTTTTATTGAAAACAAACCCAATGTATAGTATGAGATTTGGAGGATGAATTCTTATTAAAAAAATATTCATTAAAAGATGGAATTGTAGTTCAATTGTAATATTGTAGTCACCTATGTCGTGGATTTTGAAAATGGTTATCTGGAGTTGCCTTGATTTGGTATCCTTGTTTCTTAATTTATATAGTCAATGGGAGAATATATTTTGGCATCTTGACAAGAGGATCTGAGTGTTGTATTTTACAGCCATGAATTTTCATTGAAATCCAGATCTATTTGGCTTTGAGGTCGATGAGTAATCAGCTGTTTAACAATTTCTAGTTCATTCCAGGAGTCAATCTATAATTCTATGAGGCATTATATGTATGAAAATTCCGATGGTGGGTTGTGATGTGGTTTGGAATTCTCCCATTTCAAATGTCAAGACCTATGGTGAGGAGAACAAACAGTTATATTCATAATGGGACAATTAAATTATTTTTCATCTAGATAAACTAGCATTGGTATGTGTTGTCATGGTATTTCTGTTAGAAAATGAGCATTAGATCATCTTTTCACAGTTTAAGTACAACTTGAATAAATGAATGCTCTAAGGTGTGTTGTGAATTTATAAATTCAATGCTAATTCTCAAATGATAATTCAAAACCTATACAGCTATGTTATTGATTTCATTTTAGCCTAAGGCTTATCTAGGAATAGATGTTATGTGGAGGGTAGGTTATAACGACATGTGTTTTGATATTAGGTAAAATTCCTTGGAAAATTTAATTATAGCATTTATTGGATGTTGTATTCATTTATCAAATAATCAAAATGTAATTCTGTGAGATTTAACACTTCAATGTGTTGTTTTTTGGACTAGGTTAATTGTATGAAGGGTCCCTGTGTAGTCTCATTGAGTTTTGGGAGCATAGGACCATGAAAATCAATTGTTTAGAGGGTCTATACTGGGTGTAGGGTTTGTCTGAAGCCATGTAGCCCACTATAAAAAACCGTGTGGCTGTATGAAATGGAAAAAAATCATTTCATTTTCTGCACTAATTTTACAAAACCATGTTCCTAGATCAAATATTATGTGAAAAATGGTTAGTATGATTTATTTTTTCATTGACGATTGCTGCATGGTTTGGCTAACAGGGTAACCTGAACCTTCAAATATATATTTTTCAATAAACTTCATTATTTAAATTAATATAAAAAATTTGAAGACATAATATACCACCTCCCCACTCCATTCAAACTCAAAATTCCCTTATGCCAAACCCCTATGACGGTGTGTCCCTCCCTTTGTCTAGAACCCCTTCCACTCCTTTGCCCCAGAAATTTTGTGGGATTATTCATCGTCGCCTCAAGGTAGGAACTCTATCTCCATTATCCTCTAATGGTTTACATATTTTCCATCTCTATGTTTCCTAGTGACATTTGGACAAAGCATAGGTCAATGGTTAACTTGTACTTTTGGTTACCCTTCATATCAAGGTCTTGTAAGAGGACTCCTGAGTCATTTTCAGTCATGTTTTGTGATCTGTCATTAATGATAAGACATTTCAGTCTCCCTGTCTTCAATTTCTCATTGTTACACCCCTGTTCTCCTTTATTTATCAATTTCTATTTGAGTATTTCCTATATTATAATATTACGAAAAATTTCATTACGTCTGTTGGACCATTTTCTGGTTTTTGTGGGTTATGATTTTAAAAGTGACCCACATGTGTATTCATAGGTAGACATATACCTATATAAGTTCCTCATTTGTAAATATTCACCCATGGGAGGATGAATATATATAATAAGGCTTGGTTTTCTTATATAGGTATATGAAAATGAATACATGCTTATGTAAAGTGGGGTATATGCATGTATAAAAATATAATTATGGATCCCCTTTAGCATACATGGCCATGAAAATATATACAAATTTCCTAGATGTCATTTAAGATAATAAAAAGTCCCTATGAGTGCAAGAGACAAATAAAAGATTTTTTATTCCATTTTCAAATCATCGACTTTCGATATGATTTGGATTCACCATCTTCCTCTTCATGTCGGATCCCTATACATCTTCCCTTTTAATTTAACATTGCATTTATTGATCACTATCCACACCATCCATGGATTTAAATATTTTCTATATGGTTATGAATATGAATGATTATTTAATGTGAATTTGGCATGATTCTTGAATTAATTGTTTAATATAATAAATTAATAGTTTGAATAACAAAGTAATATTTTTATAATATAACATCTTGATGTTGGTGTTTAGTCTTATAAGTTTAGATGTAATGAGTTATTATTTATATCATGGTTGTTTTATGGCATGGAGATTTCTTATTCCTTCATGTTATAGGTTAACAAATTCTATGATATACAAGTCCACTCTTTTGATTCTTAAATGATTTCCCCTTTTTTACATGACTATTTATCTCATCCCACATAACCTCTTAGGTATTCATCCCATTTATTGTTGTAATTCCCCAAATAGACAACTACATTGGTTCCCCATCCACCTCCTAAGTGACCCTTTAAGACTTATGAATGAATTTCTATTGTTTAGATAAATTTGATGGGTTTTTAATTCATGTGGTCAATGCATGATGTTTTCACATGTCTAAATAAAATGGTATAATTAAATTCTATGTCTTATAAGAGTTGTAAGAAAATCCATTTGAATATTCATTATGTTAAATTATTATTTTGAATTGTAATTCATTGTTTATAATTAATCATTAAAAACGAATATCTGAGAGGTATTTTAGTAGTGTTTTTGGTTAAAACATGAATGGGCCTTAATTACACATAAGGTATGGGTAAATATGAAACATGGTAGGTAATTCATCATGTTATAATTACATGTATGGTTATGCCAAATATATATATATATATATATAACGGATAGTTAAATGATATGGAAAAATTGTAATTCATAGGCTAGTTATAATTATAATTAACCTCTATAGAGGCTAATATATGATGGTAATCGATTATTGGTCAAGGAAATATCACAATCCCTAACATCGGGTTTTGAGAAATGAATCTCGTACATGATATACTATATGGTCATTGGTATTTACGCACAATGTTCTATGATTAGAGCCTTTCCATGGAGGCTCACCTTCCATCCCTAGAGATGAACATGAAATCTCTAACAATATAGGGATGCATGGAATGAACCATATTTATTTATATATTTTATTACTATATATATAGTCTATATCTGGGGATGAAATATTAATCTAATCTATATATATATTAATTATATATATATATAGTTTCTAATTATATATTGTTTTTGGATGTGAGCCAATGAAGGTAAAGTTGGCCATGTGTCTTATTGGAACCTTAAATGACCACTGTAATTATTTCATTACTGTTTTTTGGAAAAAATTACCCAAACAAAACATAATTTATTTTTCATGATTTGGATTGGGATAGACCCCTTTGGTGAAGTCTTACTGATATTGTATCTCACTCTTTGATCAGCTACTATTGTTACTCAAGTAGACTTTATTTCTGTAGGTATTGTTAGTGGTTATCATCTAAATTACAATGTACGATTCAAATAACTCTGATGGACTTGGGTCAGAGTAACGAGATGGTGGTTTATATTCTCAGAGAGATAATCATTGAGAATATATTATTTCTGTGCAATATATAGCTTATTGTAATTCATAATAGCTATTATTGTAGAATCATATGTCATACATTAATTATTGTAAATAAGTGGTGTTCATATTTTGTATTTGTTTTTTTTTATTCTTCCACAACATTGTCATTCAATTATTAACAACTTCCACTTCTGTCTGCTGTTTATTTTCAAATATATAAATTTGGTACACTATTCATGAGGATATTGTATTCCCACAATAACCTCTTGAGACCCTCAGTGCTAGTTGGTAGCTTTTGCCCTGTTGAGAGGTTTCCTTGAGGCAATGTGAAGATCATTATGAATACCAATTTAGTTGATAGTTGGGACAAGATGATACATGAGGTAAGTGTTTTATGATACATCCTCACTCTAAAAAAATTATTTCTATTGAATAATTTTTATGATGATGAAATTAGACAATAAATATATCAAAAATCAAATTTATATAATTAAACTCAAGTTATTTCTATAAATGAAATATTTCCCAAATTTTTCCTCACTCTAAGTACTCAAATGCACAATTTATTTTTTTTAAGGAAAAATGAAATTGATTTTTAATCAACAACAAATATTTTTTTTCATGAATTTATTTTATTTAAATATTATTCACTAATGTTTTTAATATTATCCAATGTTTTATTAAAGACAATTTTACCAATGATTAAATTTAAATATATGTTTAAAAAAATATTAAAATCATTTTCTGAATGAGAAATTTTCATCCAAAGCTGTTAACAGAATCATTTTTTATTGTACACTACATGAAAATCAGTTCTTACTACACTAATTTTTTTCATTGATTATTAATTTAAATATTTTCATTGTTATTTTAAAATAAAATATTTTCATTAATATTTTGTATTTTTTTTTAAATAATAGATTTCAAATTTAAAATCATATTTTCACCAAGAAATGTTAGAGAGATTTTTTAAATACATTTTTCATATATGATAACTTATATTGATATTACTTATGCCTCCATGGGGATTTGATCCTATTATAGAATACTTATTATTTATATTGATATTTTAAGATGATGAAAATGAAATATTGGTGAACCCAATTATCCTTATCATGGGTTAATCTAGTATCAAATGCAATTTTTTTTCATGATCATGTGGTATATATATTAATGAACTATGATTATGAGATTGAAGAGTCTATTATAACCTGATAATGAATTGGGTAGTGATTAATAATTTATGAACTCAATGGTTACATGTGAGGTTATCCAATTGCAAATAGAGGGTATATAAGAGGTTACTCGAATCCCAAAGTAGGTACAAGGGTGGTTAGCCTATTCCTATCATGTTATTAATGTATTGGTGGGTACCCATTGTATATGATTTCATAGATTTTTATTATGACCCACATTATGTCACATTTTTATGACAATATATTATTCCCTTTATATAACCCCATGTATAATGATCATTGAATACATTTTCATTCATATCTAATGACCTATTGTGTTTTATGCTGATACTCATGATTATTATATATGAACTGGAGGGTATGATATTCAAATGTCTATATCATGCTCTAATACCCTTATTCTCATGTTATTCTAAAAATGTATCATTTATTAATATATTTATTATTTACCCATAATGTGCATTTGATCTCACTAATAATAACATTTTCTCTATTATATAAATAATGGTTTAGGTTTGATATCAATTATAAGGGCAATAGTTATGAAGAACATTGTGAGAGATAATGTAAATATTTTTTGTACTTGTTATTTATATATTCAGGGTTTTAAATACACTAAAAAGTTATGGATTTAGATGTTATTTTATTGATATATAATGAATATTTATATAATAAGAAGTATTATTTAGGAATGAAATGTTTGGGTCTCCTTAGTTGGTATTATAGAATGTTTACGTTTTTTTAATAACATGGAGAGAAACCGTAGGATAATCATACAGATAGAATAACATATTATGTTATGATAAATAAAGAAGCGTGGTTTTATTATAAAATAAAGAAATGTCGAGTTAATGAAATGTGTATAAAATTATGGCATACTAGAACCTAGGTGTAACAACTGTGAAAGGGGTAGATTGTGATTTAACTCAATCGTTACTATTGAATGATGATTGGGCATATTATTCCAAATACGGGGTAGTATCTAGTAAGGGATAACATTTTTTTATTAAAATTTTATTTATCAATGATTATAGAAGTTTTTAGTTGATGATGATTTTGGATTAATTATGTTAAAGCTATGGTTTCATGCATTGAAAATATAGTTTCATGATTTACACATCCTATAAATAAAATTAATTATTATATTTGTTCTAAATATGATTATTGTTTATAAAACTATGAATTATGGTTGTATTCAATTGATGGAACTAGAATAATCCTTGAAATCACTAAATTTTATTGAAAATTATTTCTCTACTATGAAACCGATTGTTATGAGATTTTGAATTGAAAAAAATCATTTTCATTGTTACAAAACATTCCTAATCAATGAATATCAATGAGATTCCAAATTAACAAAGTAGGAAAAAAAATTGTTCAGTCATTCATAAAGAATCATATATGTTTTATTAGTGTGGCCAAAAATCCACAAATTGTTGATCAATGGATCAATACCAATGAAAATATATTTTCCATTATCTGGTGTTTGAAGCATGAAAAATTTATTTTATTCCATTTACCATTTTGAATGTGGATGATATTAATAGTAAAATCTTATCATGAAAAAATATAAAAATTAATTAATTGAATGTATAGAATGGGATGAGTTTATGAGTTTATAATTCAATATATACTTTCCATTTATATTAGAATAATTTAACATGTGTATCAAATTAACATATCACAAATTAGTCATTGAATTGTTATTAAAAACTATTAATGGTATGATGATATCAGAGAATGGAAAAAAAATTTATATGAATGATGCTTATGTGAGAAAAATTCATTCAAATCACATTATTCTTTATCTATTTTAATTTGATGTTATTTTAGTAAATGTATTGGATTTATTTTTATAGATCACATATAAATATATTATGAAGGGATGACACGTTTTATATTCCGAATGAACCTATCACTGTATATCGGTGTAAGGATATATATGAAATAAAAATTGAAATTTCAAACATTTTAAGAGTTTAGACTCATATTTATAGAAGGAATTAATATCATATTATTTTGGAGAAACTCAATATTGAATATATATCTATTTTATTGGAGTTTATTTATGTATTTTCTGAACTGATACACACCCATCTTGTAAATCATTATGGGCCATTGTCCACCATGTGATATACTCTAGTTAGTTACCCTTGAATCTTGTCAATATAATGTCGTATATTTCTATGGAATTTCGTATGATTCCATGATCTTATCATACCATGTTCTTTATTTTATTGATATATGTAATTAATTATTAACCTTCTATTTTATGATATCAGTTAATAAATTTAACTCAATTTTTTTCCTTTTCATCTCTATTCACTTACTAGGATTTCTATCTCACCCCTTTCTAAATGTAATACACATGTTATCCAATGTAGTTTTAGGATCACTAAAGGCGTTATAGAGCTCATGATGAATAAAATAATAATAATTCCATGTTTAATTTTTTTATTTAATATGAACACAGTTTAACGAAGAAAATAAGCCTCATAATCATTGGTATTTTACGTATTGAATATATATGTTTAATAATCATGTCATGATATGTTTAAAAGGAATGGGTTTCAATATATTGTATCAGATTAAAGGATTAGTTAACCAATATATATGGGTTGATAAAACATTATTGAGAACCCAAGGGTTAAATATACGGGTAAGGATAAGTATAGTTAAATATTACGAATATTGGTGAATATTAGAGAACGCAGTTTCTGAGGAATTGAAAGCCTTTATGGATCCTAAAAGAATACATAGTTCTCACACATATGTACCTAGTGCTAATAACTAAAAAATGAATATATAGATTAACTAAATAATTGTGTGGTACATTCAAATAGGTCTTACTATGCTCCTTGTTTGGTCCGGAATATCACATGATCAGATAGCTGAACAGAATCATTGTATTATTCCATATCACTACATATACGTGGTGATCTCAAAATTCTAATCTATATTTTTATAGTATCTGGATCATGGTTGGGGAGAGTTTTGACGTAATAAATCCATTTCCTTTGAATCATAGTATGACTAATTCTCTTTATTGAATGTTTTTTAAATATTATCATAATTTTTTCACCGAACAAACTTATCCAATTTTGGGATGGTTGTTCCTTATAGTAGGAGTAAATCTAGATCACATGTAGGTCACTATTTCCTCTATTTATGTTTGTAGGAAGTGTGTATTCACCCTCACCAAGAATGATAAGTGACTAGTGAATTTTAAAGAAAGGTTTTTTTATATTTTTTTACTAAAATCAGGATTTGGGTGTTCACAATAAGCACGTTTGTGATAATGAAGGGGATAAATCCAACCATTTGTGGGATTCACCTTCCTTTGATAACACATTAAATCATGGAAGTCAAAAAACTATCAGGACAATGTTGCTAGTGCTGAATAAAATATTGATGATATATGGGCTTATGAGTCTATCACCCATAATTTATATCCTATCCCCTTAATATAGGATATCTCCGGGCTAGAAGGACTCTATTTTCAATGAACATGATGTGTATTGAAATAATGATATTTAAGGATTGATAAAGACTCCAAATAATTTTTCATCAATGATATTAAATTAGGATTTAGATGTGGATGATGAAGTGTGGTACACAATAATGCCATGATGTCAAAAGAAAAATGTCGAGTCAAGGACCATTGAAGAAAACAAGCAAAGTTAAAAAAGTTAATTATTCACAAAAATCATTTAATTATTAGTTTGACACCAATAGGAACATGAATGTTAGAAATGGGTCATGGAAGGGATAGAAAGGGATCCACAAATCCAAAAATTTTGTTGTTAAATGTTGGTGAATCAAGACCCAACGAATACTATTTGAATTTAACAAGATAGATAGTAACTAGATCCTCATGCAAATCAATATATGGTGGGATAGTAATAAAGATAGTCAAAAAAAATAATTTATCAACTAGATAATCAGATTCATGGTGAGGTGGTGGATGAAGCTTCATGTGAGGTCAAAATGCAGTCCGAATGAGATACTATAGGATTGGTTCATAAATTTTTGCGTACTAGAGATTATGATTGAATAACATGGGAAATTAAAACAATGAAAAAAGATATTGTTTAGAACATACTCTATACTCCAAGGAATAAATTCTATAAAGAGTCTTTTGGATAAATGAATCAATTAAATAGGTCAGTAGAATTTATGATATAAGTATTTGAGTTGTTAATAATTAAGAGAAAAGGGTTTGGATGGAATATATATCATTCCTGGGGCATCTAATAACCTATAATGTTATAACTGTGGACCTTTCCATGAAAAAGTGAATAGAAGAATGCCCCAAAGTAACATAATTAAGGGAAATTATTACTTTTTTTGGCGAAGATATGTATTATAAAAAATATGGGAACAAATTATCATGATTTTTACACCCCGTAACCGACATGAATAATGAAGGGGTAATGCTTTTCTGGACCAATGGATATGAATATTGTTTCAAGGAGTTAATACAGAGTCCCATCACAATTCCAGTACCCACACATTGTAATAGTCAGTATCTCATTATGGTGTACATTGAAACATCACAGAATGTCTTAGGATGTGAACCAATGAAAAATTATAGTGTTACATAATATGCCACAAAGATCTTTTAAATTACTGAGATAACTATCCCATGTATAATCTAGATTTTCTAGATATAATCACTGTGTTGTAAATGTAGCTGCATTTTCCCTGTGGAGATATGTTTGGGTAATAAACTGATCATATGTGTCTCAAATATATATTCACAATTAAGGATCTTTATGTGCACAATAAATGAAGTTTAGAGGTCATTAAATATTATGAATTCTCAATATAACACCATCATGGTAAGGTAAATAAGGTGTTAGACGATATTAGTAAAAATAATTATGTATCTTAATCAATTATGAAAATTTAAAAGAAATTTTTTTATTATATCTAAAATGGATTGAAAAATTTAATAAGGATTCAATATCATAAATCCATTCTCAAATGATTTCTATAACCATCCCTAATATAGAATATAACAGATGATTAATAAAATTGTGTGGATTTTAAAAAATTGTGTATGATTTTAGAAATGGAAAATCTGTGAGGTTCATCATTATTGGAGATGGATTAGTATTATATTGTCTATTAATATATGTAACATCTAATCCATAGAATAAATTTTTGAATGGTGTACATAACACTACATTCTATACTCACCTAGGGAGCAAAAGGATGTATCGAGATCTCTGAGATCACTATAGGTGAAACAATATGGAGAAGGAGATCATTGAATATAAATCAAAGTTTCTAGTACAAAAATATTTAATGGATAGGAGGAAAAAGTATAAATGGATGATTCAACCACTACCCATAGCATCATTAAAATGGGAAAGCATAACTATAGACATTTTTAGTGGACTTTAAAGAAATATGTCATAAATTATTCTATATGGGTTGATGTGGATTTTCGTACTAACAATTATCACTTTATCACAATTTGGGAGTGTATATCACTATATAATATTTCAAAAATATAATTCAATGAAGTTATGAGGCCTCATGGAGTACCAGTATCAATTGGATAATATCGAGATCTGAGAAATTACACCAGGTTCTACAAATGTCTCAAAAATGCTCTAAAAAATGGGTTAAGCATCATTATGAATTCTAATCATAGAACATACAGCCAATCGAAGAAGAATATAAAAATACTAGATGACAGGTTTTGATCATGTTCTATGAACTTCAATTGAATTTTAGAAATAAATCTAACTCTGAATGAGTTCCCAATAACAACAGTTTTAACTTGAGCATCCAAATGAATATATATGAATCTATTTTTTAGATATATGTAGAAACAATTTATGCTGGGATGAATTTTATTAACATGGGATGTTCAGAACTAAATTGGTTAAAGAAACTATCAAAAAGTTGATAAACAAACACCACAATATTTAGACATCCAAGTGTTGATAGGAGAGATATTCCGATAATCGTTGATGATACCTGGATATTATGGTTATAGACATGGTATTCCTACACATATCACATTGGAAGAGGATCATGAGATTTGTGAGGAAAGGAAATAAATTTCATAGGTACATCCGCCCCTTTCATGATTCTTGATCATGTTAGAGTTGTGGTCCATTGACTCTCAAATTCCACCAACCAAGTTTCATGTACATGATGTATTCAACATAACATGATGAGTAATTACATACTGAATCACTCACATGTATTAAATTCAGAGGTGGTAACATTTGAAAATGATATCCCTTATGTGGAGAAGCAAGTGATGATATTGTAATATATAGAAAATGTTCCACATAATAAGTCAACTCACCTGGTCAATGTGTTGTGGAACCATATGTATAGGGGGTCAACATGGGAACTGATGGACGTGACAATGGAAAAGTACCCTCCCCAGTTTTCCACATAGAATATTACATATAATTTTGAGGGAAAAATTTCATAAGGGTTGAAGAATGTAAGCAAAAAAAATTATATCTATGAAATTTAAATTATTATAATTTTGTTATATATAATAAATAACATAAAATCACCATTACTATACAATACAATATATATAAATTAAGAATGAATGAAATACAATGTTCGACTAGATTTTAAAGACCATATGCTAAAGGAACAGTAACATGAACTTTGGAGTAATATCATGAACATTAGGAATAATAATATAACCAATAGAATAGTACCCACAACATGGACTATCTAAATAAAATTTAGGCATATTATAAGTAAAAATATGACAATGTTATATATTCAAAATATTAAAAATGTGTAATAATAACGATGAATTAAATTTTTGTGTTTTTGAAACACATAAATCATCAATTAAAATATAATAATTAATATAATTATTAAAAAGAAAATTTAATTTCAAAAACAATTTTCATATATTTTGATTTGGTTTTCTACTTATTATGAGATTATTTTATGATAAATTCATCATTTTTTGACATTTTCAAAAAACTCATCATAATTTTAAAGTTTTTAGTTATTTTTGATTAAATGGTTATTAAATTTAAATATTACTTTTCTCATAATTAAAAAAAATTTATAAAAAAATTGAGTACATTTTTTGATTTCTACATATAGAAAAATGTATTGAGATATTTTTGGGGCTATTTTAAAATAGTAGACATTTTGGTGAATAGTGAAATATATTAATTTACTATAAAATATAAATACATGAATTATCACGTCATTAGCAGATATGTAGTTGATATAATCCCATAATCTCAAACCCTCATTCAATATTTACTGTATTTATTATTATGAATAAAATCTATAAATAGTCATATTCTAACGTAATAGTCTAATTAATAAATTAAATAGAAAACACCACTCTCCTCCACTACAAATACAACCCCCACCACTTCTACAATCCCACTCAAGCCTTGAATATTTCCATTTTTAAACAAAATTTCCCTCCTAATCCACTTAACCACATTTAGGAGATATGAATGTCATAAAAATACCCAAACCATTGTAAAGAGCTATTTCTTATTGGTAATTGGTAATATAGTTATATATTTATCTTATCTTATCCTCTTATATAATTATCCATGTTTCATGAAAAATATATAATAATATATATAGTATAATAGTATCCTCATAATTTAATAATCCCAATTAATTTATCCCCCCATATCATTTTATTAGAAAAATGAAAACATAATGTGTGATGTGTCGTATTACATCCTTTGTGGACGATCTGTTTTTTATTATCAATTACACCTTCAAGGTATTTAATTATGCCATTTTTATGGTTAAAAAATTATATAATATACTTATTACAACATATTTAATGTTCTTTAATCATTATATATACATTATACAACTTAATAAAACAATACTATTTTGTGATGATCAAAAAACCCAAAAAAAGTCTACAATGTTATCGTTAACATTTTATCTAATGTATCATCCAAACATTAAAAAAATACATAATACTATTTAATATTATGTGTGTCCATTAATTACATGTAAATATAATTCTATATATTTATTACCACTTACATCAACTTCCATACTCGTATATAAGTTACCTGACCATCAAAGCCAAGAGAACAAAAACTTCCAAACGAGGAAATCAAATGTTTTAATCCATCAAAAATCCATAAATGAATTTAAAAAAATATAAAAATTCATGTACAAGTAGAATAGGTTATTTCATTTTTAATTAATGGATCTAATTTATTTATCAATGATATTAAGTACAAGTATAAAAATATTTCACAAATAATATATGGGATTCTACCTGCTCCTCCTTTTTCCCTTCAGGTTAATATTTATCTATATTTACACTAATGTTATTAATTTTTATTTTTTTATACTAATTATATATTATGTATAGAAGTAAAAATATTATGAATCAATATTATATCACCCTAATCCGATTGCTAAAAACATTTATTATAAAGGATCACTTCTTAATTCATCTAGAAAATCTAGTCCAATTAAATTGAACTTTCTGATTTGATGACCATTTTCAAGTTAAGTCAATAATCTATTTAAAGATAAAATTATTTTTATAAAATACCTAAATTTGTATTGATAAAATACCATTGTTCTTTTTTGGTTCTATACAGCCAATTATTTCTTTTCAAGTTTAAAGAATAAATAAAAATTCCTATAAATCCACACATAAAACAACCATTTTAAATGTTAATTTAACACTGCCATTACATGTTTCCACTTAATTGTAACATATCATATCATGTTATAATAATATATTCTAATAATAATTTCCATGAATGTTTTAAATCTATTATTTTATGGACACCAATTTGAAATTATCATTTTTTTGATTTATGAAATGATAACAATACGACTTTCGTTACATTGGTAAACATTTTGTTTAGAATTGATTCTACATATGGAAGACATATTCATGTACATGTTGTAAAGATTAAACTAAGATAGTGATCAATTTCATTATCTAAATCTTGGTATCATGATACTTCACATGCAATGGCCTTCGTGGTTAGCCATGTCTCGTTATGCATGTGCAATTATATTGGTGGTTAGCCTTGACTCATGCTCCATGATCATTGGGATTGGTGGTTATCATTGAATTTTTATCCATGATCAATGATCATTGATAATTTATTATGTCATGTTTAAGGTTCCTCTCACATATTCTATGACTCCATGATCACATGATCCCATGATATACTTGTTACAAGTACTTATGTTTAATCATTCCTTTTTATGACATCTTGTTATGATCTCAGACTCAGGTATTGTGCTTTATTTATATATTTATTATCATATAATTATTTTTTTCCCATAAATTTATCTATGTATTACCCAGGTTATTTGATGTATACTTTAAGTTTCAGTTCATGATAATATCTCATAATGAAGACTAAAAAAATTCATTTTCATTTTGGAATGATGTCGTTTAATTCTATACCAAAATATCCAATGACAATATACCATACATTATTAAGTTGTATTTTTTGGATTATTTTTATCAAAATTTTGTAAAAATTTGTGTGAATGATTAAGGTCATTATAAATCATCTTATACTATAGTAGAGACATCACATTCCAATTTAGAATCATAATTATAATGTAAGTAACCAACCAATCACTATTTGTTCAATCTTCCTTCAGGTAATTTATTTATTTTCATTATGAATTTTATCATGTACTGAATTCTATTCATGTTTCTCATTCTTTCGAAATATTCCCTAAACTGTGTTCTACATTCAAAAATATTATGCTTCCACTATGTTACTATGTCTTATTTGTATGTCTCTTATGTTTTGAAATATTTTTCATTCTTTTTTTTTGTTTTTTTTCGATGATAAAAATTTTATGTCTAATTTAATGTTCATCAGCCATTAAATTATGTCTTCTTACATGGGTAATTTAATGAATTTTTTCTGAAAACATTCCCCTTTTTAATATTTTTTATAATTTTTCCATCCCGCTATTGGAATATTTCTATAGAAAATTATTTTTAGAAACTCTTATGATAATGACATGAATTTCACATATATTTGTTTAACTAATATTCTATTCTAGTTCAATATGATGTTTCCATTTTTTATTAATAGTTTATCTTGTCTTGTATTGATATCTCTTAAATATAAATTTTAGATTTCATTTATTTTAATATCACCTTAAATATATTTAGTGAGATAATAAATTTTGATAGCTTATATGATTTAAAAGTAAATTTTTTTAGTTGGGTATGGATTAAATTTATATATATATATATATATATATATATTATCTTATAGACATATTTATTGGATAATATGATATATCCCTCAAAATATAATATTTTTTTCATTATTCAGTTGTTCAATTTATAAAAAGTACTCTTTTTTTCATAATTTCAATTTAAACTAAATAGTAACAATATTTTCACTATTATCATATTTTATTAATAACTAAATAATCAATTATATATAAACATTCTAATTAAAATTTTATTTACCACATTTTCTTGGGCCTTCATAATTACACTTAATAGAAAATAATATTCCACTTTGGTGATATATACATTAAGACTCAATATATCAATGTTAGGAAATTTATGATTCGTTGAATATGTATTAAATATGTTTAATCATGGGTTAGAAAAAAGAATAAGTTTTTCTGAAATTCCATTTCTAGCATGATTTTAGAACACTTGAATTTTGATGTTTATTGATGCATAATTAAAATAGATTTTATTTATGTTCATTAAAATGTAAAATTGATGTTGATTGCTGTCATTTCAATTTTTATTATTTTTAATAGTATCATATAATTATATTTGTGTGCTACCGTAATGAACTAAAACATTGATTATTTTCACCATCTCCCCCCTAAATGAATAATTGATTCAATTAATTTAAATTGTTTTCTATCTATCCACATCTATGGTTTTAGATGTACTTTGTGGAGTGTTGTAATGAAAATTTATGTCTTTTAATAGAAAAGTTGTTTATGGGTCATTTAATTGTGATTTGGGGATTATTTAAATCAATTTGGGGAAAATTTAATAAATATAGATTACTAATTTTATGAAATGTGTGGACATAATGGTTATGGAGGTGGGCATAGATGGTTTCTAATAAACTAGGCTGATTTCATTAATTGTATGTTCCTAAAGTCTAATTTTTATAGGTTTTACTTAGATAGGATAATGTGTGGATGTTTTTTGCTTGGTGAAAAATTTTATTCATTATAAATACTTATTTTGTTGTTAATATGGAATCCCATAGAATATTTTTGAAGTTTCACTTGATTACATAATGGTATAGTAGATGTATCATTGTTATGTAACATTTATAGAGTGTATTTTGATTAATAATGATTTTTGGATTTCACTATATAATGGTTATTGTTAATTAATAAAATATAAAAATATTTAGTATTATATATAAAATATAATCAATGTTTCATAATTTTTACATAATCAAGGATTGCAAAAATATAATATACCACAACATCATTCTTTTCCAATTTATTATAATACATTGAGTTATTTTTTATGAAAATTCTCATTTAATAAACATCATCCAAATATAATCACCACCATATATTATACAATATAGAAAAATATAAATAATAGTATTATAATCAACATTTGTGTTTGTAAATCACTCAAATTTTATTATTACTGTCACTAAATTATTTTTTTTGTAATTGTGGAAACATTGTTTCAGTAATGACTGATTGTTAGACATGACAAGGACACTATAATAATCTTATATACTAAATAATGAGATTAGTAAATATTAATTTCAAATTTGATCTTCTATATTACATTATCCATCATTATAGTAAATCGTTTTCAAATCTATCATGACTAATTATACGTATTCACCAACCCATTCCAACATAGACACATTACGAAAAAGAATATTATAATATAATTTAAACTAAAAATATTGATGTTTTAAAGGAGATTGGAAATAGTGCACCATATATTAAAAATATGTAATCATCTAACATGTGAAAACATAATGCTTCTCTACAATACATGATGGTACATTCCATGTTACCAAACACTATATTTGTTTTTTCTATAGGAGTAGAAATTTTAAAATTTCATGGAATATCATATTTAATATTAATTTTTTTATTGTTTATTTAGAACCAAATTTTTTGTTTGGATACAATATATATTATTATAATAATAATTTCATTCAATTACTCTTGAATTAATTTTAAAAAATTCAGATTTATCATTAATTTAATTTTGTTGAAATTAATAGATCATGAAAATTTTATTATTTATATGAACATTTAGATACCATATTGATGTTGGAAACAAAACTATTAAACATTTTTTTTAAATAAGGAACTATTATTTATGCCTTTATTAATATTGTATATATACCATTATTATTTTAAATAAAATTGGTATGAATAACCCAATATGTATACTATATGTAAACCATTTGAGATGGGAAACCCACAACAAACAAGACTAATTTATGCTTCTCTGTTAAAACAATTCATAGGTTTTATGTATCTATATTTCATAATAATATAAATTTGTAACCACATTTTAGACATATATTGTTTTAAATTACAAAAATCATGATCACAAATAGTAGACTATTTATAGTGAACTATTGTATACTAGAACTCCTCTGATGAATGTCCATGAATAATTTTTTCTATCATTATAGCTTGTTAGATATGTCTACTATATGTAAATGTATAAACACTATTTTCAAATGAAATATATAGTATAAATTCAATATTTCAAACAAAATACAATTTTATGAATATGTTAATTCAATTTAGATAAATTTATAAACAAACTACTGCTTTCCAATTTCACATTGAAGCTATATGATAATAAACCAGGAATACGTAAATATTATAAACATCCTCAAATAATGTTAATAATTTATGAACTCATTATATAAAAGAATTAAATTTCATTACACATAATGGTTTATTGAGTGCATATACAACTTTATATACTTTTATAAAGTTATATATTTATAGATACATTATAATAGTTTAGGTAATAATCCTGCATCTATAAGAATAATTATATAGATTCATGAATACACTTTATTTGCATCAACTACAAAAATATAAATTTTTATTGTATAAATTTAAACATAGAATTAAAATAATAGTGACTAAAATTTAGTTTTTATCTTATGAGTCTTATATATTAATTAATTTATGAATATTTATTCACATAGATTAATTATAGTATTCAATATTCATGTGTTTCAATGTTATTTAATTTTCATGATATGAAATCAACCATAACATTCCAATATTATGAGTTATTTATCAAAAAGATCCAAAAATATCTTTAATAAACTGAATCTGTGACCACAAATTTATGTTCTACAAGAACATATTGTTAGTATATTATCATTAATTGAGCTATTATCATCGTCAAATATTAAATTTTCATCCTAATTATTGAATTTTAATTTAATCAAATATTAATATATTTTTTCCATTTAAATCATAGTACTCAATTCTAAGATTTGTGCCACACATAGAATACATGTTTTAGTTTCTAAAATAATACCAATTCATTATATTATATTAATGGGTATATATATCTAAATTTTAGAACTCTATTCTAATTCATAGATTTCATAGAATCAATATTATTTTTTATGAAAAAACCAATTCCATCGATTTTGTATGATATGATTTCTATGATTCTGTTGATACACATGAATCATATATTATTGGAGTTTTGTGTAATGCCTCTGAGAATTTGTTTTTTTTTCTTATTTCAGACATTCATTATAATATGGACAATAATTTTCTTTTACTATTTCTACTTGAAAAATAAAAAAAATTAATGGTGCACATATCAATTTCATGAGCTTCGTCCTCCAACAATCTTCACCAAGGATCTTCATGTTATCCACAGTAATTTTATCCCACATTCTCATCAATCATGAAATAATTAATTATTAAATCATCTATTGAAATAATATTTTACTCTTTCAAACTAACCTGTAACTATTTTTTGAATTATTATTTATTGTGTTCTGTTTGACCGATATCTATTTATATTCATTTAATTCTATAAATATTAAAGCATTATATTTAATTTTTTTTGAAATTCCATATTTGGTGAGCATTGAGAAGTTGAGTTGGCAATAATTTTTCAATATTCACCGAACCTGTTCACAAAGGGTTTCATGAATTTTAGTGTATGGAAAAAAGAGAGATATTTAGATGTATTCATGTATGATTTATGAGATTCAGACTCACAAAATTCGATTACACATAGGGGTTTTCAGGAATTTGAAGATAGGACCATATAGGAGGACCTAATACATGTATGTGTTATATTAATTTTCCATGTGGTATCACATCAATCTCATTCACTCCTTATTATTGGATTTCCACAAATTATTTAACACAAACACAAATTTTCGATACAACTTCTGGCAATTCTATTATTTTAGTTACATATGAATAGGTAAAACAATTATGATCCATTAATAATAAACATATAAAAAAAATTTTGTAAAATTTTTCAACTTTATCATTATCTATATTTCAATATATATTATTTTATATCATTCCAAACCTATATCCACTGCTTTGTAAAAATTATATTCATATATTATATACTACATGAAATTATAATATGTATTCACTCTCATTGTAGTTTAGTATTTTTCCCATAACTCTTCTAAATTAACAAATTTCATATAGTATTTTTCATATAACGTTGATAAATTATTTCAACTCACACACACATGTATATACATTATGCATACAGTAATTTATTTTCAATACAATAGTTCACATAAATGCACAACTATAGTTATATATAAATCTTCTAGCTACACATTTCACCACTAGCCATAAATCCCCCAATATGTGAAATAGATTCCATAGATCATTATAAAAATATTTTGAGTGTGTGTTTATTATAAATTAAATGCTCATTCCATAGAAATTTCAATTTTGGTTATTATTTTTTAAAAAATATTATTGATTGAAGGGAATATTTTTTTAGAATAAATATTATTTTAATATATCCTTTGTTAACATTGATTTAACTATTATCATAAAGTAGTTTCCATAAATAATTATTGTACCTAAAAATTTTGAATAAAACATTACTTAATTTCCATATATTATACCTATAATTTAAATAGATATAAATGGAGGTCTTTTCTAGTCACTTGAAATAATTTAATCCCAAATCAAATGTCCATAAAAACTAAATAATATTAAATTATGTCTTCCAAAATTCTGTCAAAGAGAATGATCTATATTTAGTAAAAAATTAATTATAATATAAAACACAATAAACAATAAATATAAATGAGTTTGTAAATTCTATATAATATAGGTATAATGTTGTTTGTATAATCATTTTCCATCATGAATCAGGTTTTATTTTTAAAAGCCACACCCATTTTCTCTACATATTCCCTACCAACTGAAATTTCCCCACCCTCACCATTGTTTCCATAGATCCACCACTATGGTTGATGTGATTCTATATCAAATCACACAAAAGACAAAAAAATAATTTTTTTTCTTTTAATCATTTGATTCTCCCAAAATTTTGGGATGTTATATTAAATAATTATCATTTTATATTTAATCATATATAGGATTGATGATCACTAAATGTTTTCATGGGAGACTATCTCTTTATCAAATGGATACCCAACCAAAAATAATCTATGAAATTCCCTAACAGATATTTAGAAATGCCAATTATTCCGTGAAGGCCTCATTGTTTCCCTATTGCATTATTTTTTCAAATAAACATCATTAATACATCACCTAAAATAGATATAAATCCCCCAAATTCTACCCCACATGTTTATTCCAACAAGATGACACCAAAACATAACGATCGTGGTTTTTGTTATGCCCCCACTAATGGAATGAGTAGAAGAAGAACATTGTTTTAATTAATGGACTAGGAGGGTTCTGTTTTTTTTATTCTTCATGTGCCTCACCTAGACTCCAAAAATTAATGAAACATGAAACCCTGTAGAATCAAATATGAACCCACTATTCAGAAACATAGATTGACATTCATTCCTTATGAATAATGAATGTCGAATTCCATGTTTTCTCATATATCCCCTTCACATAAAAATTCATGATAGTCCATCAAGACAAGAAATAATGTAAAAAGTGTAAGGAATTAAGGTAACACTATCCATCGATTCAGATCTTGATTCTTACTCCACACCCCTTCATATAGTGTTATGGTAACATCATTAGATGATTAAAATATTGAATGAAATGACTTAAAAATTGATCCAAAGGTGTCATAGATTGTCTTGACACGTAGATAGAATCATGTATTGTCAGAAAAATTGGAGATTGAATATTTATAAAATGATTATCCATATATATATGTTAACCATTATGATTAAAATTTCATTTACCTTTACTTCCACTTCATTATAATCCATTAATTTTACAGTTGTGTTGTATTAGATCCCCATTATGATATACTGATTTGAATATTAGGAATGTTATATTATTCTTTTTATTATAAATAATATGTTATAAAAAATGTATTTTACAAATAATATACATTCTTTTATTAAAAATTGGGTTTATTAATTGTAAATTGTCTTTATATTTAATGAACTTTTTGCTAATGATGAATTTTCTTGATTACTTAAATGTGTATATTATTTTCATAGTTTAGAATTTCTTCATTTTATTTTATGCTAATGCATTGGAAGTTTTCATATTATTATTAAAAATGGTCAAAAAATAATGGATAGGGTAATTATTTAATTTCTGATTAATTTTTTGGATTTTATCTCTAGATTCATGCTTAGAATTATAATTTCATTAACCCAAAAGACCATAATTTTTTGATTCGTACTTAAATATACAATAACTATTTCCAAATTAAATCCTATAAAATAATATATTATTATATATGTTTCATCTTTACTATTTATTTTATTTTTCATGTTTGTCCAAATTAAATATTTTATGAAGAAATAAACTCTATAAATTTATTTAATAATTTTAAATAATAAATAATTAAACATAATGTAATTTTATCATGATATTATAAATATAATGTGAAATTATATAGAGATAATGTTTTTATAGAAAATTTTATTGAATAAAAAATGAATATATTTATATCTCATAAGCCTTAGCCCTACTCTAATGATCTAAAATGCAAGAAGGCTCGCCCAAATACATGTTCAATATCTATTTCCATTTTAGGATGATAATAATTATTCCATATTATGGGGTAAAATTGTAATTCAAAAAAATTATTTAAAATAATTATAAAATTACTACTATTTTATTATGAAAATATTCAACGTAAAAGTTGATATATAGTTCAAAATAAACCATATAAATATATATAAATTAAAAAATATTCATTAAGATGATGTATTGATTACACATAATATTATTATAATTATTATTATCCATAAAAAATGTGGCTCATATTGTTACACAAAATACATAATGATTTGGGAAGTAGGTGTAGATGATAATGAATTCGTTGAATCACGTTTCACTTTTGAAAAATTCAAGTTGGTCCACAATCAAGTATTCCAAAGCTAATAGGCCATACCATTAATTTACTATCAGGATTATATAGCTCCATCATTGTTGATAAAGGTGATCGATATTACTATCTTGATGGATGAGCATTGACAATTGGTTATGTAATAGGACTGCCAATACACTTTTATTTGTTAATGATGATTAAAATATCAATGAGAGAGAGAAATGAAAAATATTTATACATCTAGAACACATTTAATCATAGATAAATATATTTTTAAATTAATTAATTCACATATTTTGATTTTCATACAAAAATTGAAATTAATTCCATTTAATGAATTGTAATGCATATGGTAAAATTGATTTTTTGAAATTTTAATCATTTTATTTAACAACATTTTCCATGAAATTGAATGCTATATTTGGGGGGAGCCTTCCTCGAGGAAGGTTCCTTTTTCACCACTATTATGTTATTATCTTTGTACCTCAAATAGTGAGAAAAATGGCATTTATTTAGGCTATCTATCATTTTATGAACATAAACAGTTATTATTCAAGGGATGGGATGAGAGCCATAATTAATCTACATTTAGTGTACAATAGTATCCCACATCCAGAGAAGATTAGATAAAATATAATTAAAATCAGAGCTAATTTATTTATAAAATATGACTTAAATAATTTCAATTGAAATTATTAATTAAATAAATATTCAAATTAATTTAATAAAATTCAAAAAAATTTAATTTCCACCGTAACTAAAAAAACCACAAAATAAGGTAAAGGAAGTATTATAAAACTAATTTTTTGTCCTTATTTATTTTCCAAAATCATCATTACAAATAATTACTCTTTTAAATATTAAAAATCACATGTATTGGCATATTTATATACCAATAATTAAAATTTTCAATTATACCATAACATAAAACCCTTATAATATATACCAAATGTTTATCCTGGTGTAACCACCCAATCCCATGATCAACCAAATCATTAGTTTGTGTTGGAACATATATTAGGATAAATTACATATCTAATAAAATACTTCTACAGTGTACAGAATGTGCCCAGATTTTACTGGGATTTGTTTATTTTAGGGTTTTACTTGGTTTGTAAGTACCATGGGAATGATGTCACAATCTTCATTGTTGATTGTGTTTTTTTTCTAATGGTCATGTATATTCTCATCTAAATAAGTGGCACGATAGATAATGATCTACTGAGTCAGTGGTGGAATATCTAATTTATGGACAAGAAAAAGGTTCATATTACTAAAAAAATTATTCTTCCATTATAGTGCATGTAATTTATCTCATCACCATTAAAAAACTATGTTTCAAATAATTTCAATCTCACATCAGTTCTATCATGGAGTGGTGGATGATATATAAGATCAGAAGGAAAAATACTATAAAAAAGAATTTGTTTTATGATAGGACCTAATAAATAATTATTTTTTTATCATGTAAAGACTATTATAATGGTGAATTACCCCCAAAATTATTATGAGAGTCATAACATTTACCATGTGTAATGTGGGTGGCCCCAAACCAGTTTGTTAATGATAATTATTGCAAATTTTGGTTCAGGTGAATTCATGGTGTTGAATTGTATTAAATGTATTCTTAATAACAGGGGGCATGTTTCCTGTCTCATTTAATAGATAATAGGAAGTTCAATTTTAAAATGATTTGTATTGGATGGATTATAGTTGATTTGATGGCCATGATTTGTGGTCTAATATTTTATGGGATGTATTTTGGTGGAAAAATCCATACTAAATATATTTCCATAAGGAGTGGTGGTTGAAATATAAGAATATATGAGACTCTCCCCTTATAACTTTTTTTATAATCAGACCACAAAATGAATTATGTTTTGTCCTAAATGTATTAGTCTAGTGATGAATCTTCTAAAACCATTTATTTTTAGAATTGAAATTTATGTTCAATTGTGTATACGACACTAAAATAAACACCCCCAAGGATCAAATAATAATTAAATAATTATATTATAACATTTTCATTAAATTTGAGGATATTTATAGAATCCTCTAAATTTTTGCATTAATATAAAGGTACTACCCCAAAAAATTAAATTTTCGGCACTTTGGAGTAGAGGCTCAATTAAAAAAAATAGGCATTTCAAAACTAATTTTTATTACTTTTTGTGGAAATTATATTATAAATAAATTTTGGAACATTTATAAATGTTATTAATAAGATAAAAAAAATTATTTAAATAATCGTATTGATATAAAATTATAGTATATTTTGATATATTCTATAATATATTGATTTTTTAAAAAATAGTGATATGTAATGATTTTTATAAAATTTCTATTTATTTTCAATTAATTAACTGTCACTATTATTCTAATTTTACTTTTAAGAAATATAGTTATTATTTGATTTTATTAAATATAAATAATAAAATTTATATCTTCTTTATTATATATTTTAGAAGATTTGTATTTTTGTCTTTAATAGCTTTTTCCTAAAAATATTGTAATGTGAATAATTTTTATACATTTTAAATATATAAAATAAACATTAATGAGGAAGTATTTGAATTAAATTTAAATATTATAAATATATATATATGAATTAAAAATCATATAAATATTATTATAAGACATATAGTTAGTATGATATCATTATTTCACTAACACATTTATTTTATGAAAACCATATTTGCAACATGACAAGGAGTTTAATTATATTGTAAATAAGAATAATATATGTGTTGACTTTAGAAAAATTAATTACATAATTAAAATTAATATTATTTATATTATATCAAATTAATTTTAAATAAAAATGAATTTTTAATTCACAAAACATTATTTAGAACTGTTATGGAAAATATGGGTTAACCACACAATTAATCTAAGCATATTAGAGTAAATAATTACCCATGATTTTTTTAATTTCCTTCTTTATATTAATATTATTACTTTATATCCGATATAGTTAATAGTGGTCCATTTTGGATCTCTGTTTCACGAGAAAAACGTTTTTCTATTACTTACATCTTGAAAATTAAATTTGTGTCCTCTCCCCCACATATAATTGGGTATACCCTCTCATATCATTTCCAAATGGCCAATGCCCAGTGGTTCGCCTAAAAATTAATAAATTAACTTCATTAATTCCTCATCATCATCCTCATCTACTATGATTTATCGGAGTCCCATCCTAATTTTTTTGGGGGGAAATCCTAGTGATGTTTTTGAAATAGAGTTAAAGTCCATTACCAGAAATTCTGTTTTATTTTATCATCCACATCATAAATTACTAAAAAATAAATATTAAATAACAAAATCATTATCCTAAAGGTGGGATATAATGTTTTATTTAATGTTTATATATATAATTTATGATATTTTTATACATATATAATCATAATATAAAATTTATCATCTTACTTTCTATTCCCTTGGGAATACAATAATGTTTCTCGTCTGTACGACAGACCATTATCTCGCAATGTGATGTGATTCCTTTTTTAAATAATAGTTACATGGAACATAATTATTATTAATTTGATATTGATATATGTTATTAAAGATATATTTATCTATTATAAAATAAATATATCGTTTATATTTATAAAATACAATCCATACATAATATTATAAAATCATTTGTGTGTGCGGATGAACCAACCTCGTGAAGAGATGTGATTCATTTTTGTCCCCATATAACATGGAGGATACATTAAAGGGTATTTAAAGAAATAATATATTATTTATTAAATAATTTTTATCCATTACTATAAAATTAAACATATATTATTTAGACCTATATCATTGAAAAATGGAAACATTACTCATGCATACATACCACCAACCATCTCTATGATTATAATGTACATCATTTTTCATAACCTTATTTTATGATCCGTTTAATATGTGATAATTATAATTAAATATTATAATTATTTAAATATTACTGTTCAATAAATGATTATGTAATAATAAATTTTATCATATTCAACATACCAATGTGATTGATGATTTATGATCATTTTATAATTAAAACGTCCGATAAGATATTAATTTGTTATGTAGTTTAATAAGACTTGTTGAAAATAAAATAATAATAATAATAAAATTGTAAATATTATTAATAATTTATATAGTTTATATGTTCTTATTATTTTGAGTTATAAATATAACACATGAAATTTTTTATCAAGGTATGTGATATCACTAAACAACCATTTACATTGGGTTATGAAAAGTATCTTGCATACACACATTGTCTCTCACGTAAATGTAATATAATACAACTAAATTATGTATATTTTCCTATTAAATATATAAAATTCTTTTTATACCAACTTTTATGGTGTGATACATGACTTATTAAAATTTATAAAATTATGTTATAATGTAATTTTATTTGATTGTGATATGAAATTAGATTATGAAACCCATTTTCATTATGTTGGTTATTTTAATGATATTCAATATGATTGATTCTATTATGTGCAACACATGTATCATAATAATGTTATATTGGGTGAATCAAGAGTGGGATCTAATGAATTAGTTAAATCCATAGTTTCATAAATGTTATTAATGGGATTATAGAGTAAAATAAATCAATCATGGGATTTTTTCAACTATGTGATATTCTATTGGTAGTTATCCTTGATTCATTTTTATGTAATTTTATATATTTCGATGAAATTTACTATCATTCCATTATATTAGGATACAATGCGATTTATTGTTTAATTTCATGTTGTTAATAATTATACTTCACTTTTATGATATCAAGTTATACCTTTGACTCACATGTTTTTCCCTTATCATGTTTATCAGCATAAATGGATTTTGAGATCACATATTTATTTATGTATTTCAAAGTTAATATATTCATTTTTCTTATCTAAAATGGATTTTAGTAGGTCATATTGTGTAATAAAATAAATATTTCATATTTTATGTTTTTAAATAAGATGAACCTATCCTTATGAACACACAAGTCCTCATGATCTTTTTTATTGTACTTATTATATATATATGATTAATATTCTTGTAATAATGTTTATAAAAGGAATGGTTCTAAATAATTGGTATCAATGTATTATTTTATGTAGACATTGTAATTGGGACTGAAAAACATTAGTCAATACTCTATGGATATGTACAATGCAAGGACTGAGTACAACAAAATAACTAGGAATATTGGTGATGTATATATTCAGTGGTTACAAATATATTAAATCCCATTATGGATTCAACAAGTAGATTTGGTTCTGAAAGAGATGTACCTATCAATAATATCATTGAAATAACCATGTTAAATTTGACTAGATAATTTCTTTGTTTATAAAAATTGTCCTTACTATGCACATGATTTTACACTCCTAAGGGATTGGATTTGTAAATTCACAAAATCATAATGAAAATTTAATAATAACCGAAAAAATTATTTGGTTAGAAAACATATTTGGGAAATTATTAAGGAAAACATTATTTGAAAATATGATATTAATATGTTATGATTTAATTATCATTTATATGTTATTCCATTTATTTTAACAATTTTACCTTTTTAAGGTTTGTTACTTAAGGTATTATCATTTAATCCTTATGTTTAATGGTAGGAAATATTAATAATCATTCCAATATTTAACATAATAGGCAATGTGATTATTTTTCCAATGAAATTAATAATAATATGGAAATCGGAGTTGAGATAATCATGGATGTAATAGTATAACTAGCTTAATTAATGAATAATTGTATGAATCATGTTGATTTCCATACTCATATCAATGATGATCATGTTATTATCAATTCATTTAGGTGAAATAGCCTCATAACTATATTTAAAATTTTTATTGCCACCTCACAGATTAATTGATTAACTCCATTGAGAATATTTTCCCTTTAATATAATGCTTGATAAAATAGAATGTTGTGATATCCAATTATATCATTGAGAGTGAAATTGATCAATGGTGGACTATGATGGAGAAATAATTTTCTAAAGAGGATATTAAAAACAATGAATGAGAAAACATCAGGAAAATATTCTTTAATAATAATTTCTCTGAAATAATCATCATAAAATAACTAAGGAATTATTTCTTCATAAAAAATAAAGATGTGTCTATCGGGGAGTATTTTGAAAACATCAAATGGAATAGAAAATGTGACACTATTATTATCACAAACACTGAAAGTAGGGTATACATGTTGATTTGTTGGTTAAATCCGAGTCTATAAAATTAATTATCCATTTAGGAATTTTACAAAAATAAAGGGACAATCTATTGTGACCTAAAATTTGATATGATGAATTGAGAATTACAATGGTCACATATGGCTGGTTACAAAATACATAAAATAGTGTATACGTTGATAGAATCAAAAAAATAAATATCATGGTGGAAGGAATTCCCAACATCTAATGAGTTAATAGTGAAAAAAAATAATCCCAAAAACATTATATGGGGTACCACAATATATATTATGTATGAAACAGATGAATTTTAGGATAATTAGTTTCAAAATGAAATTAAAAATCCCACTAATGGAGAATAATAAAATATGTTTAAGATCAATAATATGCTTTCCATACATTGTTTTAATGATAATGAACATGGGTAATATAATTGATAATCATATGAGAAAGGGGTTTTAGAGACAATCAGTTAAAATATCCTCCATGGAAGCAAGGAAGGTCATAGTAGCCAATATGGATGTAGTAGATGATGATTACAAAATGTTGAAAGGTAACTAGTAATTCATTCTGGAATAGTGGAAAATATTATTATTTAGGGTTATGCAATTTTTTCCAATCATATAAATTTATTATTGATTTTAAAACACCACCATAAAATATGGTGGCTGATCATTCTGTAAGGGTAATTAAAATAGTGATGGTTCAATCTAGTGTATATAACTCCTCCCATATAAATGATTATATATTTAATATTCCATAAAATCTCTACAAACATCATTCAGATTAGTTTGACACAATTTTTTAGGGATATGATATCATTATATAAAGTCAACATCTTCAATATAGAGAGGGGGTCACTCTTTAGGTCCCATGCCACCCACAAGTTTTATTCTACTATAAATAGGAATATGATTCTGTTATGGAAGACTCTATTTAATAGCATGTATTTTTTTCTTATTTGACCTAATTTATAGCCAAGATAATTGAAGAAAAGTGGAGAATGTGGCTTGAAGACATGGATAATATAATACTAATATATTCATTAAAGAGTGACATGGTCTTAGTCCAAACCAAGAGGCTTATTTCTCAATCAAATATATACATGGATAATATCCCATATCAAAAAATACTTATAATATTACCACAATTGAGTTGGAAGAGCCTAAACAAGTTACAAGAGAAGATGTAAAAGGGTTTCATATGTCAGAGTGATTCACCACGGGGAGTGTCAACCCACATAATTATGAATAAGGATTGTTAAAATCACCTCTATATAGATTATTCTTATCTCAAAAAACCATAATAAATATTATGTATCCCCTCCCATGGATAGATGACTTATTTGATCAACAATATGACATTGAGTAATTATTTATGGTTGATCTTCGGATAAGATATCATCGGTTATGTGAAATAAGGATGCTATTCCAAAAACATCCTTTTGAATGACTAATAAACCATATGTGTTCATATTAAAGTATTTATGACTCACTATTTCACTAAAAACATTTATAGACATAATTAATAGATTCATTAGGTATTTCCTTATCAAATTTGTGGTTGTCTTTATAGGGGAAATTTTTTCCCTCTAAAATCAATGAATTTCATGAGGATTGTTTGAATAGTATGATAAAGTCATTGTGAATAGAGAATCTTTATAAAATCTATAAGATGCGGTAGTTCAAGATGATGAAGTTATCATTCATAGTGACTATTATCTCTTGATATGTGATATTATGAAACATTATATGAGAAATTAATTCAATTACTGGAATACAACTATATCTATTACAAAGAATTATATTTACTTATATTTTTAATTTCATTGAAACAATTTGAGGAAAATTTCCCGTGATTATCAATCATTATAACTATTATAACTCTTAATTTATTGATGTTTCTCTAGGAAAGTGAATGAGAAGAGAGATATAAGGGGTTTATAATGTTTATTATCAATGGACCATTACTTATTCCACCCTCTAGTGGGGTACATTTTTTTGTGAATAGAAAATATTGAATGGAGGATTTGGGATGTGTTGTAATGTTTAATGATGATACTCATCGTAACTTTCACAATTTACTTTTCAACGATCCATTTTTGAGAGGATCAAGGAGGAAAATAATGATGATGATGTATTACAGAAAAAGTTAGTGAATACTACAGTGTTCATCATTGCTAATGATTGAGTTATATGTTTTCAAACATGGATATGTGTCACATAAACCCCAAAGAAGTATATAGAGATTTGGGAAGATTCATATAACTATTTATTCTATATTAATATAGAAAACAGTAACATGTAATATGATCTAAAGTAATGAATATGGTGGGTAACCTTAATAAGGTGATTATAGAATTTGTGTCATAATTTGTGGTATCCAATGAATTCATGTATAAATGATAGAATATGATTTGTATTATTCAAAAATTTACTATACTATAATGGATGTATGAAAAAAAGAATTTTGGATTTCAACCAAATTCTCCCAAGGACAACTATAGGTAATTATACATATTGGGTGTCTTTAGAATGCCTTATTATGTCGACACATTTAATTTATATCTGGGAAAAATTACCAGTTGTTAAAATCACTATGATATACATAAGGGATGTGATAATATTTTCTGGAGTTATACTCTTAAAATTATAAATTTGTTATTTTTTACTTATATTAGGGTTCTGGATAATCATTCAACAAGAAATAGGTATATAACTCCATTTATGAATTTATGATCACCCTAAGAGATATTTTTTTTCAAAAAGATTCATAATAATATAATAATAGATTCTAAGATCATGTTAAATTGATATCCAAATATTTTGTGATTAATAAATTTTCCTAGTTTAGTTCTCATATAAAAACAGATTCCATTATAGAATTTTTATTCCACCATATAAGGATCATTATGGTAATTAGTGTTAAACTCTGACTTAATGAGATGAATATATAATGTGGACACTGATTTGACCTGTTGTTGTCCATGAAATGATAGATAAGTTTAAAACCATCAAATTTAACATGAAAAAAAATAAATTTGACAAAATATCCCTGCATATATTGGGTAAAGAGACCGTTATTTTGTGTTTATAGATCTATATTTACTCTATAAATCCCCTTCGAATAAAGTAATGTTGTTATTGAAAAAGTGAAATCGTATTCCTACATATATTGGCTCCTTTGAGATATTTTATCTCATTGATGTGGTATCTAACTAACTAGGACTTCATTCTTAAATATCTAAAATACAAACTACATTCCATGAATCCATATTAAGTATGTATATACATAAAACCTCACAGATACTAAATTTAGAGGTGATTATAGTAGTGAATGTCTTATCATATATGGATGAAAAAGTGACTATCTTAGATCACAGAGAAAATGTTCTATTAAAAATGAAATAATACCAGGTCAATGTGTAAGGGAGAGACCCAATGATTAAATAAGAAAATAGGAAACAAAAGTGGTGATGAATAAAAAATAACGTCATTTATTTTCACCTTATAATGTAATATTATATTTCAAGGCTGATATTTTTATGGTAGTAGAAGTGAAACTCCCTATGTTCTTTAAATACAAATATTTGTATGATAGTGTATATGAAATAGAAAATTTAATCAAAATACAACATGGTTATTAATATAAAATTATTTTTCAGAGTAGAATATATAAGAGGGGGTGAATTGAGTATATATAAAACATTAGTTTATAAATGGATCCTTAAAAATACCCCATAACGAAAAATATAATCAATGTAAGTTTTATGTGAATTTATACGTGTCTTGAATGTTCAATTAATTTCTAAAAAGATTTATTAGTTTTCACAACCTGTCCCACGGGGCCCGTATCGCGACTACCCCAACACTCCTTCCATAGGCCAGGGGCTGGAGACTAGCACAAAATAAGTAAATCCGTAAACAGGGAAGGAATTTCCATTATAATTGTAAAAAAACAACATAGTACACAATTAGAACTAAAACACTATGTAAAACTAAATACAAAATATGGTACTGCAAGTAAAGGGGTCGAAAATAAAAGTCCAACATTAAAGTACAATACAACTAAAAAGCTACAACTACAGTAATGTAAAACAGAAACTACTGAGTCTTCCCCCAGGATTCCCACCTGAGGGGTGGTTACATATGGCCTCCATAGCACCCCAAGTCCATATGTCCGCTCCGTGTACATTTCCCTAAGTGGTCCACCTCTGGGTAACGTCCAGCTCTACAAATAACTACCTATATCTGCATTGTCTGTCATCTGCAACAAACACAACGAGGTGCGGGCATAGCCCATGTAGCGATGAGTATAACTATACTCATTATGGACCACGAGACCCTCAAGGTATCAGAATATCCAACAATTATAAACAACAAAGAAATATAGAATCAAGAACTTTCAACCAATTATTCTTAGGTAAATTCGCATACATATACCTATGTTATCAATCACAGTGCAACTCCAACTCTTGAGCTCAAGCACAACCCAATCCACAAAGGATGTAAAGTCAATCACCGGGATGATAATGATTGAATGACATGACTCATATCACACATGAATACAACTCATGTAAATGGGTATAGATGATTAGATGTTGACACTGAATTATCTACTATGTCGAACCGATGTAATAACCTATAACAGTATCAGTGTTTTCGAACCCATGGAGGGTCCTGGTATAGAATTCATCATTGTTGAACCCATGTAGGATACCTGTATAGAAGTCATCATTTTCGAACCCACAGAGGATGCTGGTATAGTAACATCACTGTTGGAACCACAGAGGATCCTATTACTGTAGAAGGTCCATGTAGAATCCTATCATCTTAGTCGCATCTAGACACATGGTTTCCACAAATCACGCTTGATTCTGGGAGGGTTGTATCCTCAAGCCAAGAGTCTCAATGTTCCTCCATGTCATAGGGGAAAAATCCATGAAATATGTGTCCAAGACACAGATACGAGGTGACCATGCCATTTTCCAAAAAGTACAGGGAGTTTCGGAATAAGGCACACACCAGATCTTTAGACCTCAGGTACTGCCCTTGTACCACGGCCTGTGTCGAATGTTTGGTCCGATATAAAAGTATGTACACAACATGTGGTATGGTGACACGTCGTGTCTATTGACCTCAGGTATTTCTTGTGTGAAATGGACAGTGTCAAAAGTCTTTCCATGTAGATATGTAATTACACGACTTTTGGTATGGTTTCACACCGTGTCGAAGCAACTGGGGTCGGCTCCATGTACACTGGCCATGTGCCTGAACATGGCCTCAATCCGTGTTCTTCAACCCATGTAACTGGTACACAGTGTATCACATGCCACTGGCCATGCCTGGCCGTGTGGTGGAGTACATGCTCGTGTACTCCAAACCATGTCTGTGTACCCACGAGTTACACGCAGAGTCACGTGATGCCGCTTCTTCCAAACTGTGTAGAGAGTACACATCGTGCCCCATGGCCATGTAATTCTGCTCATGCCCATGTGTTTTCCCAGATTACACGCCATGTCTCAGGTAGCCGCTTCTACCATTCTGTGTAGATTATATACGTTGTGTGACCGGGGTCACACTCCTTGTGTTACTTGTCCAACATCACTATCTCAAGCTGTATAACATCTGTAAAACACGGCGTGTTCGTAACAGGTATACTCTGTGTATTCTAGAATTTTCTAGAAACGACACCTCCAGCCAGTGCACCGATCGTTAAGTCTGATCATCATTCTACTTGTCCAATTGTCATGAATCATCTGACACTAGGTTTCCTCAAAGTCCAGTAGTCGTCTCTAAAGTTTTCAGGCCTCTGATCAGCTCCGAAAATATGACATGATTTTCCAGCTCGAAGAACAGTCAAAGAATGTTCCTTTCCATTCTAGTCCAATCTGTTGCCCGTTATCATCATTGCACTATTTCTTGGTCTTAGTGATGTTTGGTCTTCAATTTGGGATCCTTGTGTCTCTCAATGTTCTCACAATGATCAATTGATTGTTTCGGAATAAGAACACGAAGAACAAATAAATAATTTAAACGAATAGCATAGGGATCAGACCGTGTTCATTTGACCTGGTCCCTCCACATTAGTTTTGTAGCAAGTTGGTCTTGAGAAAAAATCATCGAATGAAGATTCAATGTTTCTCAAATAAAATCACATCCCTATCTTGATTCGATCAATGTTGAAAAAGGCATATGAAAAGAATTCGAAGATTTCATCGTACGTTGTGCCCATCAAATGACGATGTTCCCAGGCTCGAGCGTTGTCCTTATTCTTCATCGTAAATTGTTAATTATTCATTGGGGCGGATTTCATTCTACTATAATCTCCCATCTCCTCTCTCGACGTTCCACACAAAATGAATGTTTACAACCAAAAAAATAAAATAATAGGTTATGTCTATTATTTTATTATTGGCAAGAATTTAAAAAATTTCAGAATGATTTATTAATTATAATTAATTAATTATTAGGTGTGTTGGAACCATAATTTTGAAGTCCAAGAGTTTCCACCATTAATGGGGATCTCAATGGATTTAATGGGGTTTAGAGAATTTGGGTGGGACCGCCTAAAAACATCCTCCCAATGGAGGTTATGTGCAGGTGGGACAAACAATAACCCCCTCTTGGATGTTTTAACCACCAATTCAACGAATATATGTTACACATATTTTTATTTAATTTAAATAGAAATCCCAAAAATTAACATCAATTCTCGTTAAAAAGCAATTGCGGTGATGGTCTCAATAAGAAAATACTAGCGCTGCGAGTTCAACAGTATCCTCAGATATCAATTCCGAGCACCGGTTCAAAAGATAAAAAATACCACTTGTACATTTACTGAAATAACCCGAATAAAACATCAAAAATAGATTCTAGGCACACTGGCCCTCAGAATCAAGCACCTTCATAAACTGCAGTCTCATAAAATTCCCATGTATTAAAAAAAATCCACAGAATTTCCAGGTCATTACATTATTTCTCAACTATTATATCCTAAAGATTAATAAAACTTTAGAAACATACTTAATAGTGCAAAATAGTTATAAATGGTTGATAAAATAACTATAAATGTTAAATTTTGTCTTATGAAATATGTTATAAATTAGAGTAAAACTAAAAGGTAAAAAAACTGTGGATATAAACAATACGTTCATATTTGAGCTGAGATATATTCCTCTCCACATGATGATCACCAACCCCCATGTAGTTTTAATCAAAAAACATGTCTGATCCAAACACTGGATCAGGGTTCACAATAGTACACAGGGAATTCCGGGTCACACTTGACCTCTTCAATAATTCTTCATGTTAAAAAAAACAGTTCACAAATGACCACTTCCATAGTTCTACATGGGATGCAAATGGATAAAGAAAATGTGAGATAGTGGATATCAAATATTTTCCAGTTACACACAGGTGTCAGTGTTTGTAACTGAAAAGTACACACACAAATCAGAAATGTAAATAAATAAACACAACATAGCTATTGATGTATAGATAGGTTTATAAGGCACGATGTGTTATAAAATGAAGCTCTGGACATGTTTAAAAAAATTGATTTGATGTTCAAGTCCTCATATAGAATATGAATCCAAAATTGGGGGTCATAGCCTCTACGCAATACCTTCCTAGATTATGAGTTGTTCTTATATGTGTCCAAATGATGTTTTTGGTCATCTCATCAGGTTTAGCTTGATTTCTGGATCTCCCTATATCTTCCCCATTTTGTGTTCATATATTTAATGTTTCTTTATGGGATTTATTGTTATTTAGTAAATATCACTCACATAACTGTGATACCACACTCACCTATCATGTATATTTATGAATTCTTTCTTTTAAAAATACATATTATTTTCAAGGTCTAAAAAAATTTATGTACATTCTAGGTGCATTATCTCATCGTAACTCATTTTATCATTCAAAATACCTACAAAAAAATTATATAATGTTAGAAACATGAATATTTATAAATATGACCATTAGATATAAATTTTACATAATTATTAAAAAATAGTTATAATAACATTCAGAGAGACATAAGAATTAGTGAGTTGTTTTCGTCAGTCTGTCTGCATCAGTGACTCTCTATATATGTGAGTACATTCTAAAGGTATTGGTGACATTAAAAAAATGTTGTATCAGTGTATAGGTGTCTCATTCTATCGATGAGAGAGTTGAACTATCAGAAACACATATCAATGGTGAGTCCTTCCTTCTATTTGTGTGTCAATTGAATCAACATTGACTCTTTTCAACTGAAGGCGAGTCTATTTATCCGTAGCACCATGCAACGGAAGGTTAAGTGAAATAATGGTAGGTCTTCTAAGTAAGTGAATAATATTAAATGGTTTCATACATGTCAGTGAGTCAAACAAAATGGTGATTCTTCTGTGTCGGCGAGGTATATGCAATGGTTAGTTCAGTGAGTCCTTCCAATGGAGATAGCTTCACATACAAAGAATATATCTCTTTTTGTACTGATTTATAGCGATCCATATATCTGACAGTTAGTCATCTACTTGTCGATGTCAGCGACTCATACGTAGATAATTTTAGATGTTCTGTTTGTTTTAAAATTAAGAAAAATTACTAAATTGTAATACTCGTCATTACACATAGATATTCTGGTATAATATTTTTTGACATAATCATGTATAAATAGTTATATGATTAGAAGGATGTGATATTCAAGATGTTTCACGGAAATAATATAGGATCTGACACTAGGTATGATATATGTTAATATATTACATGTTTTTTTAAAATGAAAAATAATTATATTTAGAGATAGTGGTCAATAGTATCAAAGGGAAAACAATCTCCCACTTTTAGATAATAAAAAATCATGGAATTAATAATTACCATTGGTTAATGATTAATGTTAACACGTAATAATGTATACGAGTCAATATGAAAATAATGTTTCAAATAGAATAGTTCATAAACAAGATTAAAATTATTCTTATTGAATTTTATTATAAAATTCCCTGCTTTGTGATAAGTAGAAACTGGTAGGAGAAAAGAACACTAAAAAATAAAAATAGAATGAATAAAATAGTATTTATAAACAGAGTACACTGATCAAGAAAAGGTAAAATGACATAGACCTATCTGAAAAAAAATCACTATATATAACATGGTATGATAAAGGGGATCCATTCCAGTATATAAAGGATTAATGGATTGATATTCAAAAGGGTGGGAGTGGGAATCAGGAGGGTCTAAGAGGATTTTTAGAGGAGGTAAGGGAACATCATCAGAATACATAGATGTTATGGAAGGTTTTTAAAAAGAATGAATTTGTGGTGAAAAAGTTTATTTAATGTCTGGTTAATATAAGATAAATTATATGAAACTGATAACTTAGGTTTTGCAGGGATTGAACCAGTAGGGCCTAGTGGTGTAATAGGAGGTACCAAATGGATTCACTTTTTTCATATAAATATTGTTTTAAGATCATAATGTGAACTTCAATTATCTGTAAACAATGATTCATAAAATTTTCAAAATCATGATATTATTCTATAAATTTTTCCGAAATGGAATAAATTCTATTATCATCCGAATCTGACCCATAAATGCCTTTGTTTATAGATAAAGAGTAATATTGGTGGGCAAATACAATAATAGAATATTCTTTGATGTTTTTTGATGAGTTTACAGAGAAAATTCTTAATCATTTTCTTTAGCTCGTCCTGATATTTTGAATCACTCCATGAATAAAATTTAACATGACCATTCACCTTGCCTATTATTCCCTCAACATTCGCCATATTTACAATTAATTCTTGACGATCCTCTTTCAAAATGGAACTAACAGTATAATGATCTACAAATTATGGAGACTGAGTTGGTGGATAAGAGGATGAAGAAAGATAAGATTCATTATGTTCATGAACATAATTTCATAGCTTGGAAGCCTAGAGAGCATTAAAATTAGAAACAATATTCTTTTTTCGATTCATGAATGTTTCCATTGTATTTCCTTAGTCAGTGGTCAAGGCATTGCAGCATGTGGTTACCTTCTTCACGTCATTCCTGAGCATAGTGTTTCTTTTTCATAATAACCTCTTTAGTTGTAATTAAATTTGGTTAAATTTCCTTGATGACCATCTTGTAAACTGATGCTACATTATCTTGAGACAGACTAGTTGAGGAAAAATTAGAACTGGATGCCCCAACATGCATTACCTTATAGACAATAGATTGAATTTAATTCAAATTTTCAGTCAGATCAGTATTACCTCAATAGGATTCATCAATATCATACATATTTTGATATTTTATTAAGTGTATTATGGAGGCATATATGTCTTTCTTGAGCTTTTCAAAATCATCATTAGTGACGTAGTCACAAGAGGAGGTATCATCAATTGGTTCTCTTGTAGAAAGTGAAAAATCCTCATCATCAGAATATTCATAATCCAATCCCTGGGCCACAAACTCTGTATTTCTCACCTATTCAGCCAAAATATCAGTATACAATAGAGTATGAGTGTCAATCCTTAAAAATCCTATTTTATTCTCTTTATCATCTTGAATTATTATTCCTTGATGATCCCCATCAATGTCATAAGTTAGGGAAAATTACACCCCCTCATTCAAGAATTATTTATTATGGTTCTTCTCCTTATGTATAGTTCTATTCATAGTGTAAACAATATGAAAAACAAGTTTATATGGAGAAACATTATCTTCTTGAACAACACGTTCAACTAATACACCAATATTTTCTTTATCAACATCAATTGTAATATCATTTAGATTCTCCTTTTGATTACTAGATTCATTGTCACTACCACATTCACTGCTTTTTTCATTATCACCATCTAGATACTTTAAATCCCCATCATAATCATTAACATTCTCATATTATTCGTCCCTTACTTATTCGAAAAAAAATTCACCACTACCTTCTTCTTCTTCTTCATCATCATCATTGGATTCACTATCATACTCTACACTGCCTTCAACATCTATTTCTTCACTTCTAGTTGATTTGGGAATAGGTTCATGAGAGGGTATGTATTGAGGTGGACTTGTAGGTCCAATAGAGAATATTTTTGTTGGTCCAATAGTTTCTCTGTCACATTGATCATCAAATGGTGATCCCACATCTTTGATAAGGGTAGCAGGATCTTCTACCTCAACTGAGGAATATGTTACTTGTTCATATAAATTGTGTACAGGATATAGTACATCACTTGGTATAACATTATGATCAAATGGATTAAACATCTCATTGAATATATCTTCATCTCTAAACCATTCATTCTTCCATGGGTACCTATTAATTTTCATTGTCTTACAGATGTCATAGCATAAGCAGTTTTCAATAAATTCACTATGTACAACATCATCAGATTAACATACAATGATTTTATACTTTTTCATTATTGAAATAAATATTTAATATAAGATATAATTTGATATACAACCATGTTTTATCATCTCAATAATGTAAACCATCTGATATCTAAACAGATTCCATTTATCTCTTTTTTGATGAAAATACACCAGATATATATCCTAATATTTGAGAGATGAAAATTCCCATTTCATGGGAGATACTTGGTGTTGAATAATCATAAATATAATTACTCACTCACCATTCAATTATGGGACATTGGGTCTCATGGGTCCTTTATTTCTAGTTAGCACTTTTAGGGTCGTCTTGTTGAATAATAATTCACTTTCAAGAGTAGAAGTACATTCGTAATCATTAAACCTTTAATCACATGTTACCTAATGAAATTAATCCCTATGTATTTAAGTGAAATCTATTATCTTACCTTTTACAATCAACTTATCCTTAGCTACATCACATCCTTCATGCTTAATTTCTATATTCATATAAAATTCATACATGGTCTTCGAGTAGAAGACTCATTCATTGTTTGAAAATCATTTAATCCATTCATGATCATGTAGCACTTTAAACAATATATATTTTATCTCTATTATAAATTCCACAAGAACATTTTTGTCTTATGATACAACATGTTTCTACATACCCGAAATTACAGGACCTGACGGTTTACTTGAATCTTCTTTCTATTTCTTTGATGCATGAGACCCGCCCTCTTAAAGAGCTCGCATCACAAGATCCATTTTGATCAGATCAATATATATGTTAGAAATTTAATGGTAGGGTGTTTATAAAGAGATTGGTGGCAGAGAGATATAGTAATAGTAAAGAGAGTACAGTGTATAGATTAAAAATTTAAATCCTTTCTTGATTTTGAAATTTTATAATCCCAAATTAGTGAACCAGGTTCACTATAATTATCATAAGAAATGTCAATTTGATAACAAGATAAATTGTATAAAATAAATTAGTCAACAGTGTCAACATGAAATTTTTTGTAAAACACTAATGGTGATGGAATGTCAGACTTTGTGAAACACTAATAGTGTCGGAATGAAAATGGTGTTGGTACGATAAAAATGTCAGTTATAAAAAGGTATTTTTGTGGAAATGGTGTCCACATGAAAACCTCACTGGAAAATATTAAAAGAAAGGCAAACACAGGATCATACTGATTGATCATTAATATCTCATGTCTTATGTAATTAATTATATTAACGTTCAATATCTTAGTGAATATGTAAGAAATATGATAAGAAGTACCAATAAATTCTAATGTGATATTACCCTTTTGATAATGACATCACATGTAGTGGTGTCCAACATCTATATGTTTGGTTCTAGAGTGAGAAAATGGTTTCTTATAAATGTTAAAATAACTAGTTTTCTTGCACTTTAATGGTACTTGTATTAGTTGATATCCATATTCTAGAAGACTATTTTTCATCAACAAAATATGAGCACAACAGCAACTAGCAGCTATGAAATCAGCTTCGGAAGTTGATAATGTGACATTATATTGTTTTTTTACTACACCATGAAACCAAACACATTACTATAAATTATAATTACCATGAGGTTCAATTTATATCTAACATTCATATACAAAATTCAGAATCAGAATAACTCACTATATAAAAGGATTTTTCTTTTGTGTAAACAAATCTTTAATTGATTGTATGATTGAGGTATTTTATTTTTTTAAAAAATATTGAAGTTATATTTATTTGGGTTGGCTTCAAAATAGTCACACATACACATAATATATATTATACCTTGCCTACTAGAAGTCATGCATAGTGGGCTTCTAATCATTACTACGTATGTTGGTTCATCAATAGATTTACCATCCTTATCAAGATCCATCTTACAAGTAGTTCTCATTAGAGTGTCACTACATTTATTTCTATAAAATCCAAATCCTTTTAAATGTTATTTTGATTATTTAAATTGATTTAATATTATAGAGTATTTATTTGAAAAAATATGCATCCATGATAGAATTTGAGTTCACACATTAATCTTATTTCAAATTTATTTTTCATTATCTTAAAAAACAAAATATAGATATAATTTCCTGAGGATCACAAATTAATATCATCAAAATATATTTTAACTAATAAAACAAAATCATAAATTTATTTTATAAAAATATTAGGATCCAAAATTATTTGGTAAAACCTATTGAAATAATAAAAATAGTTAATAAATCATATAAAGCACTTTGGGCTTGTTTAAATCATATAATGATTTTGATGATTAAAAAACATTTTTTAAATTGAGGATTTTTATGAATGTGGATTTTCATGAAAAACATCGTCAACCATATATCAATTTAGGAATGAACATTTAATATCAATTGGATTATATTAATATTAAGATGGTGAGAATAAGAATGCTGTATTATGATGGCCTCAAGTCTTGAAACAAGTAAAAATTTTAATGATAATCTATTCCTTTTTATTGACTATAAACCTGTGAAAATAGTCTATAGCTGATTCTAATAATATTTCCAGATTCATATACAAAATTCTTAGACTCCTACTATGTGCCTATGGTCATGTTGTCCTTGAGTCTATCCACATGTTTCCAATCCTTATTTCATATAAATTGATAATGTCTACTTGCATAGACATCACCCAAAATTCATCATTAATTGTATCATTGATTATTTTAGGATCAAACTATGAAAAGAAAGTTGGATATTCAAACTTGTTTCTAAGAGAAGCTATAATTTATGTACCTTTATCAAAGTATCTAACAATAAAATATAAAGGATGGTTATTATGAGTTATAGATGGTCATGAAAAGGTGGGGATAGTATCTTTAGATACATATACAAGGTCTGATTTATCATGTTCATATTCTAATGAATTTCACGAAATATTTGATTTATCATTTTTCATAACATAAGGAATAAATGATTTTTCAATCATGTCTAGATTTGTAAAATTATCTTCATTTTTTTATAGTGATATATTAGGATCTTGTACATTTGTTGCATAAATTTTTATATTCACATATTTGTCCCCAAAAATTGTTATTTTATTACATACATTATAGGCTTTACTAGAGGTTTAGTTTCCATAGAAGATTACTTCACTACTTTTGGATGCGAATTAGTCAAGACTATCCTATATATTAAGGATATATAAATTACATGAAAAAACCATGAAATAACTTACATTGGGTTTCTATCATTCCACATAAATCATAAGTAGCCTTTTTTAGGATATTTCTAATTATGACTATACTTTATGTAACATGTTGTATTCACAGCCTCTTCCAAAATGTAAACAGGTAAATGATATTCATTATGCATTGTTCCAGATATCTATTATAAGATTATATTAATTCTTTCCAAAATCCCATTATATTTAGTTATCATAGGGGAAAATAAGTTATTACTATAGCCATTATGTGAGAAAAAAGAAATAAAGTGCTGATTTTCAAACTCACGACCATGATCACTTCTTAAGGATTTTATTCAATGTCCAAATTTATTTTCCACTACTTTAGCATAGTTGGTGATGTAGGTACATGATTTACATTTTTTACCTATGAAATAAGTCCATGTATACCTAGAATGGTCATCCATAAGAACATAGAATCATTGTATCCCTATTAAACTAGAAACACTATATGATCCAAAAATCCATTTGAACAAAATCTAAAGGTTGATATATTGAACATATTTCTTTGAATTGGATGATTTCATGTGATGTTTCCCCTTTTTAAAAGGATTGAAAAAAAATTTAGTTGGAAATTCATGTTTGGGTAGATTCTTGACTAGTCCTTTTATAGTAATCATTTTATGAGAGATCACATTATAGTGTCCTTACCACCTATGAAAAAACCATGTATATTTATGAATGACAATTACATTGATTTTTTTGAAACTAATGTAACAAAATTAATAGAATATACCTTTTCATTTCTGAAATCATAAAATAATAATTCTTTTTTTGAGATAAATCCCAATAAAGTATCATTTTCAAATTTAACCAAAAATCCATCATCACATAATGGTGAAATACTAAGAATACAATACATTAATCCATCAACGAAAATTACTTAAGAAATTATAACTGAGTTAGAGTTACAAATTTGTCCTAGGGCAATTATCTTTCCTATAGAATTGTCATAATAGATGAAATATCCACCATGAATATTGATTAGTTTCTGGAATCTTGAATTCTCTCAAATCATATGTCTTGAATATCCATTGTACATGTACCATTGAATCTTGAAGGATCTCTTCAAATAAATTTTTGACATAATAATAAAACAAAAATAGATCTTCATACCCAGAACGGTTTGGTTCCAATAAAATTAGTAATAAATTATTTAAATACCATCATATTCCTTATGGGTTCCTAATAATAATTATAAAACATATTTTAAAAATAGTCACTATTTGGTGTAGAAAAACTAGAAGTAGTGATGGATTTTTCAGAACATGTACTAGCAACAGAGTTTTGATTATTAGGTAGAAGAAAAAAATTTAAAGATTGAGTTACAAAATTTGTTTATGTACGGTTTCCCTTTCCAAGACGATATCTAATACAAGAAGTACACATAAGAGCTATAAGTTTACCACTAATTTGAGTACGTGGTTCTTGAGGATAATGAGTCTTTTGAAGAACATATGGATCCTATTGTGGATTGTAGTGACAAGGTCTCGTGGGGGATGGTAATGCATTTGGTCTGAGTATTGTGGTTGCATGTTAATGTTGAGGATGGGAAAATTGAAATAGTATCAGTTGTGAGTGTTTAGTGTACACATATCTTTGTTTTAAAAAAACAATGATTCTTAAGACAACGAATTCAGGAAAATCTATAAAAATGTTAGGAGGTTGTAAGATCATAGACATTGTGGAGGTAAGTACCTATTTAATTTTTTGGGTGAATATCTTAATTTTTTTCACTGGAATGTTTCCAGGGAGTATGTTGGGGAAAATTTGGTGTCTAGGGGGTTGGGATATTAAACAATACGAAATTAATCCAACATATGTGAGGTGCATGGTTATAGAACACTTATATAAACCATGTTACATGGAATTAAAATCCTTCTATTGTTGGATAATGGAGTTCTGGATGATAGGAACATTATTTTTTAAACCACAGGTGATCCTCACGAAACCGTACGACCTGCATTTCTTTTTAAAGATTCAGGAGCATGAATGGCGTATAGTTTGAAAAATTATATATCAAATCCATGTGATCCATTATTAAGAGAAAATTTTCCAATAATTATACTTGAAAACATTAATTTATGATCATAATATCATTGAATTTCTTCTATATCCCTCCGTTGTTATGATCTTGAACCCTCAATAGCTCCAAATGATCAATCTACCTCTTTTCATGGCCATATGGAGCACCGTTTTTGGTGGAATCAAGCACTAGGAATGTCTAATCTTCATCTTTCTTATCTTTTATTCAATAAGTATTTTTTTATTCATAAATATTATTCCAATTTAAAAACCCATATTTTTTCTGTGGGATCTTGGATAGGTATGTAAAGGGTTTTTTAAATCTGGGTCTAAGGCTATGATTAATAGTACGCTCATCAACAGATTTTTGGTAGGTGGTTTACAAGTTATATCCCATATTTTCATTTTATATTTTTTCATGTGTGGAACAAATATATCTTCCCCATGTTTTTCATTTTGTCACAGGATTATGTTTAGTAAAATGGGTTGTCTAAATGATGATTTATACACCTCGTGATCCACATAGCAAGCATTGAGGATGACAATGGAGATTTGAGGTCCACCCTTGAGGTGCGCCTACATTACAGAACACAATAAATGGAAATTATAAGTATATAGTTAATGTGTGATGACATAGATCGATTATTAACAAGTTAATATGTTTATTTGAGTGTAAAAGAATTAAATCTAGTTTATCCTTGATTTTAATAATGACATAAGGAGTTTTTTGGCATGGAAGGTAAATTAGTTATTTTGGTTAAGGTAAAGATGTAGTAAATGGAAATTGAAAAATGAAAAAAATAACTAAAAGATTTATGGCTTATGAATTTATGAATTGGTTAAATTTGTAATGTATTGTCAATTATAGAATACATTAAAGGGGTTTTCAAAAGTGAATTGATGGATATTTTAAATGGGTTAGCATAAGGGAATTGTTGAACATGCCTATTGTGTTGGGGAAAGGGAATGGAAACTAGGAAAAATTTATAATAAAAATGGTAAAATAGTTAATGGGATATGGAATAATATAAATTCCCATGCTGATAATTATGAATTGTGATTATGATGGGTATTTTTTGGGCACTATATAAAGTATGGTACATGTGGTAAATGGATATATAAGCATGTTTACATGGCTTGGTAGTGTGCGGAATTAACTATTGGTTCTATGCCTATGGGTCGAGTTAGACTGATGCATTAAAATTCAAAAACAAAATTCATGAAATAAGTATGTGTATAGAGGATATATTCCGATAATGGTTTCATATGAGTAGACAAAATGGATAGAGTTTTTCAGGTGACTGTGATGTATTCGTTACGATGTTGTTACCCATAGGCAGATATGCACTTGAATTATTCCCTTATGCGTAGTTTTTTTGGTTATAACTATTATGTAAATGATGAATATTAAAAACCAATAATCACATGTTAGAAATGGATTATGTAACAGTATATTATATATGAATAAAATGGTAATAATGATATAAATGACTAAGGTAGAGATAGTAACTAAGGTATCCTGTGTTATCTTCTATTTACTTGTCATTTATTTTGTTCATGCATTCACTACATATTTAAATAGATATTTGGTAGACAACATTGGTGGTGGCCTAATGAGTATTACAAACATACTACATGGGCACCATTGGGTTCCCAATTAGTCATTATGCCTTCAGGTCAAGACAAGGTGATCAGCCCATACTAGGGAGTTGTGTCTGTCTTGGGATGAGCATAGATAAGGCAACAGACTTTGACTCAGGACCATTTTGGGGATTAAGTGGTTGTCCTTGTTTTTCATTTTATGGAAATGTTGGAATAATTACCATGAAATGAAATAATTATTGTTGTTTTGTAGTTTGTACCTAGTTTTTGGAGATGCTTGATTCTACTTGTTTATTAGTTATTGAATACTCTTTCCGCCATTTTGTTATTCATCCTTTTTGGATTCCTACCATAATGAGGATATAGTCTCTCAAAATGACTTATTATAGCCTCGCATCTATTCAGTATCCAATGGAGTACATAGAGTGGAAATTAAGGTCAAGTGGTGACCTAGATCGAGGAATTGGTTTTGTTTTCCTAGGTCTAGGAATGAAACAAAAAGAATAGTGATTTAGTTAATTTCCCAGAACTGTCACTACACATCCAAACCACTATATCATTAGTATTCTTTGAAATTTGGTTAGTGAATCTATGTTTTTAAATTGTATTATTGAATCAGTTATTCATCCAATTTTCCCCCTGGTTGTGTGGATTTTGATGCCTCTAAACCACTATTAGAGTGGGTATTAATAGCTTCTTGAAAATAATTATGTTGAAATCAACAAGTATATTCTAATACTTTCAAAATATATTGTCCATCCTATGATAAGTTGGGGTATCTAGAATCATCCTGTTATTATTGACATTATAATATGCTTTGGGCGTGGTATATGAAGGTAATGGGTCCATATACATTCAATGACCTCAAGATAGACAAGATGGGAGGTAGTGAGATGGGTCATCCTAATGGTATAGAAAAGGATGAACGAACCCTGAATCTAGATAATATGATTACATACATCTATTATCAATGAGGTTCAATAGTGATGTGGTTCACCAATGAGAAACAATGACCTTATGGGTAATATACAGAAAATGAGAGTCCAATATGCTTATATGCAGATAGTACATAAGGATGACATAGTATAAATATTCACTACACAAGATGGAAAAAATTCCAAAAGGGAAACTGTTATTCTTGGAGTTGTATTCTAACAATGAAATACATAGGGAAGAATTTTAACTCCAATTTTCTCACAACAATATATAAAATGAATTCTAAAATTAATAGAATCCATAAAATGAATGGTGTTTCTGTTATTAACGATAATACATGGGATCTAATGATCCACGTAAGAGTCAAAATAGTGGATGGGGCCTTATTAATTCAAGCCTCCATAGAAAATGTATATAGAATCATTGAAATATTTATTCTATTAAAAACCAATGATAAATATTCAATTTGATTCAATAAGAAATAATATATTAGGAAAATAGCTTTTAATGAAAAGAAGATAAATGTAGAGGATTTCACTCATAAGTTGGACATGGTGACTTATTACTTGAAAGTCCTTACAAAGGATGATCAGGATAGAAGAAACAGGATTAGTACTACAAATTATTTAAATTTAATTATTCGTGTATAATAATAAATTATTTTATTGGTTCTCTTATATATTATGTTGTTTTATTTTTTTCATAGTTTGTAGGGTATTTGTGGTTTGGTTGTGGAATGTTGGAGTAGTTTTGGGATGGAAACATTTTTTGAAGGATGGTATTTAATAATTACAAGTGATATCATTCATGTATATGTGTAAAACGTAGATATGGATTGGTAGATTCAAGATAATGAATATATCTCATCCTTCACTATACATTTGTGAAGATATAAGATTAATAAATATCTGAAAAAAAACATTTGGTGGGAATTATGAAGAGGGAGATTGTAAAATTTGTGTCTCAAGGATTTGTAGAAATGAACTCAAGGACGAATGATCGATGCCCAAGGGCGTAATTAATCAATTTCCCATACCAATATTGGAATAAGAATGAATTTTCATGGATTTCATCTTAGGAATCCATGGGAAGACTAATACTAATTACTCTATTTCTGTATAGTCAATCGCATTAAAATGACTACACATTTCATCTATATCAAGGACTATTTTTTTCTTCAACAATTTACTAGTATATAAATAAGGGATGTTGTATTATTTCTTTGATCATAAATCATTATATAATATAACTGAGATTCAAGGTTTTCTTCATGGTTCCATATAATCATTTTTCCATCATTTAGAATACAACACTCTTTCAGCATTGTTGGTCACCCTTGGGAGGATTCTCTATATGAGAGAAGCAGACAAAGTACAATAGATATTCTATGATGTTGTTTAATGGATTTCCATGAATGTTGGAATTATTAATTTTCCCTAGTATATTTTTTGTATAATATGTGCTTAAATAATATCATTCATATGGAAAAATATATAACTCTTTATGGTAACTAGTGTCGAACAAGCACATTTTTGGATTATGTTGGAGATTAGACGTTTGATGGACAATAAATTTTTCATGATATTATATATAATTTTAAATCCATTAATCTTCATATGAGATTATTGCATTGTTAATAGAAGAGACATGTATAAAATCATTTTTCAGGCCATGATTTTATGGGTATTGATAATTTGTTCCCATATATATATTCATTAATTAATTTCGTGAGTTTTTTGAACAAGTGAAATCTTAGTCCAAGATACATCGACCCCAATGAAATCCTTGATTGCATAAATGTGGTTGCCTACTGACCCTCACTCCCAACTACCCAATATCATGTGAATGAAGTGTACATTATATTCCTCATAAGTTATTACATACCACAACACTAACCTTTATAGAATTCAGCGGTAATACCATTAGGTAATTAACTTACATGTGTGGATTATTCCGTGAATATCTTGTATCATTGATAAAAAAAATTATAAAACAAGACAACTCACCCGGTCAAAGTGTTGTGGGGAAAATATTATGGATGAATTATTGGAAGATAATGATTTGATAAAGTGAAATTCCATCCCCTATTTACACATTAGTGTTAAATAATAATTTTCACGTGAAAACCCATTAGGGGGATGGATGAAACACTCTACATTTTTTAAAGTGAAAACTAATGTCGATAGCATATATAACACCCAACACTGAACCCAAATAAAAAATGAATATTTAAATAATACCAATATTATATAGTTAATAACATTGTTTTTATGAATAGAACAAAAAAATTTATGCAATATATTTAAAGTAACCACCCAATATAAATGTATTGGTAAACACAAAAGAACAATCTCTCGTATTTTATAAAAAAACAATTATTACAAAAATGATATTAATTATTATTTTTAAGAATGATTATAATTAATTTTATAAACATTCAAAATTTTATTACAAATTTAATAAAACATATTAATTTATCACACATATGTTAAGTAATAGAAAATTATATGTTTTTTGGAAAATATTAATTTTTTCGTGAATAGTGAAAGAAACATTTTTATAAAATTTTCATTTTTTATAAAAAGTAAAATTTATTATATTTATTTTATTTGTGCATAAAAATATTATAAATTATATATATCCAAAATAAATTAATAAATTATAATAATCGTTACACTATATTTTATCAAAATTTTATTTCAATCCTTTAAAACACTAATATTCTGAAATGTATTTTATAGGGCATGATAATTTTTTATTTTAATTAACTAAAATTAAATCTATAGAGAAATGATGTAAATCAAATTTATAGAATATTTATATATAAATAAAAAATTTAATTTATTTAATTACAATTTTTTATATATAGAAAATATGATATCATTGTTTTTAACAAAATGCATTTCTTGAAAAACAATTATTATGTAATGTCTGAAAGTTTAATTTTAAATTAATTACTTCCACTTCTATAAATTTAATTTATAAAAATTTACATTGTATTTTTAATCATCATAATATATATTATCTAATATGTTCAACCTAATATTTAACCATAATTAATTGTGAAAATAGTAAAAATTATTTTCCTAGGATAAGGTAAAAAATGTATTACATGGGGATAAACATAATGTATAACAGCTAATAATAAAACAAAATATATCTAAATATTTTTTAATGGTTATATTTAAATATTATACCTTTTTATGTTTGGAAATTATTTATCTTTGATCCTTATCTAATAATAAAATAATGGGTGTATTTATTACCTTATATAAATTCCATGTGTGTCCTCTACCACACTGATAAAAGTCCACCCACTCTTCAATTTGTTACGCACATCCAAAAAAATTAGGCTTTTAAATAACTATTCATATAAATTAATGAATTACCAACCCTCTTCCTAAATGGAATTAAATGATTAAAAATTAATACTAGTATGTATTTTTGTGATAACATAAGGAAGGTGCCTCTAAAAGAGGTAACACGATTAAACACGAATTTTGTTTTATTTCTTATTTCACCTACTTTATAAATTTTTAAATCATAATAGTATAATTAAGATAAAAATATAATAATTAGATATTTTTATGTAATATAAATGACTTAAATCCATCTCCACCTTCATTAAATGGGATACAAAACCATTTATCGTATGTAGGAAGGACTACCACCTTTGAAACCAAGGCAAATCATTCTCTAGAAACACTTCTCTTGGAAGGATATAATGACGTATTAAATATATATATATATATATATGATATTTAAGATAAAATTATAATAACTTATTTATGTTATAATTTAAACCTTCTTACATTCCATTTCATTGGGATTACAATAACTTCACTCATGTGTATAGCGGATTAACGGCGCCTAAAGCGACGTGATTCATTTTTCACCTACACGTTACAAGAAAATTAATCACTGTTAATTTTATGTCGATTCATTATACTAATTATGAATTAATAAATATCAATAATAAATATTTCATAAAAATCCTTACCTTATAATCCATTGTGTAAATGATAATGTAGTTTGTGTGTACATCAGACTCCAACATTGCAAAGTGATGTGATTTTTTATTATTTTCCCATCACATGGATTAAATTTTAAATTGTAATAAACGAAATATTTATTAATTTATGTGATAATAAATATTGTATGAATATTAAATAATATTTACTTTCTAACAATCATGTTCATTTAGAAATGTAAATGTTATTCATGTGTACGTATAAACTATCATCACCATTATTGTGACAATGATTATTTTATATAAGAATATTTCAAATCTAGCATAAATGTAATATTTATGTATAAAAATTGTAATAATTTCATTATTAAAATTATAGATATAATTAAATTACAATATAAAAGATTTTACTCAACTAACTTACGTGATTTTGTACATATAATCTATTTATTGTTAACAAATCTGAAATATATTTAATTTAATATGTAATTGAATATGGTATAATGAAAATTAAAATTGAATTAATTAAATACATGATAATGGTTATTAAATAATTAAATAACTAGAATATGTTTATTATTTAGAATTATATGGAATTTTTTGACAAATATGGCTTGTGGTAGGTGATCCCTACAAACGAAACTTTCCATCGACTTATGAAATTTATCTCTCCAACACACATCTCTCTATCATTAATATTATAAAATGATTTTTATTTATATATATGTAACTAAGATATATACCTATATTATTTTCACATAATTTAACGGTGTAATACATGATTTGGGGTAATTTCTCAAATTCCATCAATATGAAGTTTCCATTGATTTAGATATGTATCAAGATAATGAAATCTATTTTTATAAGATGGTAAATTATAATGTTATGCTATATTGTTTGATCAATTATTTGGAACAAAAATATAATGAACATGTGATGGTTGGAGAACACATGTATCATTTCAATGCATTGGGTAAATATTTCAACTCATTAGGTGTCATGTATTTGATAATGGAGTAAACCTAATACATTAGGGTACTTTTATCACAATGTGATATTTTCTATGAAATTATAATTTACTCATCTTTATCTCTCTTTTTTGTTTATAAAACATTCATTAGGATTCGCTGATCAAATTATACAATATTCATGATGTTATTCATCCATGTGATTACTCATGGTCCATCAATTTGAGGAATTCATGATATACATTTTAATCACATGGTGTATATCTTAGTCATTATTATTCCCGTATAGAGTTTTTAGATCACACATTTATTTATTTTTCACCATGTAATCTTATGTCGTATTTTTAGATTAAATTGATTTTATATTCTTATATTGAATAATAAAATATTGATTTCTTGTGTTATGTTCATTTTTACTTAATATGATAAAAATCACCCAACATAACAATGCTTCACGATTTTGGGGATTATTATTATTGGATAGTTTTGTTTGGAAATCCTGTAATTATATGTGTAAATGGATTAGGATTCTATAAATACCCCCCAAAGAATTCATCGACAACCATACCTTCAATCCTATTTCCTTGGGAAATAAGATACAATCTGTTTGTCATGTAGTGGACAACATTTCAATATGAGAAATTAGATACATGAATCTGATCGTTGAATAATTCAATGAAATGGAAAATAAAAAGTTAATATCAAAATAACAAAATAGTTTGATGATAACCTAATTGTAATGGAAGATCTATGAGATGATGGGTGTGAGTATAATATCAGTTTCTCCGAAATTCCCTTTTACAGTTGACATTTAGGCATCCCATTATATTGACGATTGAAATAAATTATGAATGATATTTGTGGATGAATTAGGGAATGTTTGGATTGGATCACTCAGATCCCATTCTATGGGGGTCATTTGTCACTATCAATGTTCACTTTAAGAACAATAAAACACTTATCAATGGAAAATTCATTTTTATAGAATACTAAAATGATTTCATATCATTATTTTATGAAATAACGATTGTATTTTTATTCTTAATTGATGCATTAGATATAAAAATAATGATTTTTTATATAGAGTGGTGGATTAACATGATGATATTTTTGTGTTGAATGGTCTATGTATTTGGGCCAAATACCATGGTTTTTATTTTGTTTTTGAGGATGAATGTTAATGGGATAGAAGATAATTAAATATGTCCCTACGTACACAATCATGTGCTAATAAATATAAAACCATTAGACTGTTACTGATAACTTATTTAATATACAAAATCATTAATAAGTGGTCAATATAATTGGATATTCTATCCCCCCAACTAATTTTAATGATATATGGGGGACCATTGATGATAATTTTAACGTTTCCTTGGTGATCGGCACCCTGGCTGCTTGCATTCATTAACCATTGAAGGTAACCCAAAAGAGATTTCAATATAAAAACGATGTGATGTGAAAATCTAGACTGGGTGGTCACGTCATGTTTTGATCCTCCATTTCAATTCTCCCATTGTGGAAAGGATTAGAATGATATTGTTTTGATTTGAATAAAAAACAATCAAATATAGAGGATAATAGGTAAAGGGGATATTAGTAATGAATTTTTCATTATGGAACAAAGTTACACCGAAATAATTATGATGGCTCTGAATGAAATTAAATGATTCCCAAAAATGTGTAAAACACCAGTGGGGATCCTAACATGAATATATATATTCAGCAGTCTATAGTAATCTAGATCCATTCCAATGAATGTCTTATGATTGTACAATATTAGGCTAGGAAACTCATGTATAATTCGGATGATCTAATATAAGAGCATGAAGGTGGGAATCATGTACTTTAAAGTATAAAAATTATTTTATATTAATGAAACATACAGTTTTGTGATAAATATTTCATTCCATTGGTTTCTGGTTATTTTTAGTTAAGGTCACTCTTGTGTTATGTTCCTTCTCAAAGAGGGAAATTTGGTTTTTATGGCTATGATTTTCACTTTAAACCACATGATTCCTATATTAATCTTCATGATTCCCATAAATGTGTTTTTTTGGTTCTAGGGGTGGCCGTATTATAAGTATGAATGGATGTATTAGTAGATTATACAGACTTTGTGGGAAATTCTATATTTTATCGTCTAATTAGTGGGGACATTAATATAATATTTTTCCAAAAAATAAAGGGAGAGATGAAATAAGGTCATGTTCTATGATGATGCATTTCCTACAATCTATTCATACTGTTAGTATTTTTTATATAGGATGCATATTTAACCCTTTTACCTATTTTTAGAGAAATAATATACTCTCATAGTGGAGAGTCTATATAGGTTTTTGGTTTGATCCAAAGAACCAACCTATTTACATTTACTATGGTGTCCTATATTTCTCCAACTATATTTGATCACTTCCCCATACTCATTAAAAAAATACCTGGGTTGAGGAATTATTTATTTAAATCCATCATTGGGATTGATAGTTTTTGGAATATTATCGTTGCATGTGAAGGGGTGATCCAATCAGGTTGGATATTGGTGGAGTCTGATGTCATGAATAAAATATTTCATGTGTATTTAATATAAAAAGGCTAGGTGATTATAAATTCTAACAACCTGAAATCCAATGTGATTCCATTTATGGGAGGATAAACATTCACATATCTCAATGCCATCAAATTTATTGTAATAAATAATTTCATCCCTTAATTGACTGTTCGTTGTGACCCTAAAAATTAAAAAAACAATTTTTCCATGTGTGTGCCTGACACCCAAAATAAAAATGTGATTCAAACATGGTTTAGATCCATGAAATGGATTATTTATGATTTTATAAAAATGTTATCTAGTTTCAATATAATCATGATTTTGTAGTTCCATCAAATGATATAGAGACTCACTACATTATCATTCATTTTTTCGAGTCTATTTATTCAATTGTTGGATATAACATCTCATTAGAAATCAAATCTTGTATTAAATATTCTGCCTTTGAAGTACTTGTGACCTCACCACAACCTTTACCAAATATTTTTCCATTAATCTTGTTTCCCACATCCTCCAATCCATCTTAATACCTTATTTGTTTCCAATTCAATATTTGTTTCATAGAATATAGATCCATCTTCAACATTGATTTCCTCGCTAAGATCTAGTTCACCTACCTAGATTCCTTCAAAATCATCTATTTTCTCTAGCACATGAATACAAAAATTATTTTTCCTTTAAGATATCATCAGACCATAATGTTTTTTATTATAAAATAATAATTGATTATCCTATTCACATAACTCATGATATATATATATATATATATATATATATATATATCCTCCAAAAATCACTGCTTTCCCTTCTATGTTTCTCCTAAAATACCAAGTGTATTAAGAGATTATATAACTGCCCCATTTAATATCCTCTATAATCATATATACTCTTTCAATGATACTACGTCGAATGAAATACTACTTATTATAACTCCTCCCACTTTAATCACATGGTCAATTTATATCAAATATGTAAAGACCTGTCGTTGGGACACGTGTCGTGATGACCCCAAGCCCGCCTTCCATAGGCCAGGGGCTGCAGACTAGCACCAAAGTCGTAAATCCAAAAAAAAGGGAAGGTATTTCCATTATAATGTAAACAAACTCCACATAGTAAGCCATCAGAAGTAAACACTAAGTAAAACTGGGTACAAAAGTATGTGCGGAAATGTAGGAGGGCCAAAATACAAACCCAAACTGATAGTAATGTATAACTGGAAAGAAAGTACATCAACTGAAAAGTAAAGTAGCAATGTGGAGCCGTCCACCCGAAATCCCACCTGAATGGTGGGTGTATATAGTCGACTCAGCTCCTCGGGTCCAACCGTTCGCTCCGTATATGTACCGCTCAGTGGTCCACCTCCAGGTATTGACTTGCTCCACAAACCTCGACCACAATCAGCGTTGTCCATCATCTGCATCCAACACAACGTAGTGCGGGCATATCCCGTGCAGTGGTGAGTATATGCAACTCAGTAGGGACCTCGAGACCCTAAAGGTCTCCCAGAAACCATGAAGGATAAACCACAATGGAATGATACAATCGAAAAATAACAACCAACTCCACTTGGGTAGATGCCAATACATATACCTATGTCATCAATTCTTATTCTTCTCCATCATCTGAGCCCAAGTTAGATCACATCCACACAGTATAGTACAACCCAATCCATACCGGAAAGAACATCTCAATCCATATAGGAAAGCAATTAAATCATATCAAAAATAATGATGGAAAGTCAAGACTGAGCTCACACATGTATTCTTCTTCGTAAGGTGATAGTGATGATCAGATGTAGCCACTGATTCATCTAATATGGGACCCACGTAGGATACAAGACCAGCTAAGCTGTCGGACGCACAAAGCATAAAAGACCAACCACTCTATCAGACCCACGTAGGATACAAATACAGAGTCAAAAACTACCAGACCCACGTAGGATACAAGAATAGTAGTCACTTACTACCTGACCCATATAAGATAAAAGAATAGTTGCCATCGTCGTCGATCCCATGGGGGATTTAAGTACGGTCATCGTCGCTACTGAACGCATAGAGGATCCATGTACAGTCATCATCGTCGTTGCAGTCGCAGCCACCGCTAGTGTTCCCGCACACAGCATGAATGTTTCCGGGAGGGTCCACTCCATGAGCCAAGAGTTTCAATACATCAACTGACACGTACTCCGGAGTTGATGTATCCCAAAGTTCAGTATCATCGATATGAACTCAACACGATAGATGGCACATCAATCTGACACCCGGTCTGAGAATTAATGGATATTTCTTCCCAGGGTCCCTGTTGGTTTTTAAGTCAAAACCAACCCGACCGTACTCCAACTGTTTACAAACCCCAAGAGGAGTAAGCCAAATGTCCCATCTCACTAAGAGGAAACCAAAAAAGTCAAAGCCACGTCAATCGGATGTCCGGAGCTGAAGTTATAAGCGTTTATGCTCCGAGGGCCTGGTTGTTTTCATGTTAGAACCAATAAGGAAATACTCAATGTTCTCCGAAACCCTGAGTGTAATATACCGAAATGACCATCTCGATCCAAGGATCCCTACTCAACTGACAGTGTATCGATCAGAGGTCTGAACCCCATGATAAGGGAAAATGACTGAAACCAGTCCGAAATGGAGGGTCTCAGCACGGCCCGGCCCGAACCGGGTCGACCTGAACTTGGTCTATGTACGGCCCGGTGGGGCATTACCTGGCCCGGCCTGGTGCGGCCAGTCTCAGGTGGGCGCAGCCCGGCCCGGCAGGGCGTGGCCCGGACCCATCCGCGCGACCCACCCTGGCCAGGCCGGGGGGGTGTGCTGGCTCGACCAGTGGGCCGAGTAGGGGGTATGTGTTTCCCCCCTTTGCGCTCCACAGACACGGCAGGCGACGTGTCCTCCTCCTCCGGATCCCGCGCAGCCACGGGATCCGTCCTCCTGCTACTGTGGCATTATCTGTGCCTGTTCCTCCTGGTGGGGCATCGGGGCGCCGCCGCCTCCTAGCCACTGGCCGGTGCCAGGCGCCGCCTCCGGCTGCCGGCGCCGCTATGCCAGTGTGGAGCGCTGGCAACGTCTTCCGTGGACCACCGAATTCGCTCCGGTGGTATGATTTTCCTGCCGTCGGCGGCTAAGGCTCACTCTGGACCCGTAATTTACTATGAAGGCCTCCAATTTCCATTTCGGTCCTGCTTCGTCATCGAAAAATTCTCAGTGCATGAAGAACAAAAAAACTGTGGGTTCGAACTAGTTTTTTGGTCTGCACCCACCGCGTTAGTGGTTTGAAACAACTCTCAATAATTCCCCTCAAATGATAATCCCCAACCTGCAAATAATAATATGCGTATCAACTTGATAATCAGTTGGCCCGCATTCATGTTTCAGAGGAAAACAAACATTAGAGTATTATCATTCTCAAAATAAACCCCTACCTCGAAGAAGTCGTCGAACGGGGATCGTCGCGGAAAAAATGGCATCCCAGAAGATGATATTGCTGAATGAGGCTCCGTAAGAGTCGTCAGTGTTTTCCCGATGAAGGATGTGGAACATCGCTGTTCTCCAAAAAAAGAGCCTCTCACCGACTACGTAGAGGAGATAAGACGGAACGATGATCTCCCCTTGCGGTGACGGAGTTCTTCCTCGTAGACTCGACGTTCTTCACGAAGAAGATGATGCTCTTCAAGACTGCAATAGATATCTCCTCTATTCAACACAACGAACCAACCCACAATAACATAATACATTGTCTTCTTTTATTCACACAAAAACACATGCCAACATTAATTTGAAATTCAAAATATCTCATTCAATTAATTAAATTAATTGAAGAGCCTTTAACAGTCCAATGAAATGCGAGAGCTGACATCTCATTTAAAGGGGGTGAGGGTGTGTTACAAAATAAATGCATGAGGGAGGTCTAAAGGATTTGAAGGGGAAGGGCTCATGTGGGCCCCACCTCACTAGTATCCTACCAAGAGGAGTTAGGATTTAGAGGGTCCCAGCTCAACTTCCACACATAGGTTATAATTACACAGACTATAAATAAAATTGTAGCACATATTTTATTTCACTCTTTAATTAAACCACTTCATTTATTTAACATCACCTCTCGAGAAAACGCAACTCCAGTTAAAGTATCCTTATGAAAAAACCGGCGTTTCATTTTTATCGGTGCCCTTGGATTTTGATTCCGACCACTGGTTCAAAAGTAAGAAAAACTCGCTCGTTCGATAACTGAACGTACCCGTGCTAAACTTCGGAAATTGATTCCAGGCACACCGGGTCGCGGAATCAGGTGTCGTCAGAAACTTCGTACTCGTAAAATCTCAAAGAAAGTTAAGAAATAATTTCCCTTGAAATTTACGGGTCATTACATTACTCCCACCTCAGGGATTTACGTCCCCATAAAGATACATCCGAAAATAGGAAAACAAATGAGGGTACTGAGAACACATATGAGCCTCCCGCTCCCAAGATCACTCCTGGAGGTTCTCGTGCTTCCACCCGATGCGCAGTAGATGAATCGGCCGCCCACTTAGGACCCACTCCTGTCGATCCTCGATCTCCACTGGGACCTCCGCAAATGTCAACCTTTCATCAATGTCTATCTCCCCATGGTCAATGATATGCATCAGGTCGTGTATGTATCTCCTCATCTGAGATACGTGGAAAACGCTGTGCACCTGATGCAACTGAGGTGGTAGAGCGAGGCGATAAGCCACCTCACCTATCCTGCTGAGAACCTGGAATGGTCCGATGAATCACAAAGATAACATGCTGCCCCGACCAAATATCTGTAATCCACATCGAGGTGAGACCCGCAAGAAAACATGGTCTCCATCCTTGAACTCCAGTGGTCTCCGCCTCCTGTCAGCATAATAATTATGTCGGCTCTGAGCTGTCCTTCTCTTCTCCTGGATGTCCTAGACCTTCTCTGTCATGGCCTGGACCATATCCGGTCCCACAAGTGCTAACTCCCCTTGGTCTGTCCAGTACAGAGGTGACCTTCAATTTCGGCCGTATAATTTATCGTATGGTGCCATCCCAATGGTAAAGTGGTAGCTGTTGTTGTACGCAAACTCCACCACGGTTAGGTGACCCTCCCAGCTACGACCAATGTCGAGGACACATGGACGGAGCATGTCCTCGAGAGTCTGAATGGTTCTCTACATCTGACCATCTGTCTGAGGGTGAAAGGAGGTGCATAGACGTAGCTGCGTTCTGAATTCCTCCTATAGCCCCTTCTAAAGCTGGGATGTAAAGCGAGAATCTCGATCGGAGACGATAGATGATGGAACACCATGAAGCCATACAATCTCCTGAATGTAGAGGTGTCTGATGATTTCCACTAAGCCCCTCTCTCTGATGGGTAAGAAGTGGGCTGACTTGATGAGTCGGTCAAAAATCACCGAAATGGAGTCGTGACCTCTCGATGTATGTGGTACTATAGTCACGAAATCCATAGATATTCTGTCCCACTTCCACTCGGGTACCTCTAAGTGTTGTATCATGATTGCTTTTTCCTGGAGCTCCGCCTTAACCTGCTGATAGGTAAGCCATCGAGAAACGAACTCTGCCATAACCTTATTCATACCTGACCACCAGTGCTATCGTCTGAGATCCTGGTATATATTCGTTACCCCTGAATGTACCACTAAAGGGGAAGTGTAAAACTCTCTCAGCACCTACTCTTGTAAAGAAGCTGGTACCATGGTACGTCCTCTAAAAATGACGAAGTGATCCCTCCCACGATGTATCCATCTGGTGCCTGTCTAGAGGATATTTGTGCATGTCGCATCTCACAGTCAACGTCCCCATGTTGTGCCTCTCTGACCTGTTGAAGAAGTGGAGGAGTGACTGTGAGTGACTGAAGAATGCCTTCTCCATCTCTATCCACGAAGGATATCTGCAAGGCGGCTAGCTGCTCTGTCGCCTCCCCAAGTAGCTAAATTCCCGTCCTCCATCTGAGAGGATCGACTACTACGTTCCCCTTTCCAGGTGTATATGCTATCTCAAAGTCATATTCATGGAGAACTCGATCCATCACCACTATCTCAGGTTCAGGTCCTTCTGTGAGAAGATGTACCTGAGAATCTAGTTGTCAAAATAGACTGAAAAGTGCTCGCCCATCAGATAGTGCAGCCACATCTTCAGAGAGAAGACCACTGCTTCTAACTCCAGGTCATGGGTAGCGTAGTTCTACTCATTCTACCTCAACCGTCATGATCCAAAGGTGATCATTACCCGCTCCTACATCAGGACACATCCAGGTCCGGTCCCTGATGCATCACAGTTGACTACATACCCTACTCCCTCCTCTGGTAGCCTAAAGATGTGTGCACTGATCAATCTCTGTCTCAGCTCCTGGAAGCTCTACTGACATCTATCTGACCTCATGAAGGGTTTCCCCTTCTTCTTCAAAGCTGAAAGTGGTGCCTCAACTCTGGAGAAGTCTGGCACAAATCTTTAGTAGTATCCATCCAGACCTAGGAAACTTCGCACCTCCGTCACGCTCCTAGGTTGCTCCCAAGTAAGCACTGCCTTGATCATCGCTGTATGAACCAAAAATCCCGCCTCAAAGATGATGTGTCCCAAGAAGTGGACCTCACGTATCCAGAACTGGCACTTCGAGAGCTTACCATAAAGCTGGTGCTTTCAGAGCGTGTCCATCACAACCTGCAAGTGGTAGGTGTGCTCCTCTTCAGTAGTCGAGTATATCAATATGTCGTCGATGAAGATCATGAAAAATCTATCATGGTAAGGCTGGAAGATCCTATTCATGAGACTCATGAACACTGCTGGAGAGTTGGTTACACCGAAATCCATAACCAGGAACTCATAGTGGCCATACTGACATATGAAGTCCGTATTCTACCCATCCTCGTACGGAACTCTGAGCTGATGATAGCCTGACCTAAGGTCTATCATTTAGAACCACCGTGCTCCCATGATCTGATCGAATAGGTATTCAATCCTTGGTAGTGGATACTTATTCCTCAGGGTCACCTGGTTCATGCGACGATAATCGACACACACTCACAGGCTCTCGTCCTCCTTCTTGGAGAACAAAATCGGGGAAGCCCACGGTGAAATACTGGTTCGGATGAATCCCTTGCCCTGTAAGTCCTCCAGTTGTACCCGTAGCTCTAGAAGCTCAGCGGGAGTCATCCAATATGCTGGAGTAGATATCAGGGTTGTCCCAGGGTACAGGTCAATATAAATGTCGACCTCTATGTGGGGAGGTTGTCCTGGAACGTCATTAGGAAACACGTCCGCATACTGATCCACCACTACTGGAAAACTCGGAGTCCGCACGTCATCTGCTCCTAGGATGAGGATAGCCAACTCATTAGTGATCGGGTGTCCTCTCCTCTGTGTGTGCCTATCCTACGCTACAAAGGATCCTTTCTCACAAGTGAAGGTGAACCTACTCCCATCGGTGCGAACACACCGCACCTTGCGCCTAATATAGTCGATCTGAGCATGGACTGTACATAACCAATCCATACCCAGATGGCATCGTAAGGCCTCGATGGCACAACAAGAAGATCCCAACCGAAGCACCCGCCTCCTATATTAAGCTCACACTATCGCCACCCATGTGTAATCGTCAAGTCTTCTCCCGTAGGAGTATCTATCCATAAGGATCGAGCCAACGACTCCATCGAAATCTCTAAGATCCGAACATGGGCTCCAGAAATGAAATAATGACTCACTCCTATTTCTATAAGAACTACAGAATGGGTGGAGTAGACACAGATAATAACTCGAATCATCTTTGATGTGCTGTGGTCATAGGCCTCATCTTCCTGAAGTTGAACCTGCCTCTTCCCACTATCTCCCTATGGTCGGTGTGTACCTCCTGGTGGTGATGGTGGTAAAGAATTAATGTGTCTCCCACCACCTGCTTCTCGGCCGGCTCCTCTGCCTCGTCCGCATGCTCTCTATGGACTACCACAGTCGACCCTCTACCTCTTTCTGGGTGGCCCCTCAACCGTCTGCTTCTCCTCTGCACGGCGGGTTGGGTAGTCACGAGCGATATGGCCCTACCCGCCACATGCGTAGCACTGTCTTCTCCTCGTAAGACTGGCTATGCGTTGTGTGCCCCGCACCTCTGAGCTAGTGTACTGAGATCGTCCGCCTGCTGGTATGGTCCTCCTGGACCCTTGTAAAGTCCATCGACTGCCAGCTGCAGAAGACTCTTCTACGTGCCACCCCGCGGTAGGTCTCGCTGCTAGTGTAGGCTCAGCAGGAAAGCTCTATATGAGAAGGGCTCTCTCCAGTACTCCTACATGCATCGGAATGCTGAGGAAGATCATCGATGCTCTGATCTCATGCCTCATTCCTTGCTCGAAGGTCTGGGATCGGAAAAATTGGTCTCGTACCATGTCTGTCGAATAGCGCAAGAGATCGCTAAATCTCGCTGAGTACAGGGATACCGTCATGCTGCCCGGCTGCAGCTGTAGTAGCTCATGAATGCGCACCGCACAAAGGGTGACTGGGACGAACTTTGAGCAGAAGAGGCTATCAAAGTCCGTCCCCAGGAGAGATGCATCATCGTGCACATAGAGCATCAGACTCCACCATCTGCCTGCTGTCGAGTGTAGGAGACTCACTGCAAAGATCTCCATGAGGTCTACTGGTGTCCCCACTAACCTGAAAACTTGTACAACAACCTCCAGCCAATCCTCAGCATCCTGAGGGTCCATCTCCTCGTGGAATAAGGGTTGTACCTAAAGCTGAAACTCATGCAGTTCACTAAAGCGATGTGCACTCTCAGCGGCTGGGGATGGTGGCATCGGTGGCTCGGTGGGTAGAGGTACCACCGGTGCCTCCTCTGTATAAGGGCCCTACACTGAGGATTCGTCGCAAGGTTGGCTGTCATCTTGAACAATGCTTGGAACCCTAGATGGCTACCGTCGTGGGGCCATCGTGAAAGGAGACTGGTGCGCCACGGTCAATACAGTATACCTGGTGAGCTGACACATAGTAATAACAAAGAAAACATTTGAAACACACATGCAATCAGTGTTTTCATGCACTAAGTTGGAAATCAGATGTCAGGGTCCTGTTGTATGGATACGTCGGCCGCCGCACCAACACTGGACTCCCTAGACTAATAACCACACTCAATACCCTTTACACTGTTTCTTCACATAGAAGAAAGATTAGAGTCATGAGTTCTGCCGTAGAACCGAACTCCTTTTATACTAATTTTTCATGACCCATCCTCGGGACCCGTGGCATGACTACCTCAATCTCGCCTTCCATAGGCCAGGGGCTTATGACAAGCACCAAATGCGTAAATCCCGAAAAAAGGGAAGGAATTTCTTTTATAAATTAAACAATCACCAAAGAGTAAGCCAGCAAAAGTAAACACTAAGTAAAATCGGGTACAAAAGTAAGTGGGACAGAATACAAACCCAAATTGAAATTATAGTACAATTAGAATGAATGTACAACAACTGAAATGTAAAGCAAAAACGTCGAGTCGTCCACCAAAAATACCACCTGAAGGGTGGGTACAGATAGTCTCCTCAGCTCCTCAGGTCCGACGGTCTGCTCCGTGTTCGTCTCGCCCAGTGGTCCACCTCCAGGTACCGACTTGCTCCTCAAGACTCAACCACGATAAGCGTTGTCCGTCGTCTGCGTCCAAAATAATGTAGTGTGGGCATAGCCCATTAAGGGGTGAGTATACACTACATAGTAGGGACCCCGAGACCCCGAAGGTCTCCAAGAATCCACGAAGGATAAACCACAAAGGAAAGATACAATCACGAAATAACAACCAACTCCATTTAGGTATATGCCCATACATATACCTAAGTCATCAATTCTTGTTCTGATCCATCATCCAAGACCAAGTTAGATCACATCCACACAAGATAGTAAAACCCAATCCAGACAAGAAATCACATCCCAATCCACATAGGAAATCAAGTCAATCATATTGAAAATAATGACTGAAAGTCAAGACTCACCTCACACAGTGTCACATACTACCGGAACCACATAGGATACATGAACATTATTCATCATCATCTAACCCATGGAGGATTTTAGTACGGTCGTCGTCACTGTAGAACCCATGAAGGATAGAAAAACAGTTGTCACATACTACCGGAACCACATAGGATACATGAACATTATTCATCGTCATCTAACCCATGGAGGATTTCAGTACGGTCGTCGTCACTGCAGAACCCATGAAGGATCCATGTACAGTCGTCATCGTCGTCGCAGTCGCAGCCAGCTCTAGGGTTCCCGCACACAGCATGTTCATTTCTGGGAGGGTCCACTCCACGATCCAAGGGGGTCGATACATCAACTAACATGTAGTCCTGAGGTGATGTATCCGAAATTTCTGTCTCGTCGATAGGAACTCAACACAATAGACGGCGTGTCAATTGGACGCCCGATCTGAGAGTTACTGACTTTTTCGTCCGAGGGGCCCCGTTGGTGTTTAAGTCAAAACCAACTTGACCGTACTCCAACTGTGTCCAAACCAAATGTAGAGTAATCCAAAAGGTCCATCTCACTAAGAGAAAACCAACAAAGTCGATGACACGTCAATCGGATGTCCGGATCTCAAGTTATAATTGTTTCCGCTCTGAGGGTCCGATTGGTTCCGTGTTAAAACCAACCCTTCCATACCCAATGTTTTCTGAAACCCTGAGTGTAATATACCAAAAAGAAACATCTTGATCCATGGATCCCAATGCAACGGATGGTGTGTCGATCGGGGGTCATAAGCCAAAGATATGGGAAAATGACAGAAAACAGTCCGAAATGGGGGGTCTGGACCCGACCCAACCCCCCTGGGTCGGCCCGAACCAGGGAGACCCGACCCAACCCAAGCCCCCCCTAGGTAAGCCCAAACCGGGTCAACCTGACCCGGGTTTGTGTCTGGTGGGGTGGGGCGCGGACCGGCGGGGGGTGCGCTGGCTCGGCCAGCGGGCAGAGCAGGGGGGATGTGTTTCCCCCCATTGCGCTCCACAGATGCGGCAGGCGCGAAGTCCTCCTCCTCTGGATCTCGTGTAGCCGCGGGATCTAGCCGCCTACCTCCATGGCTTCACCCACGGTGATTCTTCCTGGCAGCGCACTAGCAGCGTCTACCGCGGACCACCGAATGCGCTCTAGTGGTCCTATTTGGCCGCCGTCTGTGCCTAAGGCTCTCCCGGGACATGTACTTTACTGAGAAGGCCTCCAATCGGCATTCTGGTCCCGCTTCGTCACCCCCAAAAGCTCCTCACATTAAGAAAAAAAATGGTGGGTTCGGACTTGTTCGTTGGTCCACACCCACCGAGTTAGTGGTTTGAATCACCTCCAAACAATTCCCACAAATGATAATCCCCAACCCTCAAATAATAATTTGCAGATCAACATGGTAATTATTTGGTCTGCATTCATGTTTTAGAGGGAAAAAATGGGAGTATTATCATTCTCAAAACAAACCCCTACATCGAAGAAGTCGTCGAACGAGGATTGTCGCGGGAAAAATGACGTCGCAGAAGACAGTATCGCAGAAAGAGGCTCTGTAACTGTCATCAGTGATCGCCCGATGAAGGATGTGGTGCATCGTCATTCTCTGAAAAAGGCATCTCTCACCGGCTTCAGAGATGAGAGGATATGACACGATGATCTTCCCTTGCACTGACAGAGTTATTCGTCGTAGACTCAGCGTTCTTCACGAAGAAGATGTAGTTCTTCAAGACCGCGAGAGTTCTCTCCTCTATCCACACTATGAACCAACCCATAATAAAATAAGACACTGTCTTATTTTATTCACACACAAACACATGCCAACATTAATTTTAAATTCAAAATATCCCATTCAATTAATTAAATTAATTGAAGAGCCTTTACTAGTCAAATTAATTGCGAGAGTTGACATGTCATTTAAAGGGGTGTGAAGGTGTGTTACAAAATAAATGCATGGGGGAGGTTTAATGGATTTGAAGGGGTGGTACACTTGTGGACCCCACCTCACTAATATCCTACCAATAGGAGTTAGGATTTACTGGGTTCCACCTCAACTTCCACACGTAGGTTATAATTTCACAGAGTAGAAATAAAATTTCAGCACGTATTTTATTTCACTCTTTAATTAAACCACTTCATTTATTTAACATCACCTCCTGAGAAAACGAAACTCCAGTGAAATTCTCCTTAAGAAAAAACCGGCGCTGTGGTTTCATCGCTTCCCTAAGATTTTGATTCTGAGCACCAGTTCAAAAGTTAGAAAAACCCGCTCGTTCTTTCACTGAACGTACCTGAGATAAAATTCATAAATTGTTTCTGGGCACACTGGGCCTCGGAATCAGGTGTTGTCAGAAACTGTGTACTCATAAAATCCCAATGAAAATTTAGAAAAATTTCCATTGAAATTTACGGGCCTTTACAAATTATATTTTATTATGTAAGAACAATAGTTTTTGGAACAAGTCTAAATCCTGACCATGTATGAATTTGTGACTTGTTCCAATAAAATATTTGAAAATCTATGAGGTTCTTGAAATTTCAAGACAACATGCTGCGTACTATAATGTACACTACATGTTTGGGTTAGGCACATACTAGCTGAGTGCCCGCTGAGTAAATGTCATGTGGTGACCTTGTAGGAATTTTCTACAACACATCGTGTAGTGTTTCTCAACATGGCATATACCTTTTATCATTTGGGGTCCATACATGGTGTGTAGGATTGTTGGCTAGGTAGGATGTTTTTAGAAAGTACACATCGTGTACTATTTGTACATGCCATGTAGAGGGGCCATGTATGGGGATATATATTGTATGTTGTGGATGTCGGTTCGGTAGTTATGTATATGCCAAGTACCAATAGGTACATGACTTGTATACAATAGGTAAATCCTCGGTGAAATATCTATTGTTATAGGAATAGTAATGTGATACACAGCGTGTAGTTTTATGTACGCAATGTGTAATTTCATTTTGTTGATAAAACATTATGTAGCCTCACGTTGATGTATGGGGTAGTGGGTTTGGTCTGGGAGATGTGAATTGCCGGCCGAGACATCAAATCCTTCCTGTTTCGTTGTCCGAGGATAGATTCCAACACTGTTTGATCCATTGGAACCCCGTATGTAATTCCTTGATTCATCTTGAGTTGTTCATCTTGATTTCTATTATAGAATGAGTTATAGGGGTTTTGTCTGTTTTTATTCTATTGTTGATCTACAACATTTTTGAGCTAATTAGTGGCTGTTATCGAAGGTGTTTCATCCTATGAGTCTCAGGTAGGTGGTGCATATATTTTTTTGCACACTTTTGGGTGGTTCGTCCTTGGGTAAGTTTTTGGTTATTTTGAGTGTGACCCTTTTTACCTATTATTTCCTGTTTATTTGTTGATTTACATATGGGATGCCTTTGGGTATGCATTGTTTCTTGATTTACTTGTGTGGGTACAGGAGGGTAGCTGCTACTCATTAGGGAATTTTGGTCAGGGTGCAAAAATGGTTATAATAGAATGGAATTGTTTTAAACGTTTGAGTTTAATTTATTGAAAATTGGTGTGAATTGTTAAAAGGCTTTAAAGATATCAGTTCTTGTACGAGACAAAACATGGTTAATGAATTCAAAATGTTTAGTATGTTTTTCAAGTTTAAAAGTGTTTCACTTGATTTTTTTTGTTATTTATAATTTTCATATACCGTAACCCTTGCGGTTGTGTTGGGCATGGCCTGAATATTCTAGAGTGATGTTGATCACATTTGGGGCTTGGCCCGGGATACAGTGTGTTTTTATGACCACAATATTGGTCATCTGGGACGTGGGCTTGAAACAAGGCAACTGTTAGGTTGGGCACGACCCGATTTACTTGTATTGTGGGGCCTTCAGTTATGAGTGAAATGGTCACATGGGACATGGGTTGTCAAAGGTGTTGTGGATTCTGAACTATTTTGGTGATGACCTCTCACATGGAACATTGAGTACTGGGCGAACATAGAGACTCCATGATGAGGGGTTTTTGACCACTCGTGTCGGTAGGGCCCCCTGTTAGTTGCGAATTTGGTACTTTTATTTTGGGGGTTCTTAACGTAGGATGTGATGTTGAAGTTGAAGAGCCTTCAGGGGATAGAGTTTTGGATATTGGGTTGGTTAAACAGGCTCACCGTTATTTGAGGGAAGACATCGATGACCCTCCGGTATTGTTATATGTTGGAAGAAATCGCTTTCCCTTCATTTACTTTAGTGATTGCAGAAATCACAGTCCCTCCAGTTACATATTAGTGGACCTGAATTGCTGATCCTCTGAGTAACTATTTCTTGGGTGTTTCTTCGTAATTTTGGTACATGAGACACATAGTGTCGGGGTGCACATAGTGCACATGGTGTTGGGTTACACGACAGTGATTCCATAATTATCCGAAGCAGGTGAAAATTCATGGTGGATGTTGAGCCGTAGAGGTTTTGGTGTTTGGTTGTGTGCATCATACTATTTATTGTCATACATGTGACTAAATCATTTCTTAAACATATATATTAGGTACAAACCCCTTGGTAGTAACCTACTAGGATTTTCCACACACCCTTTACGGGCCCTTCGGGACATGTGTATATTATATGGATTTACGTGACGGATGGAGGTCAGCTGTACTACATTAGCTGTTTCATGGAGATGGTATGGAACACGAGGTGTTTCCTAGCTAGAGGTATTTTTTAATTATTTCGTTTATCATCATTAATACTTGCTATGTATCTATATTAGTATAGCAAATGGAACCATTTATATAAATATTGATATGTATGATCGGTTTTGGATTCTTTTTTTGTTGTTCAATGGATGTTACAAATGATCAGCTGGATATTCTATTTAAATTCTGTTGTTTTTGTTTAGGTTTATTGCATCTGCTGTTAATATATATTGAATATGTTTCCATTATGTGGGTCTGTTTAGAGTCTACTGAGTCATTTATTCTACTGTACATTTCTTATTATACTCATACTAGTATCATTATTATCCTCAGAGAGGGTATATTGTACCCACTATACCTATAAGAACCATGCTTCTAGTCATCAACCGCTAGCACTGTTTGTGTGCTTGATTGGGTCCGAGTTGTTACAAAGAGTTATCAGGGAGTTGTTGATAGGGATTTAGTTGTAGTGTTTCACTTCTTACTAAGGAGATTGAGACATCTCTTTTTCTTTCTTCTGGTTTTACTATTTTGGATATGGATGATTGAGATAGGTTTTTAATGGAACTAGGTTTCTAGAATGTGCTTGGGTGCCAGCATCCCCTGCTACATTGGATTGGCCAAGTTTCCAGGGGAGGGAAATGCAGTTTTCTTTTTTCTCAGATTATAGTTTATATGATTTCCTCCATGGTGGATCACCTGATATGTGATGTTATTGATTATGATGTGTAGCCATGAACTAGTGCAGTAAGAGATATTTTTTCCTTGGCCCATTTCAGAAATTCATGATTGTTTGGCTTATGATAGGGACATTTTAAGGTATTTCTATTTTATATTTGCACGTATACATTATGATGTGATAATAACAAGTGGATAATGTCAATTTCCATGCATTGGATGATTTGAAATGCTAATAGGTGGAACTCCTGATAGAGTTCCTTGTAGAATTGTAATGTGTTATGCCATACTTAATATATTTATAGAATAGCATGTCGCGGGTTATTTGGTTCTGGTAGAATAGAATGTGGTGGGTTATTTGCTTCTGGCTCTTGTACTAGTAGGTAGGTAATATTTGTTGAGGTGATTTTGATCATCAAGATTAAGAAACACAGTCATCTATTTTATGAAAATTTATTTGTCAGGATGGGCATTTCCTAAAGAATATTGATACATGGCTCAGTTAAGGGTGGGTAAAAGGACCATTAGGTCAAGATTCCATGGGGTTTGTTCGTCGAGGGAGTAATTGTAGTAGTTATGAACTGTCTTTTACGACATTCCTTATTTTCTTCATATTTGTTTATATTGTTATGTATGTGAGTTGTATGATCATTAATTGTATTCAGAGGGAGTATTTTTTGGAAACTCAGATAGAGCGACAAACGGGAGATGGTACAACACCATAGAGAGTTTAGGCATGAGGCAGTTGTACATCTGGCCAGGTACATGCTATATAGATGCTAGAGGCTATGAAGTCTGGTGATCCGATGAAATTTAGAGGTACACCACTTGTGTGGACATTATTTCAAGGTTTTTTTTTCACCTTTAGAGGCTTTTCAGTTTTGAGTAAACAATAGGCACAAGACAAATGTGGACTAACTAGATGATGGTTTCTGAAATGGAACCATATCAGGTGTGTGATATATTTATATGTATGTATGAGAAGCATAGAATATGGGGCATGGAAAATTGGTTTAGTTAAGGTGTCGTGGGAATCGGTGCATCGAGGATGTTGGTAGAATGAGGCATTGTCTACATCAGGGCATCGAGGATGCGGGTTATATGAGGTTCCTTGGGCATTGGGGCATCCCAGATGCAAGTTAATTGAGGTGCTAGGCACCAGGATTTATTTTGAGCATCTAGGGCAAGCAGGACCTCATAGAGGTGGACACCAAGGTAGTGCAGTATAAGTATGGTGTCAGAAATGACATGGGAGCTCAAATGAGGTGCTATGGTGATGATGTGTCATGAGAGGACCATTATCCCAGAAAAAAGTTTGTAAACCCCTGCTGTTATGATTTTTTTGGTTTGAGACTGAGCAAAGTATTCTTACAGTGAGGTGCCCCTTGAGGAATTTTTCCAAAAACATTGACACCATGGATGTCCGAGTTATTTTGATCAGGTTGATATGTTTGATTCCATATCTGGTTTCATTTAATAGCTCAGGGATGAGCTATGTTATGGTGTATTGACTATATGAACACGGTTTTTTAGATTGGTTCAAAATCCTAACCCTTTTATAATTTTGGTCTTGTTCCTGATAAAACATTGAAAATATGGGATGTTCTAGAATTTTTCAGACTATACAATGTGTACTATATCATATGCCCCATGTATGGGTTAGGTGCATTGCGGCTATGTACTCTCCATGTACATACGGTGTGGTGACCGTGTAGGAATTTCCTACTACACGACATGTAGTGTATCTCAACATATCGTGTACCATTGATCATGTGTATGACATACATGGCGAGTTATCATATTGGATGTGTATAATGTTTTTAACAATTACACACTATGTACAATCTATACACGCTGCACACAGGTGTTGTGTATTGGGATATACATGGCATGTTGGGGACTTCAGCTGGGTAGTTAAGTACACGCCACGTACCCCTTGGTACATACCGTGTAGTCAGTTGAAAATCCTCAGTGAAATACATGTCGATATAAAAATAGTAAAATGACAAACAACATGTAGTTATAATTACACACTGTGTACATTCGTTTTTTCATTAAAACTGGCACCAGCCTCTTTTTGAGGTAGGAGGTAGTGGACATTGTCTGGGAGACAAGAATAGCCAAATAAAACTTCAAATCCTTCCCATTTCATCATCCGGGGTCAGATTCAAACGCTGTTTGATCCATTGGCTCATTATGGCCTTGATTCTACTTGACTTATTCATCTTGATTTAGGTACTAGAATGTGTTATAGGGGATTGATCGCTTTTAATTGTGTTATACATTTAAAAAAATTTAGACCTAATAAGCTGTTTTTATCGTAGGAGTAACATAGTATGAGTATTAGGTAGGTGGTTCATGCTTTAATTTTATTTGCAGACTTTTGGGTGGTGCTGTCTTTGGTGCTTTTTCAGGTATTTTGAGTTTGACCCTTTTTTACCTATTACTTCACATTTAATTGTTTTTTGACCTATGGGATTCCTTTGGGTATTCCTTGTTACATGTTTTCCTGAGCGGGGCTAGGATAGTGGTCATTTCTCATCTGGGCCTTTTGGTCGGGGTTCCAAAATGGTTATAATTGAATTAAATAATTTTAAACTATTTATATTAGTTTATTGAACCTTTTTATGAATTGATATAGGGATTAAAGACATCAGTGTTGTTATGGGACAATATTTGGTTGATACATTGCAACTGTTTAGTTTTTTTCTTGTTTAGATATGTTTCCTTGGATAATATATGTAATTTCTAAATTGGATATGCTGGAACTTCTGTGGTTGTGTTGGGCATGGACCAAATATTATGGAGTGATGATGATCACAGGTTGGGCTTTCCATGGATTACAGTGGGTGGGTCTGAACATTGGGTTGGGCATTATGGACATCGGCTTGAGGAAGGGAGACTGCTAGGATGGGCTTGGCTCGGTTTTCTTGGATGTTGAGGCTGTCAGACTTGAGCACAATGTTTTTTGAGACAGGATGTGTCAGAGGTGTTGTGGATTGGGTACTATATTAGTGATTACCGCTCACCAGGAAAATTTAATAGTATGTACACAGAGATACTCTTTGATGAGGTGGTTTTGACCACTCAGGTTGGTAGAGGCCCCTGTTAGATGCGATTTAGGAACTTTAGGTTTTGGGGTTATTTTTCTAGGAAGACACATGGAAGTTGTGGAGCTTTCAGATGATATCATTGAGGCTATTAGGTCGGCGACAGAGGCTCGCAGTTAGTTGAGGGAAGACATCATGGACCCTCCAGTTAAATTATTATAGGGTAGACTCCATTGTCCATGCAGTTACTTATTTTAGGAAATTCATTGATGATCCTTCGAGATAATATTAATTGGGAATGTCTTCGAAATGTCTGTACTTGAGAAATGAGGTGTTAGTGGGAACAATGTTTTGTGTTAAATGACAGAAATTCTAGCATTAGCCGAAGCAGGTGACACTTCATGGTGGTTGCTTAGCACTAGTGAATATTTTTTTTGGTTGTGTGCATTGTGTGGTTAACTTTTTTCCTTATAACTCCATTATTACTTAAACACATATATTAGGTACGACCCATTAGGTGGAATTCTACAATGATTTGTCTAACACACTACATGGGCCCTTTGGTGCATGTATAGATTTTATGGATATACATGCAAAAAAATGTCAGCTTCAGAAACTAGACCACTTTAGTTATTGCATGGAGATGGTATGGACCTCTAGGTATTAAATAGCTAAATTTTAATTTGTTTTGCATTCATTCCTATAACAATATGCTCATTTTTTATGTATCTATAGTTGGTTAGCCATTGGATTCCTTCATATATATATATATATCTGTGTGTGTGTGTGTGTGTGTGTGTATATATATGTATATGTTGGACCTATTTTGGATGCATGTTTTTTTGTTCAGTATTATTTAAAAATGATCATCATGTTGTTCTTTTTTATTCCCACTGGTGTTGTTTATGTTTATTGCTTCCCTTGTTTATTGATATTGAATGTGTTTCCTCTATTCGGGTCTATTTTGAGCCTACTGTGTCATTTATTCCACTGCACATTTCTTATTATACTCAGAACAATACCATTCTAATCCTATGAATGTGTATAGCCACCCCACTATACCTATAAGACCCTCGCTGTTAGTCAGCAGCCTTTGGCATTCAGGGCGTTATGCCTAAGGTAGTAACACCCGATCCATTTACCACTATTCAGGTGGCTGTCTAGGTCTGTGTCATTAAATCCTCGAAAATTTCAGATTCCCTAAATATATATCTTATATCATTTGAGGACCACCATATTAGATTGTTTTTCTTTTGATGGAGACGTAGATCATTGACTGATGGTGCAGAAGGCATGACAAACTATTTTGTATTGAGGAATAAAATCTATCTCCTTACTCAAAGAAGATCTAAATACTTATACTGACCTGGAGTAATCTCATTCTGAATCAAAACCATGATTTACAAGTATGAAAATAACAAATTAATAATTTCTTAATTTTTGTTAATGAAATTTTTTATTTAAATTTAGGAATTTCTTCCATTATCATATTTGCAATCAAATAGATATGTTTTTTAGATTAATCAATAAACTAAGTTCAATGATAAAAATCATAGGATTCAATTGTGTTATTGTACTTTCTTCTAATTCCTGATACTTTCTATAATAATTTTATGGTTCCTTTATGAATAATTTTCACCATTTATTTCACTTTTTTCTCATTCATATATTTAGTTATATCGTCTTTTAATTATTTCCACATGGGTACACATTGGATTATGTTTTTTAATAAACGTACAGTTATATAATAATTTTTATTATTTTTTTAAACTAGTTACTTGAATACATGTGTGGGAACAATTTTTAGATATCGTTTTCAATGAAATGCATTCCATATATGCTGTTATCACAAGAAAGGTTTTCTTCTTCGATTCTCAATTGTAATTTCTATTTTTATAGTTATTCATAAAAACATTGGTTCTCTCTTTAATATAAATGTATGATTTTATTGAAATAAATATATCCCAACACAAATTTTCCATGATTATAATTTTTAGAACTTTTGATGACTTAGATATTATTTTTTTATTTTTTTATGTTGTGGGTTACGATAAATTTTATATTATTTATATATATATATATTATTTTTATAAATAATTATACTAGAAAATAAGATATATCCCTTAATGGTTATTGTATATTTCATTATTCAATTGTTCAATTTATAAAAAATATTTTTTTTTCAAAAATCAATTTCAACTAAATAAAAAAAATGTATACGCCATCTTATTGTATTCATAACAAAATTTTCAATTATATAGACATTTTCCATTCAAAATAAAATTTTCCAAATGTTCTTGTGCCTCAATATGTAATAATAACATTCAATAATATTCCTATTTGGTAATATATTATCAAATAATTAATTCATGTTTATTATTAAATTGATTTTTGTAAGGATTATATATAACATTTTTTCAACATGTGTGATAAAAAGAAAACGTAGTAGTGGAAGTTAATTTCTGGCTTTCTTGTATAACAGTAATATTTTATTGGTTTAATTCTCATGGATTTAAATTGACATTATTTTTCATTTTTACTAAACATTACATGTGATTTTGAATAGTTTCTGGTCACATTTTCATTATTTTAATGGTATAAAATTTTTTTATTGGGGTCATAGAATATTGAACTATGTTAAAGAATATTTTTATTATCCATCCTTTTCTAGAATAATTGATTGAATGATTCTAAATTTTTGACTATTTATACACTATTGTGGTTTTAGATGTGGGTTGTAGAGATTTACATTACTAATGTAATCCTTTTTGTGGAAATTTATGTTATAGATAATTTATTTTATGCTTGTGTATTATTAAATTAATTTCTGGATAATTGAATGGAGAATTTTCACCTATTTAATTCATGTTGTGCAGATACAATTTTGGGTGGTGTGCTTTGATAGTTTCTCATACACAAGAATGAATTAAATCATTTTACATTCTTACAGGATAATTTTTATAGGCATGAAATTGATATTAGTATTTTTAAAACATATGTTTAGATTATATTTTTTTCATCATGATAAATATTAGATTTTTAGACGAACGAGGAATAACATTGATGATTTTTAATTTTGGACTTGATTAAATACTAGTATAGTACATTTCTATATATTATGTTGCTTCCATGGTGCGTGTTTTGATTAAAAATGAATTTAGGTTCTAATTATTATATATTTATACTTAATTAAAAATGTTGTAGAATTTTTTTTATATATGCGAGACAGTAAATGTTTCTTAATTTCTACTAAAAAATTGTTGCAAAAATATAATAAATCATTTTTTATCACTTTTTCAGCATTATATCAAATTGGTGGTTTTTTTATGTATATTCTAGGATAGTTGATTTCATCCATAGAAAATCACCACAATATATGGAACAAAACCAAAATATTTAAATTATTGTCTTACATTCATACTTTTTCTTACTAAATCATTCCAAATATATTATTATTGTCACTAAATTCTTCTATATTTGATGGTGAATATTTTCTTTGCATAGTTAATGTTTTTGAAAGAGGATTAAATTGGTAAAAATGTGTAATAAACCTGAAAATAAACCCCATAAAATTAGTTACAAATATTATCTTATATATTGTATGATGATCCATTATATTAAATAAATTTCATTGTATTTATGATTGCATATATAAAGTAAGTATCCCATTCAAAAAAAATAAATACAAAACTGAAGACTTATATTTTCACTTTTATGAATATATTATTCATTTCTTTTTGGATAATAGAAATTTTTAAACATCAAAGTGAAATATTCAGACAACTGGCATTGGATACATATCATCAAATGATATAATAAATGTTGTTATATATCCATTTACTCTATAGTATATTTGATTTTTCAATGATATTTAGAGTGATGCACTATTAAGTAATTTAATATTGTTAATTAATTTTGTAACAGTTTAATTAGATACATGATCATTAATTAGATCAATCTATACTTTTAAAAAACTATTCTCATTAAATTAATCATTATTTCATTTATAATATTGTTTAAAAAATATCAAATTTTAAATCATTGAATTTAAAAATTACATGAGTCTTATATTCCTACAATTATATTTTAGATACCATATTGATGTCTGAAACTTCACTAATAATCATTTTTTAAAATCATATATTCATTACACCTGTATTCATGTTGTATTAATACCTTGATACGTTTTAAATAATATTATTATGAATACACATATATGAATGTTGTATGAAAACATTCAGTGTCGAGAGAACCACAAAAAACTAGACTATTATGATATTCCTTGTAATGAATGATTAAAAGTTATATATATAAATATTATAAATATATAAATATATGTGGATATTAAATGTATCTAGTGATTGAAATTACGCAATCCTAATCTATTTGAGTAACCTTTATACAGTATACAATTCTAAACTTCCACACCTCCCATGAATTTCCCTAAACATCCCAAAATAAATTCTTCCTCAATTATGTTATATATATGGTGTATACTATGTATTAAGGATTATCCCATATACATAAATAACACATATAATATAAATAAAATTTTTCAAACTACTTACAGTTTTATGCCTAAATTGTGTATTTGATTGTTTAAATTACATAGAAATATAAACAGACTAATGAAGAACTATTTGGCATTGAAACTATTTAAAAATAAATTATTCATGCATAAATATTATTCCATTTTAGAATACTAGTATATGCATATATATATATTAGGAATTCATTCTACAAATTGATGCAGTTTCAGTATGAAAAATTCTTCACTGATTGCATCTATACATGAATGAATAGTTATATAGTTACATTTATACAGTGACATGATTACATTTCTTTTAGTAAATCTATATCTATATTGATAATAAATTAGTTACATGAATACACTTTAGTTCCTTTGAACTCACCTATACACATTCTTTATACTATGTTTTTTCTCTTACCATGAAACTATGAAATACTGAAATTTCTTTTTTTTTCTAAAGTGCCTTCTATATTAATTAAAATATTCATGTTGAATCACATTGAGGAACTATATAATGTAATATTTATTTGTTTCAATATTCTGTAACTTACATGTTATGAAATAAACCACCACTTTCCAATATTATGATTTTTTTATACAGACATTTAAATTCTCTTTAATATATATTAAACTATTACTACTGATTTATTTAATTACACAATAAGTTTATGTGTGTATATTATTAGAAGATTTAATTAATAATGAATAGTAGTTATAATTTTAATCTTCTTCGTAATTATGTTTTTGAATTTAATTAAATATTCATGATTTTGCATTATCAAAATTACATAACTCCATTAAAAAATCAATGTTACACTGATATTGAAATATTTTGTTTCCCAGATTCTTCTAATTCATCATTTTCTAATGATGTTAATGTTTTATAACTCCATAACACTATTCTAAAGAATATATATCTTATAATATATGGGATTTTCATGAAAAAAACACGTTACACCAATTATTTATTGCATGATTCCAATGATTTGGTTTATTTTCATTCTATTCATTCTATTAGTTCTTCATTGAAAATCATTGTGAATTTTTTTTCATGTTGGAAATTATCAATTCCATTTCAATGTGAATGGCATCATTGTTCTGCCTTTTTTTACTTAACATTATTGAAAATAAAAAATGGTAAACCCATCAATTTTCTTGTCTTCATCCTATAGAAATATTCATCAAATTTCATTAAATTACCATTATAAATGTCTATTACAATCTAATCCTTCATCAAAGAACTCATTGCTCAATCATTGATTACAATAGTATTTTACACATTCAAAATTACCTATTAATATTTTTGCACATTCATTTTTGATTTTTTTACATCTATTTCTATTTGAAAATGTTTTATTCTATCTATATTATAGAAATAAGTATTGAAATTATATCATTTTTGAAATTTTTACATTGAAAAACATTGAGTTAATGTACTATAAATCATTGGATGATATTAACCTTAATAGGTTCACATATGATTTTATGGATATAGTTTTTTTGATTAAATGAAAAATATTTTAAGGCATACATTGAGTCCTTAGTGGTTTCAAACACACTATATGGGGTTACACATAATGGGTTTTGGGGCATTAGAATTTAGATTACAGTAGTTTGTTTGAAAATAATTATGGATTCTCTTATAATGGATGAGGTTTTATGTACTCATTCTCATTAAATATCGGTTATGTGATTTTCATAAAATAATTTAACAATATTATAAATTTCCTATACAAATTCAATTAAAATTATAGTATTTTTTCAATTGTCTTAGGTAAATGTTTTATGATTCTTTAATAATGATACATCATATCTAAAAAATCTACAATCATTTTCCAAATTATCAATCCTTATAACTAAATATAAATTGTTTTATATCATTTCAATCCTACATTCATAACTTTTACAAAATTATATTCATACATATTATATTTTATGCAAATATATATATTCGAACTCATTGTAGTTTTGTTTTCTTATCATTTTTATTCTTCATTAACAAATTGCATATAGTATTATGCATAATGAAATCATACATTATATAATGTCACCTACAAACATAAGAATTCTTAATACATACACATATTTTATTTAAATACACCTCTTTACATAAATTAATATTTATATTTACATAATATACTTCTACCTACATGTTCCACCAACACTCTTCACTCCATTTACATTTTCCACATGAACCCCACTCACATCTTTTCATCTTCTAATTTCATCCCATGCTCCATAAATGTGACATGGATTCCATAGATCATCAGAAAGATTTCTAAAGCGCCTGTTTGATGATTAAAATTTTAATTATTTGCTATAGAAATGGATGATACCATATGAGCTTAATGGAAAAATAATATATATTTCTGTGAAAATGAGAAATTCTAACAGATACATTGTTTTATTTGTATTGATTTTATGTACCAATGTTTTTTTTAATAATAGATCTATCTATTGTTATTGATCATTTAACATGAGTATATCTATTATAAATTGTTAAATCTATTACATTATCATATGAAAATCAATATTTTTTTACTATCAGTTGAATGTATCATATTAATAAACATCACGAAAATATCATTTTCCAAAAAACTGACATAATACACCATTTATTTATATTAACCAATTAAGATAATTAAAAAAAATTATATTATTTAATATTTTTATGAAAAATGTAAATATTTCATTTTTAAAATTTTTATTTAATGTATATCGTTAATTGATTGTAATTTTAAATTTTCTCTACGTTTCAATATTTGGAAATTTTCAGAATGATTTCCATTTATCAAATAGTTAAATACATTAAATTAAAAAATCAAATCAATATGTTTTTTGAATTTCAATATAATAATAAATAAAAACCTAATAATTATTAATAAAATAAATAATCACAATTGAAATATAATTAATTAATATTTGATATTGACATATTAAAATTTTATTTTATATAATAAAAATTATTAATTTTTGTTAATTTTTGTTTTTATTATATTTAATATATAATAGAAAATTATGTAATTAGTAATGAGTATTTATATATTTTAATTTAATTTATATGTTATATTTTTATAGATATTAATTTTATATATATTTATTATATTTATAATATAATTTATTTAATTATTTATATAATATTCATAGTAATTATATAATCATAGATATTTATTATATTTTTAATTTAAAATAGTAAATTTAATAGATATTTTATTTAAGAAATTTATTTTATTTTTATGAAATTTATTTTTTTTATAAGTAGAATCAACGACTTCTTACTCTTCATCGCTGGCACCCAAGATTCACTACCTCCACCTCCTGTCATCTAACTCCATAGCTTACCAGATACCCACATTAGTCTATAAGCTAGGGTTTTATTTTTGGTCCTTACTCTTTTGTCTCCTTTTCTCCCCCATATTGTCTATATTGTCATTTTAAAATCTAAATTATATTTTTATCTTCTTGAATGATCATCCATTGGTTCCATCCTTTGAAACTTGTTCATGCGTTCATGTTTAATCTCAAAACTGGAAAATTCGTCAAATCATGTCTCTACGGTACATATTTCTTTTAAAAATCACTCTTCCATCACTAAATCTACCTATCTATTTTTCATTTTTCTTCTCATTCAATTTCTTGTGAAATAAACAATCTTGTTTATTTATCATCAAATGTTCCACTATCCCTAATTACATTTCTTCATTAAATTTATTTACCTCTATTCTCAAATTTCATGGCTCCACCCCTAACAAGATTACCATTTAATCACTTTTGTTACGGTTAGAAACATATTATGAAAAATACTATGTTCTTTATGATTTTGGAGGTATTAATTTCATACTAATTACCAATCTTGGGTAAGGATACTATTTTTTTTAATATTATAGTTTTTTAATATAAATATATTGAATAATTTTGTTTAATTTTTTTCTTATTAAAATATTTGTTTTATTGGGATTTAATTATTTGGTCAAATCTCTATGTGTATTCTATTATCTAATATGTGCATAATTTACTTCTATATTTTCATACATATTTTAAAAAAATTCCTTGATATTCCTTGTTATTATTCCTATTTCGAAAAACCATTCAATTTACAAGTTCAATCAGTAGCCACCAATAATGACATTTTTAATAGTTCCATGGTTAATCAGTAGTTAACAATCAATGTTGTCATCATTATGTTTTAATCAATATAATACAATTATGAATTTTTATTATTTACATTTTTTCAACCAAATATTTTAATGTTATTCATTATACATGGTATAATGTCATGCTTATCCTAACCAATCAACAATTATAATTTTTATTTTCCACTTTTAAATGGTTTTTACACATTTCCATTCTATATACATATTATAGTGAAATTTCACCATTTATTTATTTTCCTTTTACACTGTTACGAGAATTCTCATGATGTGATTTTAATATTACTATATATAAATATGTAATTTCACTATGTCATTACATGAAATTTAAATTTATATTCAATCTTTTTGAATTTTCATAATTTGCAATGAGAAATGTTATTATAAGAAGTGATTCATTAACATCCATAAATTATTGTTTATGGTGTTACAATGAACTCTCATTCTACCTACTTGTGTATAATCTTTGTTCCTACCATTATATAATATATTACATCCCTTAATTCATTATATGATTCCCCCACTTTTTCATATGATTATATTACTACTATTGATGCCTCTACTTTATTGAATAGCACTTACTCTAAAACATTAGTGAATTGATTATTTTGATGATTTACATTCATGGTTAAATTTACCTTAAAATATAAAATTATATTTATGTTGGTATTTATTTTTTTTCATTAATGTGTTCTAGAAATGTAATATAATTATTGATTCTGCATGAAGACTATAATACACCACATTTTTGTTGTGTTCTATCATTTTTATATTTCTGTTCTCTCATATCATTATTATCTTTTACTCACTACCATTAATATATTAAATATTAATCTATCTATATATTAGATAATAATATTTAATAATGGATTGAACAATTTCATAAATAACATGTTTTAATATTTTAGTTTTCATATTAAATGAATAAATCAGTGTCTCCAAAACATTATGTGTTTCCATAAACACTATATGTTCATATTTCCTTATAGTAGATGTTATATATCTATTTTATGTTACAACTGGGAATATTTTGTTGGATTATGATATCCAATTCCATTAACTATAATAAATATATTATTACCTTTATATCTCTCTCTCACTGTATTTTATACAATTCATTACTATATTAATTTTGTAATCAAATAGAATTTCTATATTACTATACTAATATTATAATTTTATGTTCTAATTTGACAAATTATTATTAAGAATTTATGTGTATATATGAATTTTCATTTTCATTCTTCAGTTTTACAATATCTAATTAATATTTAACTTATAAAAATTATAATAAATTCTTATTTAATGAAATATTTGGATATTTTTTTACCATAATATTCATATAAATTAATTTCACCCACTGTTTTATATTATTTTCATAATATAACTCATTTTTAATGATAGTATTTTCTGTTGAAGATTGTAATGGTATGTTTCTTTCAATTTATACATTTTTTTTAAATTTTCTGGATGTTCAAATTATTCAATATAATGATTTCTCTGAAAAATAAAATTTAACAAATTATGCTAATTCAGATTAATGTCCAAAGATGTTAATGCATGATGAGTAAGGAATTTTAATGTTTTACATAGCCACTTTTTATTATCTTTTCCCATTTCCTATTATTTTTTTTATTCATATTAATTTATTTAGTAATAGTAATATTGTTCATATTTTTAATGGCTATTTAGAGAGTTAATGAGTTCACCTTTTTGTTAGTTTTTCTTCTACTTTTGTAATTATAACAAAAAATTTCATTAACATAATTATATCTTCTTTTATTCCTATAATCATGATTTCCATGCATAATATGTGTATTATTATTTTAAAATTGATAACATATTGTCCCAAACTCCATCATTAGATTCCTAATACCCAAGATCTTCATATCATTATCAACAGGCATATTTTAATCCCAACTTTTATATTTTCAGCATCAATAATATTGTATTTTTTATTATGTCATCAAATTTATAATCCTATTTATTTTATTATTGTACACCATGATAATATTAATGTGATTTTTCAGGACTAATTGATTTTCCTAATAATTTGTTATTACCATTTATGATCTATAATTGAAATATAAATTAAATAAATTATAATAAATTATCATATTTATTTGTAAAATAATATCTATAAAATCTAGATTCATTTTGATCAAACCATTCTATCCACTCCACCATTGTAATCATTGTTTAAATAATAAATAGTTAATAAACCATCTATTTTATATAGTCCATATGCTGTCAATATGCCGTAATATATGTATCTATAATAACTATGTGTGAACTATAATGTATTATCAACCAATTGGAATTGTTTTTTCACCAAACAATTTAATAATTTATCTTTTATCCATAGTACCCTATCTAATAATGTGAATCAATGACCAAAATAAAGACCAAAATAATAATAAAAGTGAATATTCATAGATTTTTTAATCCTAATTGATGTTAGTGAAGTGACAAAAATAATAAATTATATCTCTTAGTGATCATCCAAAATAAAAATAGTGAAAACTGATATGTATTTATCAAAAAATAATATATACTCGATATTATATTACTTTGAGAAATAATATTACATATGAAAAGTTTTGTTTTTTATCCATTTATATGAGGTAAATTTGTTTTTATATGTAAATTTTTCAAATGATTTGTTATTATAATCTATCATATATGATAAAAAATATATTTAAAATAAATAAATGCATATACTGTTATCAGTAAATGTATCCATATTAATATTAATTTTACTCCACCAGAAATACACAGTCACATTAGATCTAAACTAATATCACATATCACATTAACTATTTTATTTATGAACTAATATGTAATATGAATTATCAATATGTATTATTTATAGATAAATTTTTTGATCCCAATATTATATTAGAACAAACACGTGTTTAGAGCTAATATTGTTTCTGAATATATATATATTTCGATAAATAAATATTAGAATAAAAGTCATTTTTTTTATTTTGATCGATACATATTATTTTACATCTAAAATTATTATTTGATATGGGACAAAACTATTATTTTTACAATAATAGATATAAAATATATGTACTTGGAACACGATATATTAGACCATAATTTTTATTAATGATCATACAACATTTGAACAAATTTTAAAAAATTTCCATCAAAACTACCATTGCATATTATATATGCATAATAGATAATATTATATATGCATTGTATCCAAAAAAATGTTATTCCATTTGATATATTTAATTGTACCACCTGATTATATACAACATTACCATTTAGGTAATCTTCTCAAACATTTCACCTATTCAATGTGACTTTATTAATCGACTTTTCATGTTGTACCATTCAAGGATTTTTCAAATCCTTTGTTTGAGTTCCTTGAAACATTTTTCATTGTTTACATTAAATATATTTTTGATAAATAAAAATTATGTTTATTTTAAATAATTTCAATTAGGAAATGTGGATAATTTATAAAATGATAATTTTATCAATATTTTAATATAAAAACATCCAAAATTAAAATCTATTATTCACTATAATATTATCATCATACATATATATAATAATTTATTATATAAGTTTCCCATTAACTGATATTTGAAGGTATTGATGATCTAACTATTGTAATCATTTTCATTATGAATTATTTTTGGAATAAAAATCATGATGTGATATCATAACGTGTACTTTTCTATTACGTTTACATTCGTCATGTGTGTAACATCTCATTTATCAGTTATAGTATTTTATAAATCACTATGTGGTAACATATTTTGGTTGATATATATAATGTTATTGGGGTATTTTTATAGTCACTCATTGATAATTGATAGTAGGAATATATACAAAAATCCATGTTTGTATTATATTATATAGGATGATATAATTCTTGCATGATTATATGTAAGAAAATTTCTACATAGCAATTTAATTTCCCATAATTTTTATTTATTGAAAACAAATATACAATGAGAATTGATTCCATATTGTGGTGACCAAAGCACAAATCAAGGACATTCTCTCAAATTTTCTACAATGTCCCCATTATATTTTCTTAATTATTATTATGATATTTTATTTTTGATTCTTTTCTCATTGAGGGTGTTTTTTTGAACATGAATTCAGAGGATACCTGTAATTGAATATTATGGAACATTTTAGATTTTCAACATTACCCCAGTCTTTTCTATTGTTCTTTTGGTAGATATATAAAATTTAATTGGTCATCGGGATAGTTAAGGTAATATGTATATATGTGAGTAAATGTATTTCATAATGTGATAAAGTTACATGATAGTTACGGGTTACATGTTATTTAATGTGAAAAACAGTTCTTTAATCTGAGGTGAATTTCATTTAATGTAACTTAAAATAAAATTGTCTCATGACATATAAAAGATTACATGTCGTGTAATTCCTTGAGTTGCAGCCATTGGGCTACTGTGTGTCATTTTAAGGTATGATTTTAATTTTCAATTTTCTCTTCTCATAAATTCCTCTTACATGAGGTGATTTTGGATGCGTTACTTACTAACAAAATGATTCAGATAATGATTAATCATCATGTGTAGGCGTTTCTTCCCTCTAGGTTTTCTTTCCTCTTTGTTTCTCATATTATTTTGGTGCTGACACTGTTTTTTGGGGATTCATATCTACATTTTGTTTTATATCGATAATTTTATGTATATAGTCATTTCATGTTTTGAAAATGAAAATATTGTGTTTTCCAATCCTACTTGTAAATTGAAGATAGGTTTGCTACACACTTTAGTCAGATTGATCTATTCAATTATTAAAATTTAATAATCTTCATGTTGTCCTTATTTAATACATGATATGTGGAATGAAATTTATTATATGGAATTTAAAATGGGCATGGTACCACAACTATAAAAAATTTCATTGAAAATGAAATTTAATTGATTAGTAATTAAAAATATATTTTCAAACCATGAATAATTTTGTCTTGGATTTGAAAATGCATTTTAAAAAATGTAATAATGATTTTTGAAATAGAAATTGATTAAATTTTCACAGCGTTAACCATGTGGACATTCTAAAAAATACATGGGTATCCATAGTTATTATAGCACCACTAAAAGTTAAAATCATTTATAAAGATATTCTAGGACTATCCTTTAAGTTATATGTATCCTTCCATATGACTTCATAGGCTTTAGTGTGTCTAGAACGTATTATTCTATAGGATAGGTCATGACATGTAGGTGCATTGTTGGTTCTAGTTGTTTGTTTCAGGATAGTTTATTTTATTGATGTTTTCTCACATGTATATTTATATTCATTTTATTTAGCTTAATTTATTCATGATTTGGAATAATGTTATGCAATTTGGTAAAACTAATTTAAAAAAAATTATTTCATGATGATAAAATATAAAAATAAATATGAAATTGTTCTCTTGGAATGCTTAGATGTCTGCCTTCCAAATATATTAATTTGTTGTATCAATATTGAATCTATTTCTCACACCCTACATCAACCTGTGGGAGGATATAGATTTTTTTTAGGATTCATCTAACAGTAATAGCATTCATCAACATATGCATTCATATCATTACATTGTTTTGTCATTTTGGGATATTTTTTATAGGTGATATTTGGTGACATGAAGGCCAGTTTTATATAATATTATTTCATTTTAGTTTTCCTTATTTGGCTTAATTTTACTTCCAATTGATTCTACATTGTACTCTGGTTATGTTTCATTCATTCCTTATATTTGAGAAAAGATTTGTTATCTTTGTTTTACCCAACCCCATGATGGGATGGTAAGAGTAACAAGTCTGGTTGACTTAGGACTGTCTATTAATATTTAGTATCAAATAAGAAAATCAGCATAAGGTGTTTCAACAGTACATATGTTGGTTCTTTGTATTCGGTAGATTGGAGTAGGACTGTCTAATTCAGATATTAGCAGCAGAATAGGGGCCACTTTTTTTCATTCCCATTACTAAATTTAATTTTCCATGGGTCATCATGAAAATCATTAATATGTCCACGACTGGGTATTTAAGATCATTTGAATAAATTATATGGTAGTTTTATTAAAACTAGCCGATATTTAATTTCCCGAATCAAAGTGAATGAAAAGTCATTTGAATAATCTAAATATGGAATTCCATTAGAGGGTCCTATTCAATTAAAAGGGTGCTTCATTCTAATGAAGTGATTCATCACTAATTAAAATTTATATTATTTCAAATCATAATTATAGATTATTGATTTTTGGTTTAATGTTTTTGGAATTTTCTCATGGCTGATTTTTTTTGAATTATGTTTAATATTAAAATGCCACATATAAGATTTATTCCAAATAAAATAGTGGAATTTGTGATGTAGGTTCTTCTGGATGATCCTTTATTGGAGTCTACATTGGTTGATGTAGTGATTTGTACAATTCATACTCTAGGTTTAAAGGTTATAGTGAACAAGGGATAGGAAATGGATCATGGATTGGAATTTACAATGAATCATACACATGTAGTTTGAGGAGGCAATGAAACAAAAGAAATATAGGAAGGGATTGAATGGATTGATATGATCATTAATTTTTTTATGAATCCAGAGGATTCTCATGTGGGGTTTGACATGTATTTTATATAAGGACCATGATAAAGATTGTGGGACTCAATATAGTAATCTATGTATCATGAATATCTAACATGTGTTTCCTTCAAGAATAACATCAATTAATTATTTTATCCTGAGATGTTATATATGAAAAATACCCATATGTTTCTTACCTTGAAACAGGGGGAGAATACCATTCATTAGTACTCTATCAACATTTTGAGTTGGTGGATTTGAAAGTGGATCTTGTCACCAATGAATACCTGAAGTCTTAGAGGATTGTGATGGGGATGATGGATAATGATTGGTTGACTCTATCATTTTTTATCATCAATCCTTTTGGATATTGCGTATTAATATTATTTTATTGAGTAAAAAATAATTTAAATGATGGTATTGGGAGGAGCTTATGTGGGTGAAATAGTTATGCGGGATAGGTCTTCCATTATGAAAAGAAATTGCAGGCGTGGTCAGTTTTCTACCGAACAAGTTATATGGGATTCTAATAGACAAAAAACTAGTTATGTTATACTAGTGTGGGTGGTGAGGTCATACCGGGCCACACTATACATAGGATTCTACAATGTGTCGTCTTTGGGGATGATTAGGAAATATTAAGGGTTCTGTGATACGATGTCCTTAGGAATTAAATTTGGTTCCACTTTTGGAAAGGGGTCATATGTTCTTGTTGATGCTCCCAATCATGGTGGGTCTCATTCATATGACAAAAGGGACTTGTAGATGGATATGTGAGGTTGAAATATGCAATAATGATTTCACCAAATGAATCTAATGAAAGGATATATATAGTTAAACATAAAATTTATATTTCTTATTCAATTGTGATAGATTTTTTTGATACATGTTCTAACAATTCATTTATAATTTCGTGGTTTGATGAAATTTTATGTGTTAATTATATGAATATTTCATTATTCTTTGATATTTCCTTGAAGATGGTAAAAATTTATGAACAATAATTTAGATATCTGGTGCATCATGTGGGGATATTCAAAATTGATGGGGGTTCACACTTATTATTACATTATCCTATTATATTTGACATGATTATCAATATGGATTGGATGATTATCATAAGGGATAAGATTGACTATTATCATCACATTGTACAATTCTTATCTACTGATGGGGTCACTCATGTTTTTCAATGTTATAGGGATTCAAGATTGGGAAGGTAAGGTAAGTATGTTCCTTGTGTAGGATTAATCTCATTCTCTATTTTATAAATGTTTCTTGAATCAGGTGACACATGGTGAAGAATTCAACTACCTTCTATTTCATTAGAATGCCATAAGGACTTTCTAGATAATTTTTCGGGATTACATCCACATAGATAGGTTGAGTATAATGTTGACATATTTCATGGAACAATTATTATTACAATTCCAACCTATCAACAAACACTTGTGAGTTCGTTTAACATAAATTTACAGCATAAGGATGTGGAGGGGGAGGATTTATTTTTCCGCAGAAGTAACCATTAGCTTCTCTTGAACTCTTTTCAAATATGGTAGAATTGATAATTCTACAATGTAATTACTATTGAATGTTGAATAATTTTATTGTTAAAAAGTTATATTTTCCTAGAATTTATGATCTATTTGAAAATATTAGAAGTGTTTTTTGGTTTTCTAATATTGATATTTAGATGGGGTAAACCATTGAATGTTCGACAAAAGGATATACTCAAGACCACATTTTTTAGTCAATATGAAAATGTTTGGTTTTTTGTATTCAATTATCATAAATATTTCTCCTACAGTATTCATGGATTTGATAAAATGAATCCTCTATTGATTCTTGGACAAATTTTTTTATAGATAATCTCATTGTGTAATCCAAGATAGAAGTGGAGAAGATAGATCATATTGATATCATTATCCAAACATTTCTTGAAATCGTCTGTATTTTATGCTTTCCATGTGGTGTTTTGGATCTGGGAAATGAAGATGCAGGGGAATGTGATATCTGAGATGTATGTCTTAGTAGATCCTAAAATGGTGTAATAATTTTTGTATTTGGATAAGTATATGATTTTAATTATATTCCGAGTTCAGTGGGATATATGGTTACTATAGATGGGTTGTTTAGGAATTCTCCAAGATCACATCTTGTATGATAGATATAAATAGTAATCGTGAGATTATTGAATGGAACGAATTACGTTATAAATATTTTGTGGAGATGAATATGTGGTTTATATCAGTATCATTTTTTATACCTCTGGAACATGGGTCTAGTTATAATATAATTTATGATGATTTTGGTGTAATTTTGATTTCTTGATTTGGGGATAACCAGCTATTGATTATGGAACTCAAAAAATACACCCTCAGGAGAAGAACTAACATACATAAGTTCTTTAGTCAGTATCTCTTATGCATGCTCTGAATATGTGGAATCATAATATATTTAGAGAGAAAATTATTAATTATTTTGATCAAAAACCCTGATGTGTTATTTCACTAGAAAAATATGAACATAAGTTTCAGATTCTCGGTTGAGTATCTTCCGAACAATAATATTGATACCATATATACCCCTGAAATGGAAATGTGACAGATGATACATTGAGTATCAAATTTACAACAGAAACGCTGATGGAATAATTTCACTAGTGTTATCTAATGAGATTATTTTCACTGAAATGAGTTAATTATTTGAGGAGGAAAGTGTGAATGTTTTATTAGTTTTGATAAATATTTACTTGTCTTTGGATGCGTGAGGTTGACTCAAGAATAAGAAGAACTGTGAGAGAATATTCATTGGAGAACTCTGAAATAGTGGGGAGGCCTCATGCAATTTGTCTCGGTATCCCAATGGTTCTTTGGGCATCCATATTTGAATGGTTTTTTTCCTTGTTACCAGAATTTTTATAAAATGGAAAACAATTCTGTTGATTCATAATCACTAAGGATACAATGATATACAACAATTTGAGACATCAGTATTGTTGTCTATGGATAAGGTGGTCAGTTGTAGATTTTGTATTATGGTTTCTCAGTTTTCAAGGATAATGGTGGAACACAAGAGACACATAGGTTCATCCCATCATTTACACATTCCAGTAAGGTAGTCGAATGAGATCTAAATATATTTATTCATTGTTATCCCATTGACTACTAGTTAGAATGATTCGATTTATATTATTTTTTACAAACTCAATAAATAGGAATATTTTACACCAACAGAGTAGATGATAGATGTGGATCAACAAAGGGACTTGTTTTTCAAAGAGGCTATGATGACTTCTTGGGTTCTCTCCTACAATATTTGTGACATGGCCTCAAGGTTAAAATATAGTTATTTTAAAATTCTAACTAAGGTAATGGGTTCATTGTTGAAATTGAGCATGGCTTATCTTCGAAAAATTGATGGACATATAATGTGGTTTATCAATGTTCTTAAGGATTTCCTCCATGCTCATGCCCCTGATTTTTGTTTCTGTAGGAAAGAAATTTTCCATTGTCTATGTTTTTATATAAAATTAATTATCATTAATAAATTATTATAGATACCTTTGATACTATGTTTATGATGTGATTTCGTTCTCCTGTGACTTGGTTGGAGTTGGGTGATAGGTCCATGTTTGGAATGAGTGTTTTTTTGGAGATGATTGTTATTGTTTAGTTGATCCAGTGACATTTGATCAAGACAAAAAATCATATGAAATTTTATAAAGGCTTTCTTTATAAGACACAAGAGTTTGATGTTGTGGATATGGTCATTATCAGAGCATCATCTCACATGGAAGACCATGAGTTGGGTAATCGGAGTAAGATTGTAGAAAGATTTGTGGGAACCATTGATATTGTTAAGCAACTAAAGAGAGTGGATTATTGGAAGTTGTTACAATTTATAATGACTTATATACATGATTTATTTCATGATTCCAAGATGAGGATGTATATACTATATCCTTATCTAGTGAATAGATGTTAATATGTAGTTCATGAAGCTGGAACCACATTGGTTGAGTTGGATGTCCAGATTATGGATCACAACGATAATGTAATACATGGTTAAATGACAATATTTTCCCATGTAATATGGATTTGAATATTGGTTCACCATAATAGGTGTGATCAAAGGTCATTTATGAGTCATTAGTGGCCTTAAATTTTTTTTTATCTAGGTTCTTGAGCTATTTCATGGGTTAGAAGAATATTATAGAGGGGATATTGTAATTACCTTTTACAATTCTATGTGGAATATTATAATAATTTATACTATTTTCATTTAATAATCAAGCATGTGTATTTGAACTTTAATTCGGAATGACACATGTAATGGTCAAGTCATTGATCTGATGTATTTTCATCTTTTCCATAAACTTATTTTCTACTCACAATGTGTAATGGGATTTCACAATTTTTAATTGACACTGAACATATGTCTTAATCATACATACAATGAAGATAATGTTACACAACATGTATTTCCACATTTAGTAATGTTAGAAATCATATTTTTTTACTGACATAACACATTTTTTAATGTAATATAAAATAAAAGGGATTCACAATGTGTAAAATATTAAACATTTTTTAATTACCTATGTTGAATATTTAGGTTTTTATAGTGTTTTAGGTGCTATTTGATTTTTTTTCCTTTTTTCTTCTGTCTAGAGATCTTATACAATGAAATTTTGAGTGTATTTATTTCCCTAGGATCGACCCATTTAGAAATTGATCAATATGGTTAGGAATATAATCTAATAGTGTATTCTGTCGTTGTAGTTTATCACTTTTTTATGGGCGTGGAATCATTTTTATAGGGATTGGGAATCAGATTGTCTTTTCAATCTATCCTTTTCAGTCTACAATTAGGTATTTTCCACTAGGTGATGATCTTATATTTCTTTCAATCATCAATAAAAAAATAGGTTATATTTTCCATTCGTTATAGTATGTGGATATGTTCAATTTTTATAATTTCATGAATTTCTAGATGTTCTTACTAATTTATTAATATTTTAAATGAAATTTTATGTATTGAAATTTACAATTTCATGATTATTCATTTAAAATGAATATTTTCATTGAAAATAGAAATTTTTTATTTTTAACTCAAAAATAGAACTAAAATATTTTAATAAAAAGGTATTCTATTGGAGAAAGGAATTATAAAAATGTGATGATGGAATTTTAACATAAATTGACCAACATTATATACTGAGAACCCTCGGTATATCAGGATAGATACAAAGGCTTCCTATGTTTATGTGGATCCACTAGGAGGTTACCTCTTAAATTTTGATGTTCGATGGAAGGACTTTCTATTAGGTGGATCCAACCATATTCCTTTAGGCTACTTCTTGTATAGTATGTATTTTCCAATAGGCAATATCCCTGCTGGATGGTGAATTGTTTTTTAAGTTTTAGATAATAGTCTATTTCATTGAGATTATCTAGCATTTTTACTTATATTCATTATTTTGACATTCTATTCTTCTATCATTCGACACATGTTATTCAATTTTCGTAATCACAATTATTTTTTCATGATAATATCATGATTTTTATTTATTAAAAATATTGTAGAATTCCATTGTTTTATAACTTGGACTTGTGGATTCCTGTAATTAGAACATGTATAAGAAATATAGGTGTATATTTTTTTGGATCTTTGTCTTACACACTACATCCCATACTGCTGGATATATAATTTATCAAAATTTCATTAAAGGGAAGATAATTTGGTTGTAATATGAAATCTCTTTACATTTCTATATCAATTTGGATTTTTTATGGTTGCATTTGGTCACATGGAGATTTATGTTAAATATGTGTCATTCTTCATGGTTTAGCCTATTTTTATTAAATATATATCCTATAGTTTCCTCTATGTTGTTTAGTTTTATCTCGTGTAGATATTATATATGAGACTAGATTTGTTTTATTAGTTTTACCCCACCCCGTTGTTGGATAACATGTGTGACTGATATGTTTTACCAGGGGTGGACTATTCTAATTTCACAAAAAATCTATATTTAACCATATTTAAATATTTTTTATTATCCTAATTCATTCATACTTTTATGTTAACATATTTATACTCCTAAAACTCTTCAAACAATTTAACATGTACAATTTGGTAACCCCAATCATAAATCATTATTGGGATCCTTGAAATTTGATTCATGTGGAATAACTATTATAAATGTATCAATATGTTTCAATAATAAAATATATAATTCATCTACCAAAATCTATTCTTTCATAAACACTTTTTAAAATAAGTATTTAAGAAACACACCTCTCAAAAACCTTAGGTATCTCACCCACTAAATGTTAGTATAATGAACAATCCCTAATTATATGATGTAATATAATACTATTATAAGGTGTAAAATACTCAATGTCACTCATGTAAAAGAGACCAACTATCCCTAAAAATAACTAATTTGGGAAACTAATAGAAAATTATTTACCATTAATTTATAGTATTTCATTCAGTTTCATTTAGATTATATACTCATCTTATCATTATGGTTTATTTTCAATTGGTACAGAATAAAATATCTATTTTGAAGATATTTAATTTTATGGTTTTTTATCTTTCACGTGTATATAAATATCATATATAATTTTTCTCTTATTGTCTCTTTTTTTGTTATAATTTCCATTATTTTGATGCGATATTTTTCCTTGTTGTTAAAAGGCTTAATCATGAAATCTTTATTTGGTGTTCATGACCAAAATAATTTATTTTAATTATTACGATTTATATTCAATGATTTTAATTTGATGAAGGCATCTAATATCCATTCATGCCTTTCTATATTCTAATATAAATTTTTTCTAGGAAAGAAAATTTTGGAGATATTTTCTATAATATATAAATTAATTAGAAATGTTATTCAATGTCTTTGATATTATTCTTCATTTTTTGATGTAATTATCCTAGTTTTTTAGAATATTTTGTTTTTTTACATGTGTTGGTATTGGTTCTATATATATGTAAACATTTCATTTTGGGATAGTAAGATTTAGTATAATGGTGTCCTCCTACAATTAAACATAAAAGATTTGATCTTTCATATAATGGTGGTCCTCTAACATCAATCATATTGTGTTTTCCAATAAGTGATGTAGATATTGAAACTTCAATAATAGAATAGTGGTCTAATATGATGGGTATTTTATTCTTGTTTAGATCTACTAATATAGACAATAGTTCATGAGAATTGATGTTGATTCCACGATATTGACACACGATTATTTCGAGACATATATTATAGAGGAAGTTTCATTGAGTTATATATAAAGTCACTTATTTTTTATAAATGTCTAAACATGGTTTTATATGTTTCTTGAAACATGATGTATTTTATGATATCCTCATGTAACTAAATTATATTTTAACATCAACTAGAATCATCGTACTTTTCTATATCATATAAGCTAAATTTTTAAATATTATAAAATAAATAAAATAATATACAATATATAATAAATATAATATTAAATTTTCTTATGTATAATAATATATTATACAAAATTAGATTGATAAATTAAATAATAAATTTAATAAAATTTACAACCACCATCTAACAAATGATTTTCAATAGAATATTAATTGCTGATATTGTTTATAAATATTAATAATTTTGTCAATAAATAAATTATTTGTATTTATCTATTTAGAATCATTTTTACCTAAATATATAATGTCATTTGCTATTATTATAATTGATACATAATTATTACCTCTATCACAATCACATTTAAAGAAATATTTTTTTTAAAAAAATAAATTGATATATATGTCTATAAAACTATCTTCCAAGAGAAAAATAGCTTTTACCCACAATAATACCCCTTTCGATAAAAGTAAAATATTTTGTAGATTCCATTCTATTTTTTCATGTTTTGTATTAGTTTCTTAGAAATTTTATTATTTAATGGAATAATTATGTAAGGAAATATTTTCTTTTATCATCACAATTTTTAGTATTAATTTATCAATTAATTTTAAATGATTTAAGAAATAATAATATAATATTATTTGATTCAGTGAAATATTATCTAAAATTTATATATATTATATTTTATTTAATATAATTTAATTACTGAGTTTATGATAATATATAAGACAACATAGAATTCCATTTATAAACATTAATAAAATTTAAATGGACTTTTGGACCACAGAACTTTGATAAATCATTATAGAGAACAACCAAAAAAGAATTATCAGACCTCCCACTTCACATTTTGACATTCAACCCCCCTTATAAATTTTTTTCCAGTGTTAAAAAAGTTAATGAAAATATTAAGAACCAATCATACAATAACCTTTTAAAATGGTCTGTAGTAAATATGAAATAAAAAGTTTCTTTGTGAATAAATAAAAACGGGGAAATTTTAAGATATTGATTTTGGCACCAACAACATAATAAATTAAAATTAAATATTAATAGTATTTTGTAATTTTAATTATTAAAATGAATAATTAAGTATGAAAATATTATCTTTTGTCATCTTTATTTTTTTATTTGATTTATAAATTATCATTTAATAGTTCTCACAAATAATAGTTGTTAATAAATAATTTTAAAAAACATTATGTAATTCCCATATATAATACATAACAATTAATGTGATAAAAAGGATTCCTATTTCACTCTTATTAAATAACAATATACATAAATAAATTATTTTAAAATCCATATAATATTACCTTTAGTCCAAAAAAATAGATAAAAATATGTTACATATATTTTATGTAAGGAATTAATATTTTAAATACATTAAACAATAAATGGGAAATGAATATATAAATTCTATATACATTTGGGGGAATGTTTTTCATTTCAACAATTGTTTTCAGGCTGATGGCTCTATTATCCTAACCCTTATGCACTAGATCTTCACATTCCTTACCCAATAAGCTTACATTCTATCCTCATCACTTCCACCTCTCCACCATTGTGGTTGTGGTGATTTCATATCAAATATAAGAAAAAACCAAACATTAAATCTATATTTGAATCATTTTCTTCTATAGAAATTTCAACAAACTAGTATTCCTACATTTAAATTATTATTTAAACCCATATAGGCTTCCAGTTCACTATACTCGGTCAACGAAGCATGTAATTATGTCCCCTTACAACAACCCCAAATGTGTATTTCAACCTGATGACAATCCCAAAAAATGTTATTGGAGTTGGTTCTTCCCCCATGAGTAAAAAGAGAATAAGAAGAACGCAGTCCAATCTGATTAATGTGGCGGATTCATCCTTTTCTCATTAATAATTTATTTCACATAAACATATCAATTTCAAGGAATAGTAAGTCAACTATAATCATATTATAAAAACTAGTTCTAAGACATGGATTAATGTTGAGGACGAATTGAATATATATCCATCATCCCATGTTTTTTCTATCAACCCCATCTCATAGAATGTCAAACAAATATATCAAGACCTGACACATTCACAAAAGTGGAAGGAATTATAATAATTTTACGCCATTGATTGACATTTTTAATCATACTCCCTACCACCCTTACAGTCATCTATCTACACCGTTAGAATATTCTGAAATTAATTGATATAATGTATAAAATCAATCAAAAACTGTGATGGATTTTTAATGTATAAAATGAAGAAATAATATTGAGAAATATAGGAGATTGAATATATATATATAATATTGTGAAAGAGTTGTAGAATAAGAATACAATGATCTCAATTCATTTAAATTTAAACTCATTCCTGATTTCCCATCACTATTATGGAATTATTGGATCATATCCCCTTGATCATACATGGTAGTCATTATTTGGGATGTTATTTTATGATTTTTTTTTTAAAAAAAAATCATTATTTCATTAAAAAAATATAGATGTTTTTATAGTTGATTTGGATACATAATTATAAATTTTCAGTGTATATAATGAAGTTTTTTCCAGATGATAAATTTTATTGATTCTTTCAAACTATTTTAGAATGTCTTATTTTACACAGTGATTATTTTATGTTATTCTATAGATGTGGGAATATACATTTTTATTTTATTAAAATAAAAAAATGATGGGTTCATTATTTTTATTTCTTATTGTTTTTTATTGAATTTATTGTCGGATTCATTTTGAGCATTATGATTTCATATACCCAAAACACCAAAATGTACTAAGGTGTACATCAAAATAAAATAAATTAATTAATACTAACCCCATAAAATTAATACCTTATTCTATATATCTCATTATTATTATTACATTTATTTAACTTATTTGTCACCGTCTATTTAAAAAAACCCAATAATATGATTAATTCTATCAAAAATTAATAACTATAGCATGTGGAATATTATAAAATTAAAATTTTTAAAACAATATTATATAAAAACATACATTTTTTTCAAAATTGATATGGAATAAAAAATGAATAAATTTATATTTTAGAGGCCCATGCCATGATCTTATGAACCTACATGAATGTAGGTTGGCCAATGTAGTTATTATTTTTTTTAATTTAATGGAAATTAATATGTATTTCAATTTTGCTGGTGGCATTTATTTATAAAAATATATATCAATAAAAAAATTTATATATAATAAATATTATTTTATCAATAAATTATATAACTTTATAAATTGCAATACAATTTATAATATGATGTATAAATAAACTAATTCAAAAATATACATTAAGATGATGTACTATTGACAAATAATAATAAATTTACTATTCTAATATAACAGTAGTGGTTCATGTACTAATATACCAAATCCTTGATTAGTTTGGTAGAATGAGTACATGATTATGTATTATCAATATCTTGAATCAATTTCAACAAAACATAACAATGCCTCCCTCAAATATTCCCACTCAATGTGGCTGAACATCCATTGACTATGACCACTCAGTAGTACCTTTAATGTGCAAAATGGTGATCATTTTTATTACCATTATGGATGAGCATCGATGACTGAACATGCTATATACAGGGAAACAACGATTGAATGGGGTAATAAATTGAAATGATTGATGAAAAATATAGCTGAGAGATATCTATACTGCTAAGACAAACATGATCATATAAAAACATAGTTGAAAATTAATATATTGACATATTTATATTTTTTAACATATATAGAAACTAATTTAAATTATTGAATTTAAATCAATATAGTAACTAATTTATTAATTTGTATTTTAATCAAAACAATTAACAAAAATTTTGATCAAATTGATTGTGATATTTTTGGGTAAACCAACCCTGAGGCAGAATCTTTTGACCCCTTTATAATATTATGATCATAGTATGGAGAATCATGTTCCAAAATTTATTCTAATTTGGATTTATAAGAATTTATCTATAGAAACATGGAATGGGTACGGGTTAAGATAAGACCATAATGTAATCAAGAATTGGTGTTAAACATTACACCATGTCCTTATTATCTTAACAAAAATGTAATTTTATATAGATGTAGGTATTTTAAGAAAAATTAATATACATGTTTCATATTTGTTTATTAATAAAATAAATATTTAAAATAAATTAACAAATTTCATAAAAATTATATGTTCTCCAAAAATTAATAAATTTTTCCACTATGGTAAATGAGGTAGTCTCGGAACAATGCATTGGTCTAAATATTTTTTCAAAAAACAACATTCCATGTAATTACTAATTTTATTAGAAATTAGTAATTAAAATGAATATCCACATTGAAATAATTAATTTTTTAAATTATCAATTGTGCCATAATTTAATTAACTACATACAAAATGTCAAACCTAGGGTAACCAACCATTACCAAGATCAAACAAATTATATTTTAATTTGAACATCAATTTGGTGAAATTTTATTTCTTGTAAAATATCTCCACTTGTGACATAATATTATATGTTTCTTCTAGGTGTGGTTATTCATAGGGTTTTCTTCGGTTAGGAGGTTGTTTCTGATGCTTTCTATATGGTGAGAGTCACTCTATAAAGAACACTCTGGTTTGTTTCCCACAATCCCTCGTTCCCATGGCGAGTATGACATAACAAAAGTGATTTTCCTCTGGTAACGGTATGCATCCATCCCACTTGAACATTGTCAGAATCCTCCCCCAAATGCTTATGGAAGATGTGATCATGTTCAGGATCGTCATCGACATGCACATTGACTTTGACCCATTTGGAACCTCGATCAGTCAAATGGTATATTATGGGAAGGTTCCATTAGAGTAAAGGGAGAACCTACATAGCATACAGGGCAGCGTACTAGTATCCCAGGTTAACATTAAAATAATTTGTGAACTATAGGTGCCGAATAGGTTTTCCATGAAGTTTGGGTGCATCCAACATATATCGAAGTAAGTATATTTGGAGGTTTATGAAGAATGTAAACATTGTATTCTCCTCCAACTATAGCTTATTTTCATGACAGACAGCTTGGAAAAAATCATCTCTATTCTCCCAAATTACATCAGTATATGTCTGTCAATAGATTATGGCAAGCATTGGACAAAAACATTCCTTGAGGCAATTCCTTGGAATCCAATTTGGAAAATCAAATTGGATAATGCAGTTACCGAAGTGAAGGGTGGTAGTTGAGGATCCAAGGAATATCTGAGGAAAATAATGGGTTGGGTGGCTAGCATGGAACAAGTTTGTATTTTATCGGTTGGAGCATCACAAGCCTTGAATGTGCCTCCACCTTCTATGGAATGGTGGGCCTACATGGAGCCACATGGTCTAGCTAGGGAACTCTCGAGAAAGGAACTGAGGTAACGTTCAAATCCATATATTGTTGCCATATTCCCCTATATGTGGTCTCCATGGAGAATACAATGGTAGTATATGTCTACTAAATAATTTTGGCAGCAGTTAGTATGCACGAGGCATGATATTATTGTCAAAGTCTACATGAAGATGATGTATAGAGAAAACATTAATCAATGGAATTCATACCTAATACCTATTGATATTTACACAAGCCAATGAGGGTAGCATAGATAACCACACCACCAGGTAAATGTGATTCTTTTCTAGTATCATTACCATAAAAAGATTCCTTCTTAGGATAAAAGTATAGAGGAAGTATAAGAAGAATAAGAAGAGGGAGAATGTGAAGAATGTGAAGAAGGTGTAGAATGTGAAGAAGGTGGAGAAGAATAAGAAGAAGAATACTATGTTTAATTACTTGGTGGTGAGGGGCCTTCAGAAGCTCTCACTCACCAGCAAAGCTCTCGATAGAGCGACAAAATTATAAGATCTGATGCAGAACTAGGAAAGGAACATGAGGCATGTTTAAACTATTTATCCATTGGACATTAGTTTAACAAAATCCATATCCATCAACTAAAATTGTCCTATTTAGGAACAAATGTTTGAGGGTACCCAGGGAGTCATTCCCAAATGGGATGAAGATGTGACTATAGAGTCCGGGGAGCATTCTCAAGATCATGCCCTCGGGATCGAGCCTGGTGGGGTGCCAATTATGGTTTTAGTAGACGATAATGATAGAGTCCTTGGAGCCTTCTCAAGATCCTCTCCTATGGCGGCGGCTCCCACAATGATAGAGGCATTGGACACTGAATCACTTGGATCCCATAAGTCTATTTTCATTGTAAGTCATATTTGTTGGAGAATTCAGCTATCCAAGATAATGATTCCCAATGTAGTGATCACAAGGTTATAATGTTGTCACTAATGAAGAATGGAATCCTGATGAAGACCATGCTGAAGAACTATTCACTACTTTCACCGAATATATTCCCACTGAACTTGAGGAAAAAATCGATTCTGACTCAAATTCTAATGAGGAGATATATATGAAATTATTCAAGGAATGGATGTCCCTCAAACACTCTCTCAGCTAGCAACTGGAATAATGGATAAAATGGATTGGTTTGCTCCACACCTGGTTGTGAATTCTATGTGCTAGAGGGGTTTACGCTCAGCACCTTCCTCTAATAGTCCACCACTACGTGTATGGGAAGATACCGTAGAGAAATCAGTTCTCCGACATTTCCCAGTGCCAGAAAGAATTAGTGAATAACTAAGAATTTTTTATGGAGGATTACCAGGATCGACGTCATGAGGAGTAAACAAATGAAATAGAGGTATTCATTACAAACTGCTCCATGCCCATTGAGAAACTGAGGGACCAGCTGGTGGACATGTAACACTCGAGATTTTAGGAGAAATATTTTGTTTTTATGTATTATGTTATATGCATCATCAATGGAATCCTTCACTACACACAACAATATCTTGTCTTGTGTTATATGCGAGAGCAACCTTCCTCGATATCTTGCGTTGTAATTAATACCAATTTTCGCTAAAAAATGATATTTTATTTTAATATTATATTTGCTAACCGTTATGAATAGTAATACCTAATTTTTAATTTTTTTTAAATCTTATCATTCAAAATGGACTTCATTTCTGGATTCAGAATATCAAATGTACCCTAGGGTGAATTTTGTGTAATTTTCTGAAAACATTCAATTTTCTATGAATAGTGCAAACACTCAGTTATTGGTTAATACCGACATTTTAATTAAATAATATTTTTTTATTTAAATATATTTTAGGTCTACATAGATACAATATATCTATATAAGTTCAATGTAATTCATTGATGTAATTTTATAATAATGTAGATACATAAAAATTTTATTGAACTTTTTACCGTCTTTTACCATCCTCCTAAGAGAATTATAAATTGTAAATAAAACATAATTTTACCGCTTCTATTAGTTGAATTTCGAAACAATGAGAGACACAGTTTATATGAAGAAGTAAAATGTGGTCCAAAAAGATAAAAATAAATTTGGGTGAATAGTAACTTTTTTACATTTATTTACCACGGTTAAAAGTAAATAGTGTTATTAAGGGTAAATATTATATTATTATTGCCCTAACATATGTCCTAATTCTATTAGATAAGTTTTATTCGACCAAAAACAACCTTATTAATAAAATATGACCATTTAGGTCCACTTGGATTATACTAGGATACATATTATTAGTTTATTTAAAGAAGAGTTAAAAGAGTTAAAATCAATGTTTAATAACTAAAATATTTTTAATATAGGATTATACATAAGATAAATTCGACTATAAATATTAAATAGAAATATAAAGAGATTTACTATATAATGGTATTTTATTTATAATTTTTAGATATTAAATAAGTTTATTTATTTATGCACAACGATGGTGCAATAATTACCTTATTAATGAAATATTAACATAATTGATATTATAAATACACAAATAAATGCAATTTGAGACTTTATATTAATTAAAATAATATTATAGGTTAATATGACATGTTAGTATTGATTTAATTAAATTTTCTCAATACAATCATGTTGTTATGATTTTCACAAAAATCAATTACCAAATAGTGTCAAAATTGAAAAAAATAGTTTTTTTAAAATATTATATTATTAATAGTTATTTTATTTCATAAAATCTATGTTTAGGAAAAATGACTTATGTAAGGATATATATATTAATAGTGTACCACTTTTTTTTTGTTTGTCTTTTTATCGTATGTTTATTAACAATAAAGTATAAGAAAACAAGAAGACACAGTAAAAGTCGAATTATTTAACATAGAGTTTAATCTAAATGATAAGGTTAAAATAGTATGATAAACTTGGATAAAACCTATTATTTGAAGGATTTTAGACCCATAGTTACCTTATATTTGAAATATATCACTTTCAAACTATTAAACAGCGAATATTACTTTATTATAAAATAATATTTAATGTTTTTCTTATGGTGACCCTCTCCCGCCTTATAAAAGGGAACCTCACCCCTCACCTCTTTAAATAAATTAGAGCCTTCAAGCTCGGCCAAAACCATCCCATTTACATTCTCAAGTTCCATATAAACATACTAGAGGTCCTGGACTTCTTCAAAGACCAATTTTAGTTCCCTAAGAGAAGGTTTCCAAGAGGCGCGTCGAAATAGTGGTAATATCTGTTACTGATTCATTCAAATTTATTTCTTCTACTACTTCCTCTTATTTTGTTTTTTAATTATGAAGTAATAACATCAGTATCACTCATATATGGATATGTTATTATAAATATGAAACAATCCTATTTCACCTTTTATCGATCCTATGGAAAACAGAATCTCCGCGTGTGCATACGTACAGAATATCGTCTCTACGCCGTCGTGTAATCATTTTTCCACCACCTCCTTACATGGATGGGTATAATGGTGTAAAGATTAACTATATATTATTTTTGTAAATTTATATTGATTCTGAAATAGTATACATAAACTTCAATACAATTCCACGATCATGGGAATGATATCATCGCTCGTGCATACGTACGACCATCCATCTCCACGATGTGATGCAACTCTTTCTACATGATATTCATTGAATAATGATTATATAAATGAATATATTTAATAAATATGATATATATTACACTAACACCATTATTTAAATAAGTTATCTATATCCTGAAAAGAAGAATAAGAATTTATTCGTCAAAACTTACATAAGAACGTAAAGTAATGAACAACCGAATAACAAGTTGCAATGAAATATTACTAATATGAAGATGAGAATATGGCCATATTTGATGTCATATAAATAAATATGATTTTTTAATAAGTCAATGACATTATTTAAATAATCATACAAGAGGTTTGGATACATACGAATCATATCTGACCTGTGGTATGGGAAAATCTCAAAATCTCATTTTTATCTATGATTTTTTATAATTAAGAATTTAATGGGGAATATTTATCATCCACATCCATGTTTCCCCAATATGTAATATTATTTTTATCCTCCTACAATTTTTTATATCCAATTTTACCCATTGGTGATTTTTTATTAAATTATATGAATGAAATCTTTTGTCATTTTTAGTACGTGGTACTTTTTGACTTTTCCAGCCAGAGTACGTGAATAATGTTTTTTTAAATATACGGAATGAATGGATTTTTATGATTTCATAGAACATTATTTCCAAGAAGCTTAATTTACATGTTTTCAAGTTTATTTTTAATCAACATCTTTTAGATTAAAATTGTAAGACATGTTATGAAAGGAAATATGTTTTTGAAGTAGGAAGTATATTTTCCTCAAGAATGAAGTTCAAGTGTATTATAAAAATTATTTTATATCTACGATAATACAGGGTTCTATTTCTATCCATATTTTTACATTAATTTGATTATGTTATGATGGAATTAATTTTATGATGTCCTTTTATCTTATATGGATTATTTTATGATGCCATGATGTTAAAGAATCCCATTTTTATTACATAGGTTATGTTATGATGTATGATTTATAATTTTGTGGCACAGATAAGATTGGTTTCATTATGATATGGTTGAGACCTATATCTAACTCCAATGCATTGGTTAAAAATTTATATCTCATAAGATTGAAATGGCTGGAACAACATGTTAATCTGGTTCATTGATACAGGAATGGATGGAGGATTGCACTCGGTTTAGTAATGGACTTTGTCTGCTATGATGGTCTTGGAAATGAGCCTTGAATAACATGAAATGTTTTTCTATGATTATGTGTGTATTACAAAATGTTTCATGGTTTATGTTATGATTATTGCGATTACATTTCACCACTATGATTTATCCCATGTTATGATATTATGATCTCTTTTGAAGGTTATGATTTTCAAAATGTTATGTTCTTATGAATATGATATGATTGATATTTCTTTCGTTTACCATTACTAAGATTTTGAGCTCACCCTTCTGTATGTTTTCTTTTCCCCAGGTCACGAAGTAGGTTATTAAGTAGAATATTCCAAAAGGGACTATAGATATGATGAAATAAACAGGAGACAATGCATATGATTTATGAACCAGTCGTTTATGTTTCCCAGTTTCTACAGAAACTAAACCTATATGATCCTATCATGGTTTTGTTATATGTTGTAATAAGTATGATTCAATTATGATATAATAACCATGTATGTAAATTATGGGTCGTTATAATTTGTATCAGAGGAAAGGTATAATCATCCTTTGGAAACTAGGATGTGAAAGCCTTAGTAAGAACTCCAAGGATATCCCTAAACATAGAACACAATATTAGTGTTTTATAAATGGCCATGAAAAACCTAGGAGAAGACCTAATATGTGAAATTTTATTCTTGATTATGTTGTTTTCCTATTATGATTAGTGTTTCTCACACTATGCTTCATGGTTTTAGTCAATGGTTAGAACCTAAAGGAACCATGTTAATGCTGAATGCGATGGGAAAGGAAATGATTTCCCCCCTGAGCAACCAAATGTTATCGGAGCTACAATGAAAAATCATGTAGCCATGCTCACACAACGTTCTCAATCTATGAATCATGCAGGACTTACAAACAAGAAAAGGAAGGAGAAACATTCAGTTGAATCCTTCATGAGGCAGCATCCACCCTCATTCAGTGGGTCTACTGATCCATTAGTGGCTGAATAATGGATCAGTACCACTAAAAAGATATTTTCAGTTCTACAATATTCTAAACATGATAAAGTAAACTTAGTAGTATTTCGTTTGGAAGGTGAAGCTGATCTATGGTGGAATATTATCAAGAATACAAGGCCCCTAGATGAAATTGAATCCATGGAATGGAATGAGTTCAAGAACTTGTTTTTCAATTTGTACTTACATAGTATTATTCGAGAAATGATGGAGAAGGAGTTTATTGAACAAAAGAAAAAGGACGATGAATCTCTTTGTACCTACGAAGACAATTTTATAGGTCATTCAAGGTACACTTCAATAATTTTTATCCAACCTGATAGTAAGTTTGATCGATTTTTTAGTTTCCTAAAACCAAGTCTTGAAAGGGTGTTTTCCATAAAGGACATCAATAGCTTCGAGGAAATTATTCGATGTGCTTTCAAGGATGAGATGGAGATTGTAGTAACCCATCAGTCATATGGGGTTGATAAAAAGTGGAAAATGAAATTCAAAGGAAAATATAAAGACAACAATAAAAATAATATGACTTTTCCTTTATGCTCAATGTGTAGAAAGAAACATGGAGGGAATTGACTTAGAGGGACACGTAAATGTTTTAAATATGTAAAAGAAGTTCATCAGTATTTCCAATGTCGCAATGATGAGAAGAAGATGTCTAATGATGCGAATAAAGAGAAGGCTACACAAAATGGACATCCTACACTTCAATGTTACTAGTGCAAGGAAATGGGGAAATATACCAACTAATTGACTAATCCAAGGGTTGTTGATGATGATCGACGTCAACAAACTCTTTGGGACAATGAAAAAGGAAAGTCACATTCAAATTCTATCGGTGATGTGGAGTATGATAATGAAGTGGTGAAAGGTACACTTACCATCCACTCTAAATCAAGAAATGTTTTATCTGATACTGGATCCACCAACTAATTTATTTCTGAGAACTTTTCTAAGGTTATTGCCATATTACCTCCACAGTTAGATAATGAGTTAGTTGTGACAACCCCTAATGGCCTAATATTCGCATCAAATGTTTACAATTCCTCTCCGATTGAAGTTTGTGGGAATGTGATACCTAAAAATCTTCTGATCCTTCCTATAGTGGAATTTGATGTTATTCATGGCATGTATTGGATTTCATTATACAGATCTCATATCAATTTCCAAAGAAGTGAAATCACATTTAATATTCCCGATCAATCTACTATCATCAATCGATGAAAGGATTAATATAACCTTATAGTGGAAAATTAATACATCTTATAGGTATTTATTCCAATAAATCTAGGTTATTTATCTCAAATGGTTGGAGAGAAACTCACGATTAAGAAGACACCCAATTTACGGGAGTTTGATGATGCCTTTCCAGAGGAATTTCCAGGTCTTCCACTAAATCGTGAAGTTGAGTTTTCAATATAACTTATGCCAGGTGCTATGCCCATTTCAAAGAGACCTTATAGAATGAACCCCATTGAGATAAAGGAATTGTAAAAGAAACTCCAAGAGAATCTTGATAAGGGATTCATACACCCTAGTGCATCACCTTGGGGAGCACCTGTTATGTTAGTTAAAGATAAATATTGATCAATGAGACTCTGCATTGATTATCGAGAACTTAACAAGATCTCTATCAAGAACAATTATCCTCTCCCACGCATTGATGACTTATTTGACCAACTACACAGAGCTAAATACTTTTCCAAGATTGATATTCATTCATGGAATCATCAATTAAGTGTCAAAAGGGAGGATATACCAAAGAAAGATTTCGGTACAAGGTATGGAAACTAAGAATTTATAGTGATTCCATTTGTTCTTACTAGTGCCCCTTATATCTTCATGGATATAATGAATAGAGTCTTTAGAAACTATCTTGATCATTTTGTGGTAGTAATTATAGATTATATTCTTGTCTATTCAAATAGCAATGAATAACATGAAGATCACTTGAGAATTGTATTAAAGACCATAAGAAAGGAGAAGCATTCTGCTAAATTTAGAAAGTGTGAATTTTGTCTTCAAAAAGTTTCATTTATGCGTCACATAATCTCAAAAGTGGGGATATATATGGATCCAGTTAAAATATATGTTATTGAAAGATGGTCGAGACCAACAAAGGTAACTGAGATTTTATGTTTTCTTGGTCTATCTGGATATTGTCAACATTTTGTGAAATACTTGTCAAGGTAATCTAATCCACTCACCAGGTTGACATGAAAAGGAGTTAAGCTCGTTTGGACAGAGGAGTGTGAAGATAATTTCAAAGATTTAAAACAAATGTTATCCAATGCACCTGTGCTCAGACTACTGTGTAGTATAGAAAGTTTTGTGATCTACAATGATGCATCCATGAAGGGACTGGGGAGTGTTCTAATGAAAAATGATATGGTGATATCTTATGCCTCACTAAAGTTGAAAATCCTTGAAAAAAATTACCCAACTCATGATTTCAAATTAGTTGCAGTAATATTAGAAATAAAAATATGGATGCATTATCTTTATGGTTAATGGTGTGATAGTTATACTGATAATAAAAATATGAAGTATATTTTCACACAAAATGAGATGAATATGCGCCAAAGAAGATGGTTGGAGTTGATTAAGGACTATGAATGCTCAATTCATTATCACCCTGGAAAGAAAACAAGGTGGCAGATACATTAAGCAGACAAGGCCATTCTATCTTATCCATGAAAAGGATCACAAAAGATCCAAAATTTATGCATTTACAAAGGATGTATCTTGGAATTATAATAGAATGGGAAAAATCTTATCTTTCTCAAATGAATGTTCAACCATCAATACATGTGAAGATTGAAGAGGCGCAGAAAGAAGATGTAGAGTAACAAAAGAATGTAAGAAATGTTCCTTAATTCCAAATTGATTGTGACTAAATAATAAGGCATTGGAATCAGGTTAGTGTTCCTCCCATCCCATAATTAAAGAAGGAAATATTTGGTGAAGCTCATAGTTCTTCATTCTCTATTAATCCTGGAACCATGAGTATGTATAGGGACCTGATAGAGTACTTCTAGTTGGATGGCATGAAAAGAGATGTTGCTGAATATGTCTATCGATGCTTGGTTTGTCATCAAGATAAAGATGCTAGACAGAAGTCTAAGGGGATGTTACAACCATTACCCATACCCGAATGGAAATAGGAAAACATCACTATGGACTCTGGCACCAGACTTCCTAAAACATCCGATGAAAATAATGCTATCTGGGTTATAGATGATCGTCTTATGATGTCGGTACACTTCATTGATATTAGAGAATATTTCTCTCTCGATAATCTTGACAGGATATATGTAAAGGAAGTGGTAAGATTGCATGGATTACCACTTTCCATTATATCTGATCGGGCTCTGAGGTTTACCTTAATGTTCTGGGGATGTCTTCAGAATACTTAAGATACAGAGTTGAGTTTCAGTACTTTCTATCATCCTCTAATAGACGTTCAATCTGAGAGAACAATTCAAACTCTATAACATATGTTATGAGCTTTCACTATGGATTTAAAAGGTGGTTGGGATCAACACCTACCATTGATGGATTTTTTTATAATAATATATTTCACTCTAGTATTCAGATGGATCCTTATGTCTCTCTATGGAAAGAAAAGCAGGACTCCAACATGCTGGGATGAAGATGGGGAATGAAATCTATTTGGACCTGATCTTGTTGATGAGAGGATAGAAATGATCAGATATATTCAAAAACACATAAGTGAAGCTTAGAGTCGACAAAAAAGTTATGCCGACAACTGATGAAAAGAACTAGAGTTTGAAGTTTGTGATAAACTGTTCTTATGTATATCTCCTTGGAAGAGAGTAAGGAGATTTGGAAAGAATGGAAAGCTAAGCCCTAGGTATATCGGCCCTTTCAAAATATTGTATTGTTTTAGGATGGTAGCTTACCTATTGACGCTTCCACCGAATATATCTCAAGTTCCTAATGTGTTCCATGTGTCTCTCCTAAGAAATTACATACCCGATATTTCACATGTACTATTCTAAGAAGTTGTACCACTAGACAATGATCGTTCTTATGATGAACAGATGATAGAGATTTTAGATCATAGAAAAAAAATTCTACGGAACTAGACCATTCACTTAGTGATAGTTTTATGGAGGAACCACCAATTAGAAGAAGATACATGGGATATTGTGGATATGATGGGGTAGAGGTATCATCATCTGTTTGCAAGAAGTGACGAATTTCAAGGGCCAAATTCATTTTAAGTGGGGTACAATGTAACACCTGAGATTTTATGAGAAATATTTTGTTTTTAGGTATTATGTTATATGAATGACCAAATGAATCTTTCAATACACATAACTCTATCTTGGCTTGCATTATATGCAAGATCGACCTTCCTCGACAGCTTGCATTGTACGCAATACTGATTTTCACTAAACAACGATATGTTATTAAAATATTATAATAACTAGCCATTATGAATAGTAATACCAAATTTTTGAAATTTTATAAATATTATCTTTCAAACATGACATCGTTTGGGATTCAGAATATCGAAATTAGCCTAGGGTTAATTTTTGGTATTTTTTTGAAAACATTTAATTTTTGATGAATAGTGAAAACACTAAGTTATTAGTTAAAACAGATTATTTATTTAAATAACCATGATTTTTATTTAAATTTATTTTATGTCAAAATAGATACATAATAGTTATATAGGTTCAATGTAATTAATTGGAGTAATTTTATAATAATATAGTTACATAAAAATTTTATTTAACTTTTGACAGTCTTTTACCCACCTCCTATGAGAATTTGCAATTGTGCATAAAACTTAATTTTACCGATTATGTGAGTTGAATTTAGAAAATACAATAGATATGGATTATATCAAGGAGTAATATTTGGTTTAATAACATAAAAATAATTTTTTTGAATGGTAACATTTTACTTTTTTTTACCCTGGTTAAAAGTAAATAGGGTAATTAAGGGTAAAAATGATATTATTATTAACCTGACACATGTACTAATTCTATTGGAAATGTTTAATTCGACCAAAAAAACCATTGGAATAAAATATTCCCTATTAGGTCCACATGGATTATATCAGGACATTTATTGTTATTTTATTTAAAGAAGAGTTAAAGAGTTAAAATCGATGATTAATAACTAAAACATTTTTAATGTAGTGTTATACATAATATTAATTGGACTATAAATATTAATTAGAATGATAACAATATTTCCTACATAATGGTAATATATTTGAAATTTTTAGACATTATATTATTTAATTTTGTTATGTCACAATGATTATGCAGTAATAACATTATTAAGAAAATATTAACATAATTGATATTATAAATACCCAACTAAATGTAATTTGAGTCTTTTAATGAATTACACTAATTTTATATGTTAATATAACATGTTAGTATTGATTTAATTAACTGTTTTCGAAACAATAATGATGTTATGATTTTGACAAAAATCAATTACCAACTTGTTTACAAATTGATAAAAAATAGTTTTTAAAATAAATATTATATTATTAGTTGTTATTTTGTTTTCTAAAAATATATGGTTCAGCCAAATGAATTAGATAAGGTTATATATGTTAATAATGAACCAGATGGGTTTCGTTTGGCTTGTTATAGAATTTTTATTAATCATGTAGTGAATGAAAACAAGAAGACAGGGTAAAAGTCTAATTATTTAACTTAGAGTTAAATCTAAATGATAATGTTACAATAGTAACCTAAACTTGCCTAAAACCGATGGGATGAGAGTATTTAGACCCAAATAGACTTTATCTTTGAAATAAATCAATTTGGTGCTATTAAAATCCTAATATGAATTTATTATAAAATAATATTTTATGTTTTTTCTAAGGTGCCCCTGTCCTCCCTTATAAAAGAGCACCCCATCCCTCTCCTATTTACACAATTTAGAGCCTTCAAGATCGTCCAAACCCTGACCATTTCCATTATAAACATCCCTACAAACTTAGTAGAGGTCTTGGTCTTTTTCAAAGACCAATTTTAGTGCCCTAACAGGTGGTTTCCAAGATGCGTGTCAAAAAATAGGTAATATCTTTTATCGATTCTTTCAAATTTATTTCTTCTTATACTTCCTCTTCATTAGTTTTTTCATTATGAAATAATAAAATCAGTATCACTCATATACTGATATGTTATTATAAATACTAAAAAACCCTATTTCACCTTCTATCTATCCTCCGGAAAACGAAATCTCTGCACGTGCGTACCTACGGAATACCGTCTCCACGCCGTGGTGTAATCTGTTTTCCAACACCACCTTACATGAATGGGTATAATTGTGTAAATAATAACAATATTGAATTATTTTAATGTAATAATTATTAGAAAATAGTATACACACACTTAAATACAATTCCACGATCATGGGAATGATATCATCGCTCGTGCGTACGTACGGCCTACCATCTCAACGGTGTGATGTGACTCTTTCTACATGATCTTCATTGAATAATTCTTATATAAATTAATTTAATGAATAAATAAGATATATATTACAAAAATAACATTTTGTAAATGAGATATATATAACATAAAAATAAGAATAATAATTTATTCGACAAAACATTCATATGAACATAAAGCAACGAACACCTGAATAACAAGTATCAATGAAATATTATTAATAAGAAGATATGATGATGATCATATATGATGTAACAACAATAAATATGATTATTTAATAAGTTGATGACATTATTTAAATCATCATAAAGGAGGTTCGGATACGTACGAAGCATATCATACCTAAGGTAAGGGAAAATCTCGCAATCTCATTTTTATTTGAGATTGTTTATAGTTCAGAATTTAATGGTGGAATATTTATAATACACATCCATGTTTTCTCAATATGTAATATAATTTCTATCCTCTTATAACTGTTTAAAGCCAATTTTACCCATTGGATTGTTTTTAGTAAAATATATGAAATGAATCTTTTTTAATTTTTAGTCTGAAGTACTTTTTGAATTTTCCGGCTAAAGTATGAGAACAATGTTTTTTAACTTATATGGAATGAATGGATTTTTATGATTTCATAAAACATTATTTCCAGGAATTATACATTACAAGTTGTCATGTTTATTTGTTATCTACTTATGTTAGTTTAAAATTTTATGACATGATAATAAATGAAAAATGTTTCTGAAGTAGAAAAGATATTTTCTTCAAGAATGGAGTTCAAGTGTTTTATCAAAATTATTTTCCATATATAATAAAATAGGGTTCTATTTCAATCCCTAATTTTACATTTATTTTTTTATGATATGGTGGAATTAATTTTATGATGTATTATTATCTTATATGAATTATGTTATGATGGAATGATGTTTAAGAATCCCATCATTATTACATGGGTTACGATCTGATGTATGATTTATGATTTTCTAGTACTCAGAAAAATGGTTACATTATGAGATGGGTGGGACCTATATATACCTCCAATGAAATGATTAATGACTTATATCTCATTAGATAGACATGGATGGAATGACAAGTTAATCTAGTTCAATGATACATGACTGGAATGAGGAGTGAACTGGGTTCAGTAATGGACTTTGTCCGCTATGATGGTCTTAACATTGAGCCTCAATTATTATGAAATGATTTTCTTTGATTATGTGTGTATGCCACAATGATTCATGTTTTATGTTATGTTTCTTGGGATTACATTTCACTAGTCGGATTTATCCCATGTTATGACATTATGATCTCTTTTGTTTGTAAAGATTTTCAAAATGTTATGTTCTTATGAATATGATATGATTGATATTTCTTTTGTTTACCCTCACTGAGCATTTAAGAACACCCTTTTGTTTGAGTTCTTTTCCACAGGTATGAAAGAATAGTATTAGGTAGGATATTCCAAAAGGGACTCTCGATATGATTAAGTAAACAATAGACAATGTAGATGATTTATGAACCAGCCGTTTATGTTTCCAAGTTTCTAAAGACACTATACCTATATGATCCTATCATGGTTTTGTTATATGTTGTAATAAGTATAATTCAGTTCTAATGTAATAACCATGTATTTTAAGTATGGGACACTATAGGATTCCCATGAGATGATGGTTGAGGTGAGTCTTCCAATGACAATGATTCAAATAGTACAGTCATGAGGCTACAAACCAGAGGGTGGAAACACATGGGCAATCCATCCCAAACACTGATCTTTATGGTCCTATTTTGGGAAAACTCATAAACCTAATTTTCATTGATGATTATTATTCTAAAGTGTGTTCATGAATATGATATTTACTTTCTTGTTTAGTTTAATTTGTTCCAACTACAATCATGAAATAATTATCAATTCATCTCAAAGCTCACGTGGGACATGCCCGATGTGAAAAACCATTGATGGCCACATCCTATATTATTTTGAGTGTAGGAATGTGATCCAAATGTTTGGAATCCATGGTATAAACGACCCATACAAGCCCTTGACATGAAAGGGGGATGCCTAATTGGGGAATGAAGCTCTCAGATTTGACAAATTAACATTTTCCCAAATATACTCTAGTACATGAGTGAGGTAACACGAGGGGTGTTTCGAATGATCTGAAATTATGGGAGTGGAACGTGTGAAACAAAAACCCCAATATTCATAACATTTAAGGGGTTGCTGGAAATTGGGGATAAATATTGACCAACTTTGAAACATATCTTCCTTATCGCATTAGCCAGAAATGGGGATAACAAATGAGGGCTGACAGCTGACCATGTTCTAAACACAGGGCCTAACATGAAATTCTACCCAATAGTCTTCAATAATGTTGTCCAGTATTATAGGAAAGGTATAGGCTGAGCATCCACATATTGTTAGGGGGTTACATTAGACATGAATGAGGATAGGTGTCTGAATAATGGCCACATAAAACGTGGAGGGTGGTGTTATGGTTTGTTCGAATTGAGTCCAACAAACATGAAATTACACACTTGTAGTGGAAACACATTAGGTGGACCCCTCATTGGATCAGTCCATGACACCCCATGGTCATGTGGTTTCTGGTTCCTTCCCTTTATCAAGGTTTAAAGGGTGATAGTATTGTAAGACCAAGTTGTGCAGAGTGAACCCACACCATCCGAGCTGGAGGACATTAAACATTCAAGCACCAGGGTCCTCGGCACATGATGATAGATTGGGACCTCTCCTTGTGCACTTTACTTGGGGTACCCTAGATCGAACATTCTATATTCCCACTGGACTCCATAAGAGTGATATCCTCCTCACATGGAATGAGATCATATTTTAGGGAGTCATGCCTATCTGTGGGAATGGAAAACCATCATGGTGTAATCCCCTAGCCTTTCATGTAGGAGGTAATACCACTACACCTCATATCTTTATCCATGAAAAATCCCTCTCCCATTGGGCTTTGTCACCATTCCACATCTGTCTTGGAACATGTCTCAATATCCATCTCCCTGGGCTGTTAACCACGCATAAGGCCCTCCTTTTTCTTTTGGGTGATATCTACATGTATGCCCCATTCCAATTCCCACATATGCACCTTTAGCGACATGATCATCAGGTCTTTTTTGGATCTTTTTTCTAACACCGTGCATGACTCACATGGTTTTATAGTTATCATTGACCATATCATCCACTCTAGATAGCCTAGAGTTTAATCCCCACTCCCATTCCGAACAACGTGGACATTGATACATGCCAAGGTAAGGTATGTAGGAAGCCTACATGAGGTTCTAGCCCAACACCCATTAGTCATGAACATATTGTGTCAGTTCATCAATCCCCCTTTATGAATGACATGGTATTTGATCCTTTCCATCATATGGTATGTGCGTAGCCTCCCCGAGGTTCATTCCCAACAACCATGGATCCCGCCCACTTCATGTTAGTTCACCAAGTCCCAATTACAAACAATGTGGACTTTGTTACATTACAAGATAAGGTATATAGGAAGCCTCCCCTAAGATTAAGCCCAACACACCTCGGTCCTGACCACTTCATGTTGGTTCACCAAGACCCCATTCTGAACTATGTGGACTTTGATCATTTTTAAGGTAAGGTATGTAGGAAGCCTCTATGATGATCAATCCCAAAACCAATGGCCTTTATATTTTAACAATCCCAATCTGTCAACAAAATTTTTTCTTATTTTTGAAATCATGGGTGAGGGTGCTCAGGGTGCCTCCCCCAAAGGGGATGAATTTGTGACTATAGAGTTCGGGGATAATAATCATGATACCATCCCTAGGAACGAACATGGTGGGGTGTCAACTACGGTTGGAGTGGACGACATTGAGCTAGTAGGAAGAGATGAGATGGAAGCCTCTTTTATCCATTCAATTCCAACTATTCATGTGGAGATGGTGTCGTTGATTGGGTGGAAATGTTCTGAAGGCTCTCCTATGGCAGAATCTGCTGCCATGACACACGCATTGGACACTACCGCACTTGCCTCCAATATGTCCACCTTTATTGGCTCTCATCATTTCAATGGAATTTAGCTAACTATCCAACTAAATTCCAATGTAGTGATTGCATGGTTAGAGGCTCAACAGACCATCAAGTCTGGTAAATCTACAGGATCCCCAACGATGACCACAAAAACCCTTGAAGAAACAACTGTTCGAGGTGGACATGACTCAGTAATTGATTAATTGTGTGTTGCAATAATTTGTGTTAATTATGTCATTATGGAGATTCATCCCGATGAGGGTGAAGTCGCTGATGAAGAAGGGGCACCTGAAGAAGGCCTTTCTGCTGAAATCATCACTGCTTTCCCCGAATATATAACCACATACCATGAGAAAAAAGACAATTATGACTCAGATTCTACTGAGGAGATTTGTAACAACCCGACCCCAGTTACCTAGAGTCTGTGCATTATTATGTAACATTGGCTTGATCACAAAATATCATGTCTCGAAAGACCTATTAGTTTGGTAGCATTGGAAACACTAGATACATTCATAAAAGTTACATTACATCATAAAGTGAAAAACTACAATAACATGGTCTCCATAGTCCACACTCATATCCCCTTCTGACTATCCCTGCAGGTCACTCATAAAATACTTTTTCACATCCTGGAAAATATTAAAACATTGAAAAGGGTTAACTCAGATGCTCAGCAAGGATAAAAATATTGCGGAAGCATTCATAAATAAACATAAACATTTAAGGAAATGTATAACTATAACAAAAGTCTTTTAAACATGAAATTTTGCGTAATATGGAAAAAGTAAAATGAAATAATTTCATTTACTTATTCACATGGCTATTCTACTAGTCCAATAATCACATTCAATATAAATAACCACTTTCATAATGATGGAATTCATAATGCCATACTATCATAACCACGTAGCCATGGCCTCATGCCAAGACTAGAAATAAGATTTTGTCAAGGCCTCGTGCCAAGACAGTAGTTTGTCTCATGAGACCTACTGATGCATCGCGGAGCTATAGAGGGCTCCACCCGTCACTTATTAAGTCCAATGCATTCCTCATATGAATAGGTTTAAACATATCATAATCCATAACATAATCATATCACAAAAAATACACATAAAGGAAACATAACATTTTCATATTTCAATCACTAGATATCAATACAACAAAAAGATATAAAAAACACTTTAAAAATCATTTTCAATACCAAAATAAAAGAAAATTTAAACCTTGTAATTATTTTTCATTTAAAAAAGTTATGGCTTATAGAGGAAGCTGAAACCCAAATAATGGTCACAGCGGCGGAGAAGTCGTGGTCGTCACATACGTACGACAACAAAAACATTCCCTTTTGTCATTTAGTAAAATGATTCGTATAAAAATATTCCTTTTGAATAAACATAAACGTCAAAGGCATTTATACACCATACAAATGAAAGTTGTGTATAAAATAAAATATGCCTCAATGAAAGGGGATTGAGACGAAGTTCCTTACAAAGAACATTTTTTTAATAAAATAGATCTATTATGTGTATTCACTATAATTATACATAAAGAAAGTAAAAATACAAGATAGGACATAATAATATCATAAAATAATTTGAAATTAGGAGATTAACCCAAAGAATAAAAATTGGGTTATGAAGTTCTCATACCTCGTATCAGACTTCACTCGACTGTTATTTAATCTCCTGAATAATAAAATACAGTTAATATATACTTTCTTAAGAACCATTTTCAAGTTCATTATCTCTTTTATATCACTTATTACAATGTTACTAAAATTATGTAGTCATTTAAGTTAATAATGGTCGTTTTGTCGATCTTTGGTACTTGAGGCAACAATAAACTTCTTATAATTACAAGTTGTTTATGTGGTAGAATATCCATTATCTCCCGAATTATATTAATGGTGTAGATATCATAAATATCATATATATCCAGCATATAGATTCATTCATAATATTATGTAACATTTATAAGTAAGAAATGAAATGCACCATTCATGGAGACAGTAAGTCGTACGTACGCATGAACACTATTTTCATTTATATTTAGTATTTAATGGAATGAAATCATAATGATATAAAGATATATTATAATTCCAATATCATATATAATATAATTTACTCCATCCTTTATACATCCCACGTATGGTTTTAACGATTCAAATCACTTTGAGGGGGCGATAGTCCGCACTTACTAAAATGAAATTATCATGTTTACCCATAATGGAAATCATAATGGTATGCCATAAATGAGAAATACAGAAGCATGAGGAAAACATAAACATAATATATATATCATAAATGAAAATATTTTCATCATAATGGTCACCATGAGAGGTGTTAAAAGAATATTGAACAATCATCGTTTCGTGAGGCAGTATTTCGCCAACCACAGAAACAGTATGTTCATTAACCATTTGACGAAGGTGTGTGTAAGTGTAAATAAAATCATTCTCATAAAAACATCCTAGTATATTTAATATACTGTTGTTATTACAAATGAAATATATAAAAATACTTTAGGGGTTTAGAGAAGCAAAATAAAACAAATGAACATTAGAGAAGACATTACCTTAAAATCGGGTAACTCTTTTTGATTTGTGCCATAGGATTCGTTGGGAAGCATTGTGCCCAATGTGAGGCTTCTAGGAGTAAGATATGGATGTTGAGAGAGTATTTGGGCAGATGTTGGCTGAGCCATATGGCTTTGATGGTGTGAATAAGGTGGTAGAGGTTGGGGCCTTTTATAAGAGGAGAGGAGGGGAACTCATGGAAAGTCATGAAATATTACATTATTATGAAATGAATTTCGGATTTTAGTGGTCCCACAATGATATATTTATAGGATAAGGTGAAAAGGGTTCGAAATAGACTCATACAATATGTTTTTGGCAAGTGTAAGACTTATATTTTATATTATCTTTTCATTTAATTTAAATCGTTAATTAATGAGGTAATCGCTATATCATCATTGTGTCATAAAAAATTTAATTTATTTAATGTCTAAAAATTATGAAAAAATATAATGATTTAGGAAATATTTGTATATTTATAATTAATATTTATAGTATAAATTTTAAATTATATAACTCCATGTAATAATTTTTTTAGTAAAACAACACATGTTTATGAGAATTTTATTTTTACTTTAAATAAAAAGTTATTAATGGAATTTTCATACCCATGTAGCTCCATGGGGTACCCAAGTTGACCCATGGATTGAATTTGTAGTCCATGACTCATCAAATAAATTTAGGATAAGTGGCACGATATTTTCATATTTTTATAATATCATTTTTACCTTAAATTTCACTAATTACCATTAATCGCGATTAAGAAAACTGAAATGTTACTATTCACCAAAAAATTATTTTAATCCCATTGAACCACATTTTACATCCAAATGACAACCATATATGTAGGATTTTTAAAAATCAAATCACAGAAGTGTTACTGTTTTATTTACATGAAAAATTAGTTTTTAAACTACCACTTAGTGGTTTCACTATTCATCATAAATTGATGTTTTTCAGAAAAACACCAAAAATTCACCGTAATCTATAATTGATATTATGAATAAAAAAATGGTTTATATTTTACAAAATTAAAAAACATATAAGTTACATTAATTAATATTATAATTTATTCTCGTTGTCAAAACAAATAGCATTTTTTAAGAAACAATATCAATCAAAAGATTGACAATTCTTTCTGCCAAATTACAATGTGAAGTTAATTCTAATGACCACCATTGGATAAAATGGTAAAATTATATTCCAATTATACTTTAAAACCACTCAATATAATAATTTATCAATATTAATTATTTTGATTAAAAAATATGTTTTTAATTAAAATTTAGTAATTTTCACTATTAATCAAAATATAAATGATGTCCGAAAAGTCCCAAAATTTCACCCTAGGCTAAATTCGATATTCCAAATCCAAAAATGAAGTCCATTTTGAAATAGAAAATTTATAAAATTTCAAAATGTAGGTATTAATATTCATAACGGCTACATTGAATGGTTGTGGTGTGTGTTAGAACTCGATGTTGCGTACAACACATGCTACTGTATTATTCAAAGAGAATCGTACCGTAGAAACTTGGGGTGTTACATTCTCCCCTCCTTCAAATAATTTCATCCTCTAAATTACATATAATATCATTGAATAAAATGACTTGGGTGATTCTTCATCATATGTTCCTCGGGTTCCCACGTTTCCTCCTCCATCTTATGGTTTCTCCATTGAAATTTTACCAGACGAGTCGTTCAGTTTCTCAGCACTTGTTCTCTTGTATCAAGACTCCTGACGAGATCTTCGCAATAAGAATGATCGGGTTCCGGTTCTAATTTTTCATATGTGAGTACATGCGTTGGGTTAGGAATGTATTTTATCAACTGTGATACGTGTTATACATTGTGATCTTTGGAGAGACATGGCGGCATTGCCAAACAGCAAGCTACATCCCCAATTCATTCTAGAATTTTGAAGGGTCCGATGTACCTGGGACTCAATTTACCCTTATTATCGAAATGTATAACTCCATTCCATGGAGATATCTTCAAGAAAAAATGATCTCCTACCAGAAATTCCAACTCCTTCCTTCGGTTGTCAACTTAGCTACTCTACCTACTTTGAGCTGCTTTGATGTGGTTTTGGATTACCTTCACCTTTTCCATCATTTCCTCAACCAGTTCTGGGACTACAAGTTTTCTTTCACCAACGTCATCCCAACAGGTTGGTGTGAGAAATCTTTTTCCGTATAACACTTCATATGGTGTCATCCCAATACTTGAATGGAATCTATTATTAATGAAAAATTCTACCGGAGGTAAATATTGATCCCACATACCCTGAATGTCAAGTGAGCATGATCTCATCATTTCTTCTAAGGTTTGAATAGTTCATTCTGATTGTCCATCTATTTGAGGGTGGTAAGTAGTGCTCAAAAGAATATCAGTATCCAAGGCCTTATGAATACTTTTCCAGAATCATGATGTAAAACGGGGATCACGATCCGAGAAAATAGACATGGGTACTCCATGAAGTCTAACAACTTCATTAATATATATTCTTGCTAGACGTTCAAGTGGTAGATCTTCTCTTATAGCACGAAAATGTTCTGACTTCGTGAGATGATCAACAATGACCCATATTGTTTAATTCCTTCTAGGAGTATTTGGTAGTCCCATGACAATGTCCATCATAATATTATCCCATTTCTACTTAGTTATGGGAAGAGGTTGCAATACTCCACTAGGCAGTTTGCTTCCAACATTCACTTGTTGAAAAACCATACATCTTTACACAAAATCTGCAATCTCCCTCTTCATGTTGTCGCCGAAATGATGTCCCTTTAAATCTTTATACATTTTGGTGCTCTCAGGGTGTATAGAGAAATTGTAAATATGAGAATCATCGAACAATTCCCTCTTTAAATCAGTTATATTGGGAACAAAAAGTCACCTCCCAAATTTCAAAATTCCATCTTCAGACACAAAGTCACTCAATCTCCCATAAATCACACCTTTAATATTTTTTTAACTCTTCATCATCGGCCTACGAATACTTTATCCTTTCTAGTAAAGATGTTTTGGAATCCTTTTGAAAATGTTTTGATGTTTCAACCTCCATGGTGATTCCCATATCTATATTTACTAGATCCATGAAAATAGGATCCCTTTCCACTCTCATCGTGTTCAAAACTCCATGATATTTTCTACTCAAAGCATCTGCAACATTATTTTCCTTCCCTGGGTGGTAGTGTATCATGAAATCATAATCCTTGAGTAGTTCAAGCCATCGCCTTTACCTCATGTTGAGTTATTTTTGTGAGAAAATATATTTCAAACACTTGTGATCGGTATATATCTCACATTTTTCACCATAGATATAATGTCTCCATATCTTTACGGCAAATATTATAGCAGCTAACTCGATATCATGAGTAGGATAGTTCTGCTCATGAATTTTTAGCTATCGTGATGCATAGGAAATAACCCTATCATTCTACATAAGGACACAACCAAGTCCTTTCATTGATGCATCACTATAAATAACGAACCCATCATTCCCTGATGGTAGAGTCAATATAGGATCATTGACTAATCTTCTCAGCAGTTCTTTAAAACATTCTTCACACTCTTTTGTCCATCAAAATTTAACCCCTTTACATGTGAGCTTCGTTAAAGGTTTAGCCAATCTAGCAAAATTCTGGACAAATCGTCGATAATAACCTACGAAACCAATAATGCTACGTACCTCAATTATACTTGTGGGTGCTGGCCATTGTTGGATTGCCTTGGTCTTAGAAGTATCAACATAAATTACATCCTTTGAGACAATATGACCATGAAAAGAAATCTTCTGATTCCAAAATTCACACTTGCCACACTTCCCATATAATTCATGCATTTTAAGAGTCTTCAAGATAATGCGCTTGTGGTTTTCATGATCTTCGTGGCTTTTTGAGTATACTAAGATATCATCAATAAATACCACCACAAAATGATCAAGATATTCCTTGAAAACTCTATTCATTAGATCCATGAATACAGAGGGTGCATTAGTCAAACCAAAAGGCATTACTGTAAACTCGTAATGCACGTACTTTATTCGAAATACTGTCTTCAGAATGTCTTACTTATTCACACACAACTGATGGTATCCAGATCGAAGGTCAATCTTTGAAAAGTATTGATCTCCATGAAATTGGTCAAATAAATCATCAATACGTGGTAGGGGATACATGTTATTTATTGTTATAGCATTGATCTCCATGTAGTCAATGCACAGCCTCATAAATCCAAATTTCTTCTTAACAAAAAGGACAGGGGCTCCCCATGGAGAACCAATAGGTGGAATAAATCCCTTATTACTAAATTCATCTAGTTGTTTCTTTAGATCAAATAATTCCATAGTTGCCATTATATAAGGGGTCTTCAATATAGTCCTTGATCCAGGAATTAAATCATTGGAAAACCCAACTTCTCATTCTGGAGGATGTCAATGTAAATCTTCTGGAAACACATCTACATATTCTTTCACAATAGTTACATCCTCTATTTGAACATTCCTTTCCTCACCGTTAGTCATTTCATTCTCTTCCTCCCAAATAATTGAATTTTTTTGAGCTACTGGGGGTGGATCTAAATAAGAATTAGGTGGTGATGATTCTGCTATAAAAATAAGGTGTTCTTTATCATCATCATTAAAAATCGTAACCTCCTTATTCTTACAATAAATCTTTGCATCATAGTTCGAAATCCAATCTATAGCGAGGATTATATCAAACTCAATCATAGGTATGAAAATGAGATCACCAGATAAGGAATATTTATGTTCTCTAATGGGGACTGATTCACAAATCATTGTTGCAATGATACTACCCTTAGGAGTTTTGACTGACAATTCTCTTGTCAAATCATATTGGAAATATCTAATTTTATTAGGAAACTGGGATGATATGAAACAATGTGATGATCCAAAATCAAATAATGCATTTTCTAAACTTGAGGTAACCATTAAATTTCATGCCACCACGTCTTTTGGAGCATCAACCTCTGTAGTAGTGATAGCATATTCTTGGCCTTGATCCCTTGGCCTATTCTGAGGTAATTTCCACTGACGCTTAGGACATTTATTTGCATAATGTCCCATCTCTATACAATTATAACATTCCACATTGACAACATCTTTCTTTCCTTTGCAATCATGAGCTTGCTGGCCTTTTTCACCACACATGTAACAGACTCTCATTCGCTTCAAGCAAGTACCGGGGTGTTTCTTCCCACATTTACTACAGGACTAATATTAAAAATTTCCCTTATTCCCCTTATTTTCATTTCCAGTTTGATCAGAAGATCTCTTCTTTTCTTGCTTTTCTTTAAAGTCATAAGACTTAAGGAATTCCTTTTCCGTCTTGATAGCACATGAGACAATATCTCCGTACGATGAGAAGGTTTGTGAGACTAATGCTTGACAGAGAAATGGTTTTAACCAATCAAAGAAACGATCAATCTTACATCTTGGGTTATGTATATAATCTGTAGTATGCCTTGCTAACCATGTAAACTTAGCCTCATACTTTGTGACATTCTCATCCTCCTTCTGCCTCAAACTCAGAAATTGCCATTCCATACCTGCTCGATGGTCATGTGGAAAGTATTTTTCTAAGAAAATATTATTAAACTCCCTCCATTACATACTTTATACTTCTTCATCTTCCTTTGTGTTTTGAAATACCGACTACCATTGATCGGCATCTTAAGTGAGGCGGTAAACATCCATGACAACCTTCTCCCTTTCTCTAATCCCCAAGACGTGGAATATTTTCTCTAAGGAGATTATCCATTTCCCAGCTACTAATGGATTTGTACCTCCATTTAATGTTGGTGGTTGTTGCTTCATGATGTGTTCTAACATTGATCCTCCACGTTGCGGATCAGGGTGCTCCATACGAGTAAGGTTATTAATCATAACCTGAGTGAGTTGTAACAGTGTAGTAATAAGTTGATCATCACCAGTTGTATCTCCAGTTCCACAATAATTATCTTGAGAAGGAGGGAAATTCCTACACAGAGTGCGTGCATTGATACAGTTTCCATTCCTCCCACTAGGAGCCATTTTTAAAAAGTGACATAAAGTAGATTAGTTTATGAATTAAAATATATAATTTCATTCTTGTAAAACACATTACATAAATTGAACTATTTATGGATATAATCCATAATCAAAAAAATGTTTTTTTGGAGGAATTATATACTCATAAACCCGTCATAATGGTTTGTAATGAAAATGATAATTATCCTAAGAATATCCCCCGGGAGTGTTGTAACCAAGAGTACAGCAAGGCCCGTTGTCATTCACCAGTTCTCATTCGAGTCTAGCTCAAAGAGGTGTTTTCGGGTTTTACCCCTTGGTACATATGTTCCAAAGTAGCCTTTACCTGCTCTTATCCAGACAAGGATGTATTTCTCAGAAAACTCACAAAATCACTATAATACAAAAATTCTAGGAAGTTATTCTATACTATTCCTCAAAGTCTATCTTAGGGCTTTGTGATCTAATCAGAGTTTATCTAAATATAGCTTCCAAGGTTAGTACTAATATGCCTATGATACCAACTATAACGCCCCGACCCCAGTTACCCAGAGTCGGTGAATTATTATGTAACATTGTCATGATCACAAAAGATCATGTCTCTAAAGACATATTAGTTTCCTTGCCTTGGAAACACTAGATACATTCATAAAAGTTACATTAAATCATGAAGTGAAAAACTACAATAACATGGTCTCCATAGTCCACACTCATATCCCCTTCTGACTATCCCAGCAGGACATTCATAAAATACTTCTTCACATCCTGGAAAATATTAAAACCTTGAAAGGGGTGAGATCAGATACTCAGTAAGGATAAAAATATTGCGGAAGCTTTCATAAATAAACATAAACATTTAAGGCAATGTATAACTAAAACAAAGACCTTTTAACATAAACATTAGCATAATATGGAAAAAGTAAAATTAAATAATTCCATTTACTTATTATCATGGATATTCTACTAGTAGAATAATCACATGCAATACCAATAACCACTTACATAATAATGGAATGCGTAATGCCAGACTATCATAACCATATACCCAAGGCCTCGTGCCAAGACTACAAATAATATTTTTTCAAGGCCTTGTGCCAAGACACTAGTTTGTCTCATGAGACCTACCAATGCATCGAGAAGCTATAGCGGGATCCACCCATCACTTATTACATCCAATGAATTCCTCATATGAACAGGTTTAAACATATCATAATCCATAACATAATAGTATCACATAAAACATGCATAACAGAAACATAACATTTCCACATTTCAATCACATGATATCAATACAACACATTGATATAAAAAAACACTTTCAAAACCATTTTCAATTCCAAAATAAAAGAAAATTAAAACATTGTAATTATTTTTCATTTAAAAAATTAATAGCTTGTAGAGGAAGCTGAAACCCAAATAATGTTCATGGCGGCGGATATGTCGTTGTCGCCGCATACGTATGACAAAAAAAACATTCCCTTTTATCGTTTAGTAAAACGCTTCGTATAAAATGATTCCTTTTTAATAAATGTAAAAGTAAATGGTGTTTATACACCATATAAAAGAAAAATGTGTATAAAATAAAATATGTCTCAATGAAAGGAGATTGAGGTGAAGTTCTTTATGAAGAATGTTTTTAATAAAATAGATCTATTAAGTGTATTAACTATAATTATACATAAATAATGTACAAATACAAGATAGGGCATAATAACATCATGACATAATTTGAAAGTAGGAGATTAACCCTGTGAATGGAAATTGGGTTAAGAAGTTCACTTACCTTGTGTACGACTTCACTCGACCATTATTTAATCTCCTGAATAATAAAATAGAGTTAATCTATACTTTATAATGAACATTTTTCATGTTCATTATCCATTTTATATCACTTATTACAATGTTACGAAAATTATGTATTCATTTAAGTTTATAACGGTCGTTTTGTCGATCTTTGGAACTTGAGTCAACAATAAACTTCTTATAATTAAAAGTTGATTATGTGGTAGAATATCTATTAACTCCAAAATTATATTCATGATTTAGATATCATATATAAAATATATATCCCAAATATACATTCATTCATAATATTACGTAACATTTAGAGATAAGAAACGAAATGCACTGTTCATGGAGACGGTAAGCCATACGTACGCATGAACGCTACTTTCATTTCTATTTCTTATTTAATGGAAAGAAATAATAATTATATAAAGGTATATTATAATTCTAATATCATATATAATATCATTTACTCCATCTTTTATACATCCCACATATGGCTTTAATGATTCAAATCACTTTGAGAGGGCGGTAGTCCGCACATCCTAAAAAGAAATTATTGCGTTTACCCATAATAGAAATCATAAAGGTATTCCATAAATGAGAAATAAATAAGCAAAAGGAAATCATAAACATAATATTTATATTATATATGAAAATAGTGTCATCATAATGGCAACCCTGAGAGGTGTTAAAAGAAGATTGAACAATCATCGTTTCGTGAGGCAGTATTTCACCACCCACAGAAATAGTATCTTCATTAACCATTAGATGAAGGTATGTGTAATTGTAAATCAAATCCTTCTCATAAAACATCCTTTTATATTCAATATACAGGTGTTTTTATAAAAGAAATAAATAAAAAGAGTTTAAAGGGCTGGAGAAGCAAAATATAACAAAAGGACATTAGAGAAGACATTACATTAAAATCGGATAACTCTTTTTGATTTGAGACAAAGGCTTCCTTGGGAAGCCTTCTGACCAATGTGAGGCTTCTAGGAGTAATATAGGGAAGTTGAGAGAGTATTTGGGCAGAGGTTGGCCAAGCCAAATGGCTTTGATTATAAGGACCCGCACTTATTTCATACATAATATTGAATTTATTCAAGAAAACACTTCATTTTACATTGAGGATCTTTTCAAGTTTAGAGATTTAGAGAATTAAGACAAAACATTCATAACATTACACATTGTTATATAGTGGATACCATAAAATCAGTTTCCATTTTCCTCAGAATATAAAACATTAAAACACAAAACAAGACTCCTTGAAAATTCTTCAACATTTAACATGTCTTCCTTCCTTGTATTACACATCCATTAACCTATGGAAAATAATTTAAAAACTTGGGATGAGCACAAAATCTCAGTAAGGTATGAAAAAGAAGGAAAAATCACATTAGTCCCTGAATACGCATGACGTATGAAAACATTTTCAAAAGACATGCTCTCCACCCATAAATATTACATTGTGTAACATGAGATTTAAAAAAGATCAACACAAACATAATTATAATCATAGAGGTATATTGGGGCATTACTTACATAATCTCGTAACCATCTTGGCTGCCTTAAAATTTGTAACCCTCACAGCTACCTTACTTTGTGTAACCATCACAGTTACACTTGGAGTAACCATACGGTCGACCTCCAACTTACTCATACCCAATGCATTGGAGGGAAATATAGGTCCCAACCTTCATCATAAACAATTCCCAATAACCAAAACATAATCATACAACATAAACAATAGCATAAAAACATTGTCATTGAATCTTATAAAACAGAATTTTAAAAGAGGATTTTAGAAGAAAAGTCCCTTATAAACATCATATACTTGATGTGAGGATTAATAGAGTGGATGTAATATGTATATACTCTATAAATACAAATAATGAAACATAATATAAACAAAACCCATCACACAAACAATTTAAATAGCACATAAATTATAAAGTAGAATGTTAACCCAAAGAATGGAAATCGGGTTAAGAATTCCCTTACAACTTTGTAATCAATTGATTTGTATGACCCAAAATTAATGATTGTCAAATGATAAATTTAATATCATAAAAATAAATATATTCATGATATGAGACAATAGTGGTAAGTATACATACACCATACAAAGTAATAATAGTGATTACGGAATATCTCACTAGAATGGAAGTGAGATGAAGAAACCCTTACCTTGGGCTTGCCTTACTTCAAAATTGTTTAAACCTCCTGTATAATGGTTAAAAGAGTGTTATTAGTATTTTATAGAAAAATGTTTATGATTATAACATCTTATATGGTCATTTCATAACCTCATTTCACCCCTTAATTCTTAGTATTTTGTTCCTTGCATTACTTTGGGTGAGTTCTTTTGTGATTTTCACAATCGGTTCATGATGAATCGTTCTTGTTGATTGGAAGTGAAAATCCAGAATTGGAATGGATTAGTATTTAAATAATTCTAGTACCATAAATTATAACATTTATCACTTTGGTGCTTTATAGGATGATGATTTATAAGTTAATCATTAATTATGTTCGTTTAGATAATTTAAGTGGTTCTTTGATAATTACAACTTCATTTAGTCTTATAAATTTGAATCATGAGTAGAAAAGAATTCTAGAACCTTATATGATTCATAAAACATATATTATAACCTGGTTCAACCATATAAATGGTTTCATGGCCAGACTTGAAAGAATTAATGGAGATTGAAAATACATCGTCCACGATATCGGTAATTCGACACAAATGGACAATGTTTTTTTGATTCTTTAAATAAGTGAGAGAGGAGATGAATAATGATTTGTAATTTTCCATAAACATAACAACATCCAGAATATACATGATTCTGGAGATTTCATTCCTCTTGGATAAGAGGGGGTGAAGAACGAAGAGAAGGGAATCTTGAAATGAAGAAAACATGAGAAATTTCTTACAAAAATTCGGCAGCTTAACGACGTCTCTTAAAATTTCATAAAAATAAGATTGATGAGAGGAATGGAATATCTCATAATTCATACAAAATTTGGACAGTCATGGAAAATATTAAATGAAATATCCCAACGAAAGTCAAAGGGAAAGGAAGAGAATAACATAAAATGGAAGGAAAGAATGAAAATGAAAGAGGATGTTTACCTCTTGATCTCTTCTCCTTTAGATCCTTCTTAAGGGCTTTGATTTTGGTTTTTTGGTGAGACCAGCAGCTCTAGGACTTGGGGAAGAAGATTGGGGATGGAATTTGGCAGAAGTTAGACAATTCTCAAGGCTTGAGAGGTGTGAGAGGAAGAGGGGAGTGAGGGTGGTATTTATAGTGGAAGAGGGGAGGTATTTTAGATTATTTTAATTATTATTATAATATTTTTATCAAGTCTATGAATAATCTCAAATCAAGTGGCCTTAATTAGTGAAAATATCAAGTGAGTTCGAGGCAAGTGGCCTTTCATCACTTATGATGTCATAAATAGTGCATTTTTACTGATAAATTGATTATACAGTATTTTACCGTATTTCATTATTCACCGAAAATTCAAGAGTTTCAGAAAAATACCAAAAATTTACCCCTACCATTTTTCGACGTGTAGAATTCAAAAGTGAAATCCATTTTTCAAAAATAATTTTCTAAATATTATTAATTTAATTTTTAAATAAGGTCATAGTTAATTCAAAAAATAACAATATTTAAGTGCAACTAGTTTCATGTGACATTGGAAAACTAATTATGATCCCATTATCCTATTTCCATGGGAAAATAAAATAATAATATTATTTAATATTCATGAGGTCATATTACTATTCATATTACTATTCATAAGGTCATGTTACTATTCACCAAAAAAACAAGTTTGTTCCATCAGACTCTAAAGAAAATACTGAACACAATTTTATATGAAAGTTTCTTGAAATTCAAAACATAGAAGAAATAAAATTATGTTTAAAGGATACTTATAAATATATACCTTAAACAAAATTTCAAGCGTTTTCAATTTATTTTTAGAAAACCTTGGGATGTTACATTATCCCCAACTTCTTGAAATTGCGTCCTCGTAATTTTATTTACTTATTAAACAACTGAGGGTATTTTTCCCTCATAGCATTTTCAGACTCCCCTGTTGCTTCTTCAACCATGTGGTTTCTCCACAAAACCTTTACTTGGTGGATTACCTTATTCCGCAATACATGTTCTCTTCGATCAAGAATCTGAACCGGTTTTTCTTCATAGGAAAGGTTCTCTGCCAGCTGAACTGCTTCCGGCCTCAAGATATGTGATGAATCTGGAACAAACTTTCTCAACATCGAAACATGAAAAACATTGTGTACCTGAAACAAGATCGGAGGCAAAGTTACGCGGTACGCAACTTTTCCAACTTTATCCAAGATTTCAAAAGTACCGATGAACCGTGGACTTAGTTTCCCTTTCTTACCGAAACGCATCACACTTTTCCAAGGAGATATTTTAAGGAAAACATGGTCACCTACCTTGAAAGAGAAGTATTTCCTTCTGTTATCTGCATAACTTTTCTGCCTGCTCTGAGCTATCCTCATGTGTTGCTGGATCATCCTCACTTTCTCAGCCACTTCTTCTACTAAATCTGGCCCCATCAACATTCTTTCACTGACTTCATCCCAAAACGCAGGAGTCCGACACTGCTTTCCATACAAGGCCTCAAAAGGTGCCATCTGAATACTGGAATGGAAACTGTTATTATAAGAAAACTCAACTAGTGAAAGATGTTGATCCCAACTTCCCTGATAGTCCATTGAACAAGCTTGAAGCATATCCTCCAAAGTTTGAATCGTTCGTTCTGACTGCCCATCTGATTGAGGACGAAAAGCTGTACTGAAATTCTACTCTGTGCCAAAAGACTTCTGAAGTCCCTTCCAAAATTTAGAAGTGAACCTGGGATCTCGGTCAGACACAATGGAAAGAGGAACTCCATGTAACCTGACAATCTCTTTGAGGTACAATCGAGAAAGGTGATCTAATGTCATTGTATCTCGAATAGAAAGAAAATGAGCAGACTTTGTTAGCCGATCAACAATAACCCATATCGCATTGTTACCTCGAGAAGTCTTTGGTAGTCCCACCACAAAATCCCTGGATATATTCTCCCATTTCCATTCTGGCACCGGCAAAGGCTGAAGCATCCCCTTCGGTAACTGTCACTCTGCTTTAACCTGCTGACATGTCAAACATTTCATTGTAAAATCAGCAATATCTCTTTTCATACCATTCCACCAGTAATACTCCCGAAGGTCTCTGTACATCTTAGTAATTCCAGGATGAACAGAAAATGGAGAACTATGAGCTTCACACAACAATTCTTTCTTCAGCTGGGAATCACAAGGCACACACAACCTTTTTCCAAACCATAAAACACAATCTTTATCAAGATTAAATTCTGGAAACTTACCCATTTTAACTAATTCTACCTTTTTCTGTAGCTCACGGTCTTCCCTCTGCGCTTTCATAATTCTGTCTGACAACGAAGACTGCACTGAAACCTAAAACAAAACAGATATATTCCCTGCACTGACAACTTCTAAGCCGAAATTTATAAAATCACTAATCAAGGGATCACGTTCCAAACGTAGCATGGTTAATGATGCATGATTTTTCCGACTTAAGGCATCCACTACTTTGTTTTCTTTTCCAGGATGGTAATTAATCGTGCAGTCATAATCCTTTATCAGTTCTAGCCATCTTCTCTGCCTCATGTTTAATTCCTTCTGAGTGAATATATACTTAAGACTTTTATGGTCAGTATATATTTGGCATTTGGTTCCGTATAGATGATGCCTCCATATTTTCAAAGCAAAAACCACAGCTGCCAATTCCAAATCATGTGTGGGATAATTCATCTCATGAGGTTTAAGTTATCTCGAAGCATAGGCAATTACCTGATCATTCTGCATCAAAACACAACCAATTCCCTTCAAAGAAGCATCACTATAGATGAAAAACTCACCATTCCGGGATGGTAAGGCCAAAATTGGAGCATTCACCAATCTCTTCTTTAGTTCCTGAAAACAAACATCACATTCCTATGTCCAAACAAATTTAACCCCTTTCCGTGTTAACTTAGTTATTGGGCTAGATAACCGTGCAATGTTCTTAACAAAGCTTCGGTAATAACTTCCTAAGCCCAGAAAACTACGAATCTCTGTAACATTTGTGGGTCTTGGCCATTCATCAACTACTTTTGTTTTGGCAGGATCAACTGTTATTCCATCCTTATTTACAATGTTCCCAAGAAAAGAAATCTGTTGCAACCAAAAATCACACTTGCTGAATTTTCCATATAGTTTCTTTTCTTTTAAAGTTTGTAAAAAAACCCTTAGCTGTTTTTCATGCTCCTCTTTATTTTTAGAAAAAACCAGAATGTCATCAATAAATACAACCACAAACTTATCCAAGAACTCATGAAATACTCTATTCATAAGATTCATGAATACAGAAGGTGCATTAGTTAACCCAAATGGCATAACAAAAAATTCATAATGCCCATATCTAGTACGAAAGGCTTTTTTCGGGCTGTCATCCTCCTTCACCTTCAGCTGATGGTATCCGGATCTCATGTTAATCTTGGAAAAGTACTGAGCTCCCTGGAGCTGATCAAACAAGTCATCAATATGAGGCAAAGGATACTTGTTTTTAACAGTGATGTTATTCAAAGCTCTATAATCAATGCAAAGTCTCATGGAACCATCATTATTTTTAACAAACAAAATAGGGGCTCCCCATGGTGAAGTACTGGGACGAATGAAGCCTTTGACAAGCAAATTCTGCAACTGATTTTTCAATTCAAGATGTTCTATTGGAGCCATACGATATGGGGGTTTTGAAATTGGCTTAGCATCAGGAACTATGTCAATTGTGAATTCGACTTCGCGTTTAGGTATGACACTGGGTAACTCCTCAGGAAAAACATCAAGGTATTCATTTACCACAGGCACATCATTAATTTGAATAGTTCCCTTCTTTTCAACAATATGAGCCAGATAACTTTCATTTCCATCTTTCAGTAGTTTCTTAGCTTCTTGATATGTTATAAATTGTATGGGTTCATTCGTGTATACAAACTGAAACACTTTCTGAAAAACAACTTCTTTAGCTCTACAGTCAATCTTAGCATGATAATCAGAAAGCCAGTCCATCCCCAGAATAACATCAAACTCGACTAAGGGTAAAACAACAAGGTTTGCAGGTAAAGTCTTTCCACATACCACAATAGAAATATTCTTATAAATCTTCTTTGCTATAACATTTCCCCCTGGTGTTTTAGAAACAAGTTCGGGTATCATTTTTTGAGGTGATATTTCCAATTTACTAGAAAATTCCTCAGAGATGAAGGAATGTGTAGACCCCGTATCAAACAAAACTTTAGCAAAATCTGAGTGAACAAACATAGTACCTGATACAACATCAATGGATGGCCCAACATCTGCTGACATAGTCGCAAAGGATCTCACTACACCTTTCTGCTTGTAGTCTGGCTTCTTTGCATCATTTGGATCCCTCTTTGGACAGGCATTTGCATAGTGACCCATCTCACCACATTTAAAAAACTTTACAGTTTACTTATCAGGATTATTCTTTGGATCATTTTCATTGAAATCTCGGGCCATATGTCCAAACTTAACACATTTAAAACACTTCCCAATTTAGATAAGACATTCCCCATGGTGCTTTTTGCCACACTTTTCACAAACTGGAAACTGTATTTTCTTCCCACCAGATTTTATTGGTTGATTCTTAGCCATTGCTTTCCAATTGGACCTCTTCTTCTCTTTGTTTCCAAATAGCATGTGATCGTCAGCAAACTCCATCTCTACCCTCTCAGCACATCAGACAAGTTTCTCGTAACTTTTGAATTCACGGGAGGCCAACGCCCGTCGATACCTTGGCTTCAATCCTGAGTAAAAGTGGTTTATTTTGCTATCGAGATCCAGAATAAGATTTGGAGCATACCTTGCCAGTCGGGTGAAGCTTGCCTCATACATAGCCACTGAATCTTCCTCCTTTTGTTTCAATTCGAGGAATTGTTTCTCCATTCTAAGTTCCACCACCTTAGGAAAATATTTTTCAAGAAAAAGACTTTTAAATTCATCCCATACTAAGGCATCAAAATCCTCTCTACCCCCGATATTCCTTACCATTGACCACCACTGATCAGCTTCCCCTTCAAAACGATAAATGGAAAGACTTACCTTTTTATTGTCTGAACATCCCATAACAACAAATATCTTTTCAAGGGATTTATTCAATCCTTCTACTACCACTGGGTCAGAAGATCCATTGAATGTAGGAAGATGTTGTCTCATAAAATGTTCCACCACTGTAATGTTCCGTTGGGGTACCTCTATTTGTCCTCTTGCATAGATTCCACAACCATTTATTGCCTGCGTTAGCTGAGCCATTACTGTCACAAACTGCTCGGTTCCAATCCCTGCCATTCCAGGCAGTTGATCAGGAAGGATTTCATTCTGTCGGTGCCTATCCTCTTCAGCATCCATGTTCCTTCTGCGGACAACCATTCTAAACAAACATTTCTTAGATGAAGCAACATGGTAATCTTTAAATGCTATAACAAATTAAACATTGGGTGAGAATTATTTATGGTATTCTATTAGCATCACCTTAACCCCTAAAGTTATCTAAACCATCCTTTGATACCAACTATAAGGACCCGCACTTATTTCATACATAATATTGAATTTATTCAAGAAAACACATCATTTTACATTGAGGATCTTTTCATGTTTATAGCTTTAGAGAATTAAGACAAAACATTCATAACATTACACATTTTTACATAGTGGATACCATAAAATCAGTTTCCATTTTCCTCAGAATATAAAACATTAAAACACAAAACAAGACTCCTTGAAAATTCTTCAACATTTAACATGTCTTCCTTCCTTGTATTACACATCCATTAACCTGTGGAAAATCATTTATAAACTTGGGATGAGCAGAAAAGCTCAGTAAGGTATGAAAAAGAAGGAAAAATCAAATTAGTCTATGAATACGCATGACGTATGAAAACATTTTCAAAAGACATGCTCTCCACCCATAAAATCATACTTTGTGTGACATGAGATTTAAACAAGATCAAAAAAAATATATTTATAATCATAGAGGTATATTGGGGCATTACTTACATAATCTCGTAACCATGTTGGCTACCTTAAAATTTGTAACCCTCATGGCTACCTTACTTTGTGTAACCATCATAGTTACACTTGGAGTAACCATACGGCCGACCTCCAACTTACTCATACCCAATGCATTGGAGGGAAATATAGGTCCCACCCTTCATCATAAACAATGACCAATAACCAAAACATAATCATACAACATAAACAATAGCATAAAAACATTGCCATTGAATCTTATAAAATAGAATTTTAAAAGAGGATTTTAGAAGAAAAGTCTTTTATAAACATCATATACTTGAAGTGAGGATTAATAGAGTGGATGTAATATGTATATACTCTATAAATACAAATAATGAATCATAATATAAACAAAACCCATCACACAGACAATTTAAATAGCACATAAATTATAAAGTAGAATGTTAACCCAAAGAATGGAAATCGGGTTAAGAATTCCCTTACAACTTTGTAATCAATTTATTTGTATGACCCAAAATTAATGATTGTAAAATGATAAATTGAATATCATAAAAATAAATATATTCATGATATGAGACAATAATGGGAAGTATACATACACCATACAAAGTAATAATAGTGATTACGGAATATCCCACAAGAATGGAAGTGAGAAGAAGAAACCCTTACCTTGGGCTTGCCTTACTTTAAAATTGTTTAAACCTCCTGTATAATGGTTAAAAGAGTGTTATTAGTATTTTATAGTAAAATTTTCAAGTTTATAACATCTTATATGGTCATTTCATAACCTCATTTCACCCCTTAATTCTTAGTATTTTGTTCCTTGCATTACTTTGGGTGAGTTCTTTTGTGATTTTCACAATCGGTTCATGATGAATCGTTCTTGTTGATTGGAAGTGAAACTCCAGAATTGGAATGGAGTAGTATTTACATAATTCCAGTACCATAAATTATACCATTTGTCACTTTGGTGCTTTATATGATGATGATTTATAAGTTAATCATTAATTATGTTCGTTTAGATAATTTAAGTGGTTCTTTGATAATTACAACTTCATTTAGTCTTATAAATTTTAATCATGAGTAAAAAAGAATTCCAGAACCTTATATGATTCATAAAACATATATTATAACCTGGTTCAACCATATAAATGGTTTCATGACCAGACTTGAAAGAATTAATGGAGATTGAAAATACATCGTCCACGATATCGGTAATTCGACACAAATGGACAATGTTTTTTTGATTCTTTAAATAAGTGAGAGAGGAGAGGAATAATGATTTTTAATTTTCCATTAACATGATAACATCCAGAATATACATGATTCGAGAGATTTTATGCCTCTTGGATAAGAGGGGGTGAAGAACGAAGAGAAGGGAATCGTGAAATGAAGAAAACGTGAGAAATTTCTTACAAACATTCCGCAGCCTAACGACGTCTCTTAAAATTTCATAAAAATAAGATTGATGAGAGGAATGGAATATCTCATAATTAATACAAAATTTTTACAGTAAGGGGAAATATTAAATGAAATATCCCAACGAAAGACAAAGGGAAAGGAAGAGAGTAACATAAAATGGAAGGAAAGAATGAAAATGAAAGAGGATGTTTACCTCTTGATCTCTTCTCCTTTAGATCCTTGTTAAGGGCTTTGATTTTGGTCTGTTGGTGAGACCAGCAGCTCTAGGACGTGGGGAATAAGATTGGGGAGGGAATTTGGCAGAAATTAGACAATTCTCAAGGCTTGAGAGGTGTGAGAGGAAGAGGGGAGTGAGGGTGGTATTTATAGTGGAGGAGGGGAGGTATTTTAGAGTATTTTAATTATTATTATAGTATTTTTATCAAGACTATGAATAATCTAAAATAATGTGGCCTTAATTAGTGAAAATATAAAATGAGTTCAAGGAAAGTGGCCTTTCATCACTTATGATGTCATAAATAGTGCATTTTTACTGATAAATTGATTATATGGTATTTTACCGTATTTCACTATTCAACGAAAATTCAAGAGTTTCAGAAAAATACCAAAAATTTACCCCTACCATTTTTCGACGTGTATAATTCAAAAGTGAAATCCATTTTTCAAAAATAATTTTCTAAATATTATTAATTTAATTTTTAAATAAGGTCACTATTAATTCGAAAAATAACATTATTTAAGTGCAACTAGTTTCATGTGATATTGGAAAATTAATTATGATCTCATTATCCTATTGCCATGGGAAAATAAAATTATATTATTATTTACTATTCATGAGGTCATATCACTATTCATATTATTATTCATAAGGGCATGTTACTATTCACAAAAAAACAAAGTTTGTTCCATCAGACTCTAAAAAACATACTGAACACAATTGTAGATGAAAGTTTCTTGAAATTCAAAACATAGAAGAAATAAAATTATGTTTAAAGGATACTTATAAATATATAACTTAAACAAAATTTCAAGCATTTTCAATTTATTTTTAGAAAACCTTGGGATTTTACATTGATGGTGTGAATAAGGTGGTAGAGGTGGGGGCCTTATATAAGAGGAGAGTAGGGGCACTCTTGGAAAGTAATGAAATATTACAATATTTTGAAATTATATTCGGATTTTAGATGTACCACAATAATATATTTCACGGTAAGGTGATAAGGGTTCGAAATCTACACATACAATATGTTTTTGACAAGTGTAAGTGTTAGATTTTACATTAGCTTTTCATTTTATTTAAATCGTTAATTAATGAGGTAATCACTGCATCATCATTGTGTCATAAAAAATTTAACTTCTTTAATGTCTAAAAATTATAAAGAAAAATATAAGTATGTAATAAATTTTTTTAGCTATCAAATTAATATTTATAGTCAAATATTTAGCTTATATAACCCATATATAATAATTGTTTTTGTAAAACAACACATGTTTGTGACAATTTTATTTTTAATTTAAATAAAAAGTAATTAATGTCATTTTCATACCCAAGTGGATCCATGGGGTCCCCAAGATGACCCATGGATTGTATTGGTCGGCCATGACTCTTCAAATAAGCGTAGGACAAGTTTCATGATATTTTCATATTTTTATAATATCATTTTTACCTTAAATTTCACTAATTACCTTTAATCGCGATTAATAAAACTTAAATGTTACTATTCACAAAAATAATATTTTAATCCTATTGAACCAAATTTTACTTTTTAAGGAAAACCATGTATGTCAGATTTTTGAAAATCAAATCACAGAAGTGGCATTGTTTCATTTACACGAAAAATTAGTTTTTAAACTACAACTTAGTGGTTTCACTATTCATAAAAAATTTATGTTTTTCAGAAAAATACCAAAAATTCAGCCTAATATATAGTTGATATTATGAATTAAAAAATGGTGTCTATTTTATAAAATTCCAAAAATATAAGTTGCATTAATTAATTTTATAATTAATTCCAGTTGTCAAAACAAATAGTGTGTTTTTAAGAAACAATATCAATCAAAAGATTGACAATTGTTTCTGCCCAATTTCAAAGTGAAGTACATTATAATGACCACCATTGGATAAAATGGTAAAATTATATTCTAATTATAAATTAAAACCACTCAATATAATAATTTATCACTATTCGTTATTTTTAATAAAAAAGTTGTTTTTAATTAAAATTTAGTAAATTTCAGTATTCATCATAATATAAATGTTATCTGAAAAGTTCCAAAATTTAAACCTAGGCTAAATTTGATATTACGAATCCAAAAATGAAGTCCATTTTGAATGATAAAATTTATAAAATTTCAAATAGTAGGTATTACTATTCATAACTGCTACTTTGAATGGTTGTGGTGTGTGTTAGAACTCGATGTTGCGTACAACACACACTACTGTATTGTTCAAAAAGAAGTGTGTCATGGAAGCATGGGGTGTTACAAGATCCATATGGAATGGTGTAAGTCATTGAAGTGAATCAAATGATTTCTCAGCAAGCCACATGAATAATGGATAAAATGGAATGGGTCTCTCTGAAATTGGTTGAGCATTCTGTATTCTGTAGGTGTTGATGCTCATCATCATCATTTAAAAGTTTGTGACAACATGGATGAATAGATAGTGGTTAACAACCAATGATACACCATTTATCAATGAAAGAAAGAGTCATGGAATGCCAAATAATTCTAGAAGGTGGAGAAGCAGGTCATATGCCTTGAGGAGAAAATCAAAGAATGATAGGTATTAGTCACAAACTAATCCAGGATTATTGAGCATCTGAGGGACTAGCTAGAAGATTCCCAAGAGCAGATGTTGGAGGAAAGTCACCAAATGTCTGAGCATCAAACCAAACATCTGTATGTACATGTTATGGATGATGAGATATGATCAGTGGCCTCTAATGAAGTGAAGTATCTTACGGGGTGCGAAGAAATTCTATAAGCCACAAACCAGAAGGTGGAATCACCGTAACAATCCATCCAAAACACTGATCCATAAATACAATGTTTTGGCCAGACTCATAAACCGTTTATTGTTTCTTCTTGTTCTTATGTTGGTGAATGAACATTATATTAACATTCTTTTTTAGTTTAATTCATTCCAACCACAGTCACAAAATAATGTTCAATTCATCTCCAAGGTCATGTGGGTCATTACTGATGTGAGAAACAAGGGATGGACATGTTTTTTGTTCTCTTGAGTGTGGGAAAACTAGACAAATGTCTATAATCTAGGTTATAAACAACCCAACTAGGCTCCAATAAGAAATGGAGAGGCCTGACTAGAGAATGATGCTATTAGATAAGTCAAATTGTCATTTTACCAAATATTTTATAGTACACGAGGGGGTAATAGTAGTGGAATTGGGATTGATCCGAACAAAATGCAGTGAAAAGTTTGAATCACGGTAATGAAGATTATTAATATTGTAGGGCTGTAAGGAAAATAGAGGATAACTGTTTACCATGTTTGAAACACAACATCCCTATCATGTAAGCCAAAATGGGGATAAAAAATGAGGGTTGACCTCTAACAATGTTTGAAACCCAAGGCCTGACTTGAAATTCTACCCATTGGAATTCCATATTTTTGGCCCATGATATAAGCCAAGCCATAGTCCAAGAATCCATAATATTACGGTGTTCCTTTAGACATGAAAGAGGATGTGGGTCCGTATAAAGGGCACATTCAACATGGAGGGTGGAGTGATGGGTTGTTTGAATGGAGTAAAACACCCCAGAAATTACCTCACCATGGTGGAAACATATTAGATGGATGTAACAGTTTTATCAGGGATCATTCCTTCATGCAAATAGGACCTCTCTAACGAGGAAGATGATTCATCCCGTCATTGTTGTGTGGCATCCCGAAGTTGTTCGGTGTAGTAATGCATTTACAAGGATCCCTAAAAGCGATCAGGCAAAGGGGTCAAAAAATATGGGAGAAAAGACTAATGAATCATGGGGCTAGACATGAAGTCTAGATTCCGGGGTGTTCTAATGTATCCATGAGGATGTGAAACAAGCCGTATGTAGTTTGGGAAGGTGTCAGGTACTTTAGTGTCTTCTGGAAAAGACATAATGTGTTATTAGTTTATGGTCGTAGATCTCAGAACAGAGATGGTAGGGAATACGAGGACACATATGGTGACATATCTATAAAACCCGATGTGAATGGGGAACTGTAGTCCAGATCACCACATGTTTCTAGCATAGGTTTTAGGTCAAGGGACCAAAAATGAATGGGGGGATAAGCCCAAGGAAAATTGAGCAGGAATTTATATATATCCCATGAGAATGAGAATTAATCCACACGTAGTTCTGAATATGGCATTATATGGTATGATTACCAAGAATGGTGAGTTTATTAGGGTCTAGGACATCCACTAAAAGAAGAAAAATTCGATAGATCATGTTTCTAATTTGGATAGATGTTGTTGTTTTTTGTGATGCGATAAATTAATGTCTTGGGATCCTATTGTTTCCCCTAGAATAAAAAAAAATTAAAGAATTTAAAAATTGTATGGTGGATAACCAATACCAAACATTATGTCACCTTGAGTGAGGATATCACAATGCATTTCTATTTTTCATAGTGTGACTCGGACAATAATATCACATTTTAGGTTCATATGATAGGTCCAACCATGAATTTTATCATCGTGAAATAAATATGCATTAGTTTAATGTTATGTGGGACCAGGTGACATAGTATAACATCATATGTCTTGGAAATATACTCGACTTGAATGAGGACAAGGTCCTAATCACACCGTGCACAATTCCAAGGAAGGAACCTCAGGCCGAGATGCCAGAAAAGGATAGATAATAGGAGGATGGACTTGTTGATGAGGCATGCAATTGTTCTTATGTATCCCATAATAAAGGGAATCAAGACATACATAGTTCTAAAGAGAGGACATATAAAGGGATCATTGATTATGTTCGTAGCGCTGAGACCCTAGTGAAGTGGATCTCTTCCAAGTATTTGTCGACCTCGATCCCATCCTTAAGCCAAAATGAGTCATAATTAGCACGAGAAACATGTGTTGAAGATGTCTTCTCAACACATGGATTACATGTAATGGGGATGTGGGTGTGGATCCCTGAATAATGCCTTACTACGACTATGTCCTCCTAATGTGCATATGTGCAATGAGGGATTGTACCACGAGTGTCGAAATTATGCATAGATATGATAGAAGGAAAAATGATGAGGATATTTTAACTCACATTTAATGTTATGGTGTTGGTGTTACAATGGATTATAATTGTTGACCATGTTTGAAACAAAACATTCATATCATGTGACACACAGTGGTAATAAAAAATCTGCGTCGACCACTGACCATATTCACAACGGGGGACCTCTATAATTTTTTTCTCAAGAAATACTTGAGGAAATTCATCTGAAATGATAGGATGAAACTTTGGGTGACAATCCATTCCATTTGGGAGTCCTTTCGTATGTGAAAGATAATGAAAGACCAATTGAAGGGAAATATAATTACTAAAATATGGTTGAGAGAATGTCCATGTAGGATCCAACACTCTGGGTGCTGATATAGAGCTCTCCATGGCACATTGGTGAACTACCAAAGAGGGTTGAGGGGATCAACTTGGGAGAATCCCACTCTAAAATAGAGAACAAGGGGACGAAGAGATCTCAGATGAAATAGGTATGTGGTGTTATTGATACAAACATGACGTTAAAGAGGACATAAGCCCATACCACACTACATACCTTCCCATATGGTGAACTCAGGGTAGTGGTCCAAATATGTATGGAGGATTTTATGAAATGGTGCTGGACCAAAAGAGTAGATGTTCAGGTAGTCCTATGTATCCCATAATGATGGGAAAAAACCCATATGAAGTTCAATGATTGATTTTTAGCACCTTGAGTGTCTATGAATGAGATTGTACATCTTGGCGAGTAACCCCACATGAATAAGGACATTTTCCCGGACATGAGACACACCACACTATTCTAGATGAGAACTTCGGCTAGGGGCCGATAAGGTTGAGGTACCTAAGATGAGGGGTCCTAACCGATTCAAAGTTTATCATCCTGCAATGAGGATGGGGGTTCTCCTAGATTATGGTCATAGGGATAGAACCATAGATGCATGATCTATATTCATGGGTATCGCCTTACCAATGGTCCAAAGACCACGTGAGAGATGCTCTAGGTGGGAATCAGGGATTTTTACCAAGATATCCCCATCAAAATGGGTATAATAACGAGGCTCATGCTCCTTCCCAAGGATGACATGCATTTGGAAAGACAATAGATCAAAATGAACCACTACACAAAATATTCGAGACATATGGGGTGGTGACATAGACCAAGGATAGTAGATGACCATGTTCTAAACATAGGGTTCATATCGTGTGACATAAACTGTGTAAAAAAGGACTAACAAACGCTGACCATGTTCACAACATGATAATTTTATCAGTTTGTCATTTGAAACCATCAAAGAAGTTGTCCCGAATGGTCGGGGACCCCTTGAGCCAAGAATCCATGCCATCTAGGGGATTTTTTGGATATGAAATATAATGGTGTCCCATGTACATGGGGTGAGTGATGCATAGATGTGACAGTTCATTTTAGCGTTATGTAGGATGGTGAAAGTGGTTGACGTCTCTAGGGGGTGGGTTGTATGGTGGGTCCATGTTGAACTCGACCTGAATTAGGGAGGAATCTGATACCACACCATTTGTTCCGACTCTTTGTGAGATTCTGATGATTGGGCTGGATCGTCAAGAAAATTATTGGGCATTCATATGTATCCCATGAGGATAGGAGTCTAGCCATACATAGTTTTTGAAGGCCATGCATTTTAGCATCATGCATTGAAGATGTGGAAGTGGTGATGAATGAGGAAGGATCACAATGTCTGATCATTGTAATCATGACATGATTGGCGATTCATAATCCTATACTACACCAATTAAGGATACTCCATGAGAAAAATACCGAGTGGGGATAGTCAAAGAGATGAGTTTTGGGTTATGGACTCAAGACGAACTGTCTTAGAATTCCAATGTCTCCCATGAGGATGGGAATAAAGGCATATTTAGTTCAAAGGGTGTAGTTTAGAATCATGCGGGGTGAAATACAGTTTACTTTCATGTGGGACATAGCATATTAAGGTCATACAGGACCGTTGGATGAAATTTAACATCATGCAGGATGAAATACAGTTTAATACCATGTGGGACATGGGGTTGACAATTTAAGGTCATTCCTTATAACATATAATTTTATTTCATGCAGGACATATCAGTTAATGGTCATGTTGGACCGTTAGGTTCAATTTAACATCAAGTAGGATGAAAAATACATTAATTTAATGCTGGAAAATGGGTGGATAATTTAAGGATGTGTGGGAACATCCACAGTTTAACATCATGCTGGACATCATACAGTTTAATGTCATGCATGAAATATCATTTAAGGCCATCTTGGGTTGTTTTGTGCAATTTAACATCATTTGAGATGGCATAAAATTTCATGTCATGTGGGATAGGGGGTGGACAGATTAAGGTTGTGCTAGACCATCCATAGTTTAACATCATGTAGGACGACATACAATTTCATTTAATGCATTACATTGATGTTTAAGTTCAATTAGGACCGTTTGGTGCATTTTATTGTTGTGGAGGATGACATACTATTTAATGTCATGCATGATAGGGGTTAAAAGTATATGGTCATGCATGACCATGTACAGTTTAATGTCATGTTTTATGAAATAATGTTTATTGTCCTACGTGATATATTAGTTTATGGTCATTCAAGACCGTTGGGTGCAATTTAACAATGTTAAAGATAGCATATAATTTTATGAAATGTCGGACATGGGGGTGGACTGTTTAATGTCGTACGAGACCATCCATTTTTTAGCATCATGTTGAAGGTCATACAGTTTAATTATAAATGAGACAAAACAAATTAAGGTCATGCAGGATCATTGGGTTGAATTTAATGTCATGGATGATGACAAGAAGATTAATGCCATGCAGTATAAGGGGTGAACAATTAATGTTCTTGCGAGACCATCAAAATATTAACTACATGTCGGATGACAAACAATTTTATGTCATGTGGGAAAAATAATTTTATGGTCTTGCTAGACTATGGAACTCAATCAACGTTTTTCATGACGTTCATTACATTAGTGGGGGGATTTATATTCTCACTATCCATAGACAATTGGGTGTACGCACAATTGGGGTTACCCCTGTGAATTATTTAAGATCCCTCCCATTTCTGTTACAGCTTTGGTGGATTCCATCCTGGTATCATTGGTGTCCTCATTTAAAATACCATTTCACCTTGCAAGAAAGAGGGAAGGTTGGGCTTTTTATAGAAATCTCTCACTATCTTGTTGTGATGATTTTCCATATTGTGTAGGGAACATAGCCAATTATCTCTTTGTGCTTCAAATTCATCAAGATGAATTTATGATACTTTGTCTGGTTATTTTAGATCATATGAAAATGTGTTTAATAAGGAAAACTGAATCTCAATGTGTAGGACGACCTCTGCTCCATACACTAGAGAGTATGGGGTCACCTTCTGGAAATTGCGAGTCGTCGTCCGATTGGCCCATAGGGCATTGGGGAGCTTGTCCGGACAAATCATTTTGTTATGACCAACCATATTCTGAAAAATGATAGAGAGGATTTTGTTGAACCCCTTGATCTGTACATTTTCTTGTTCATGGTAGCAGGAGGTATGGTTAGAACAAATCTTGTACATGGCATACAATTTCTTCAACTTGGTCACCCAGAAGTTGGTGCTACTATCGGTGAGGACATAATAATGGACTATAAACTAATAGATGATATTGGTGCTCACAAATTCAATAATAGAATGTTATATAACATCCTTGAGTGAACGGATTATACCCACATGGAAATGAAATTTGTAGCGGTCAGGATGAACTGACACTGGCGAGCTGTCGTCAGGGGATATGGTCCAACGACATCAAGTCCCCAAACCAAAAATGGGCCTAGAGTACTTGGTAGTGTGGAGGGTCTCCTTCATCTGATGCAAAAAAAATTCAAAAAATTTTCTTGCATGTAATCTTTTGGAAAACTCAATGTAGTCAAGGATTATAAAGGTAAAAAATACTACAGTCTCCTGATCTGGTGATATAGCTTCAGCTAGGTCTGATGGGCACCGTAGGAACCGACATGTACCTTTTACATGACCTGAGAAATCTTGATAACATGAAATTAAAAGTGGAGAATATCATAAATTACATGCCTGTGGAGGATCTTCCCAAAAACCTAACCACTTTAGAGAGTAAACTGTAATGTGAGACATAAGATTCGTTCACACTAGGCCCGATCTCCTGATATTTTACCATGTTGAAGGTATTTAACCAAGGGTATGCTTTAGTCTGGAGTTGATTACAATGTTGAGGCATGGGGACCTCGGGGTACTAACATAGAGGTGCTAGGGGTATGGTGTCTTACCTATAGAATATCATAATCATCTAGGGTGAATGGTGAAATGCCTCTCTATTGTGCCACATAGATAATCAAATCATCATGTTCAGGATCCCCAAGTGATGCAGCTTGGCTGGCGAAGTCATATGATATACCGTTTTGTGACCGTAGTACAAGGGTAATCTCTATCCAGGATGAGAATTGGGACATCAACTGGAGGGTATGTTCCAATAGCGGTATGTGCTCTAGATTTCTGACGACATAGTCACCATTGACCTGCTTGATAAATAGTTCAAAGTACACATTCACATGCAAGTCGGGAACATAAATCAAGAGGGCCAGCATAAGGCTAGTTATAAGAGCCTAAAATTCTACTTCATTTTTAGTGTAGTCTTATAATAATAGAAATGAATACCACATGATAGCTTGTTCTGGGTTAATGAAGACGATACTCATGCCTACTCTATTGATCCTCGGGTCATTGTGCCTTCGGCGGGTAAGGCTCTGGGAATCAATATCAATGTGAATTTTCCAAAACAGGATAGCCAAGTCTATGGAGAGGATTTAATTGTTTGTAAAATATAGGTCTAGTGATTTTTCCCAATGGGATGTATGTGGAGAAAGGAAATATGCCTACATTTTCCCCTTAATAGCCTTTAGAGTAACAAACCTGATGTGGAACTACAGGAGAATTACTATCCACTGAGATAGGCATCCTGTCATCATGGAGCGGTTCTGGATGTAAATCAGCGTATCTACTTAGGAAACTATATATACCACATGGGACTTCATGCAATGTCTCAATATCTATACTGTGATTACGATTTGAAGACATATTTTTTATAATGTGGAGTATCTGGTCTCCATATCGAGGAGCATTTAGCTGTGGTAGTAGAGACTATTCTATGATCCCTCATTTCTTTTCTAGGAGATAAGGGAATTGAGGGATCATACCAAGGTGGTCATATAAAGTACCATGGGTTTTCTAGTGATGGGTACCATCACAACCGTTGGTCGGAGCAGATACTGTACGATTTCCTCAAATGCAGTCTGACATTCCTCATCCCACTGATAAACAACGTCTTTATTCATATTTCTAGAAAACAGGATTACATGTGCCTAACAAATTCACAATGAATCAGCATATATAAGCCATTTTCCTTAGTACTCTCAAAGTTACTGATTGTTTCTCTGGGGAGACATCTGGTTGATGGCCATGATCTTCTCCATGCCAATCTTGATGCCCCTATATCTGACAGCATTGCAGATGAACATTTCAAATGTGGACATGATGGCATTCATCAATGGGTTTATATTCATCTAGAGGGAATCGAGGAATCCTAACTCATCCTCTATGTCCATGAGGTTGTCTTGGAATTGGAGATATTTTACCACTAGATCATCCAAAAAAATTCCACCAATGATTTGAGGATCATCTTAAATATGTGATGCATAGCCTATTGATAGGTGGCACATGAATTCTTTAAATTGAATGGAATTAAATGGAAACCAAAGGTCCCTTATGGTGACCTGAAGGTTTTAGAATCCTCATCCTCTGGGGCCATTAAGATCATGTTATATCTTGAGTACCAATCCATGATGGAGAGGTCCCGTAATCTAGCTGGAGCATCGATTAACAACTCCGTCACTGGAAGGAAAAAATCATCCTTTGGACAATGACTGTTGAGATCTCAAAAGTCGATGCAATCTTAAATATGTCTATTCTTCTTCCTAACTGGGATGATTTTTGATATTCACCTAGGGTAATGAACATTCTTAACAAAATTGGCTTTTTGATGTTATCAACCTCAGCCTCAACTATGACACCATGAGAAGGGTGCATCTTACTAGGAGGCTGCATAAACTCGTGATTATTTGCAGAGAGTCCAAGGCGGTGGATAAATACCTAAAGATATAATACTGAAATCTTATAGTAACTCTAATATAATACATCACGTTTTTGATTTTGGAAATCCACTTACTGTTTCTGCTCTCCGAGAGTCATAGAATCACTGATCAATGTGGGTTTCAGATATGTCTCTCCACCGAGATTCACCTACAACAGTTCATCAACAGGGGTTGAAAGCACCTCTTTAAATTCAGTGGAAGCATCTTTTAAATCCACTTCTTCACTTATCGAGGTTGTAAGCATAGAAATATAAGGTTATTCTGGGTCAACATGTACAGACAAGAGACAGGTTCCAAACTTAGTGGAAATAGACAAAGCATTAGAGGACTCATTTGCAGTAGAAACCATAATAGTAAACGATGTTGATCCAATCCCATCTGGCCTCCGGACCAAGGGGCCCCACATGATGATATCAATGAAGTAGTGGTGCGTTTTCATGAACCGATGTATCCTAAAATAGAGGAATAATTATGTAGTCATTATTTTCATTGCTTGGTTATGAAAACCTCAATACCTTATGGGAGTAGGGGGATCACGCGTCACTGGGGATTGATTCGTATTGGAATATTATGTGATCTTATGATGTTGCATGGGACTAGTATTGTCATTCCCCTTATACCAGATATAATAAAAAATTTCCCTAGGTCAGAAGTTTTGGCCTCCAATCGATGGATTGGGAAGACGTTGCCATCATCTGGGCCTGCCTACAGGTCAGTCGCAACCACAACCAGCTCGACATCGCTAGCATGAACACGTTTTCCAATGTTCTTTTAATATACGAAATCACTATATTGCCCATCGCAAGAGGCAAAGGGAGATGTGTCACCTTGGGGTACACCTACTAGACCAGTAAGATGTACTTGAGGTACTGGTGATAGGATAAAGGGACCGATGCGTGCATGTGGATCCATGGCCTGACCATCAATTCATTATCAGCAGTGTCCTGTGAAACAACCATGAATTCGGAGTAGGCTACCATACCTCCAAATATGGTTTTTGGCAGATCAAACCAACCAATATCTATTATGTCCGCTCATAACCATGTATTTTCATGTTATAGGGACATAGATAATATCATATTGAACCAATTTTTGAAGCATCTGGAATGGGATTATGTTAATCCTATTGCCTGTTTCAATGAGGTAGCAATAGATATCTATGCCATTAACATGTCCAGTGATGTACAATTGGTGAATGTGCCCCTATTTTTTAGACCATTAGTATTCTCTGAAGAAAGAGATAATGTCCTTAAATTCATCAATCTCGACCACCTCTAAATGAAAGGCCTCTGTAGATGCTACCTCTGTCTCAAACTGGACGGGGCCTCTTAAAGCCTAGGTAAGGGATTCACATATTTCTAGTGATAGGATAAGGGCCTCAAGGATAGAGAGCCTTGACAATATGCAGGCATGATGCTTGAGGACATCATACTTCCTTGATAGGGGGAGATTCTACTAAAGGAGGTATCTCTATAACGTGAGGTACGACGGTCCCTGTCTGCCGGAACAGACGATGACTATTATTGGGAATGTCCTACTTTTCACTATTCAAAGCATGCAGAGTAACTACCGGATGAGGGGCGAGTAATGAAACCAATCCATAGAATAGCATGGCTGATCACGACGGGGTCTAGGTGACTATTCCTGATCGAATATCATAAATAGTGGATAATGCGAGCATGATGGCATTAGATTGGATAGTTTTTCATGCTGATCTATGTGCAAGGATTGTTTTCTGGTTTTAGGGCCATGCATGGCCTTTCCAGAAGTTCTAGATGAGGAACTCTAAGGAACTACATAGCCACAGCTCTTCTGATACTGGTGTCAGTTCGTGAAATTGGGAAGATCAATATGGAGCTCCCCTTCCACATGAATCATTTATGGGTTTACGAGCTCCATGGTGTTACCAAATTGTACCATTGACTATTAGTTAAAAAATCCTCCAATACTGGATTAATGTAGGAAGGAATATCCATTATTGGGGGAATGAAGTCAGTGAGATTATGGGATGAGGAAGACATTCATGGGGGGCTTTGTTTTCCCTTGTGATGATGATGATTGCTCTTTTGGGAAGATAATGGATGAGATGAAAATGTAGAAGTAGTGGAGGAGTCCTTAGAAGAATCTGAAGTCACATGTCGATTCAGGCATGATCAGATAATACCATGGGCACATGCGGCTACCTTACCGGGCATCCAAATGTTGTGCATCTGTTTCTCGTGGTTGGAGACCTATTTCCACAAACCTTCATTGTCACTACCGCTATCGAGCATCAGGAGTACACAAGACACATGTGTCAGGGATGGGCCCAACCTGACTATTTTTTTTCAACATAGTCATGGATCCATCCATTGAACATGTATCATTGTTTGTGAGTGTGCCCAAGGATCCAATGATATGGGTAGTAGTTGGTGGAATCATTGATATTTTCCACTTATGTCCTCCTAAATTCAGGTAAACATACAGTCCCCTGTAACAAGGCACATTGGAAATAGCCATGAACCTGAGAGTCATTGAACGAGTATGTCAGGTTTCTTCTTTCTACGAAGGGGCCATGGGATCCTGATTCTATCGAGGGGCTGGAGGAGCATGTCGAGGAGGTGGAGAATGATCATCCTTCTAGGGTTTTAGAGGTGTGTTATGTGGGGGTGGTTGTTGATTCAGTAGTGGATGTCGTTTGGCTGGAGGTTGTGCCTACAGCGGAGGGACTCTACAAGAATGCGAAGACGACGCCGCTGGTAATATTTCTTGTTTTTAGGGGGCCTCTACATGGGCCACCATGGAATGATCGGCTCTGGCCTCCCTCCTCGCGAGGATTTCGACAGGAAACAGGCTTTCCGGGATGGCCTATTGTGAGGATCATTCAAGGAGAATAGCCTTATGAGAGAAGTTTTGGAATCCCCCTAGGGTAGTTATGGGTGATCGGAGAGGGGACCAGTTCTTTCTTGACATTCCCCAAACACATCACTAGTATTATTTCATGAGTTAGTGGCATGTTGAGTGTTTTTTTCTGATCCCTTTTCCACCAGGTGATAAAGTCTCTTACACACTTATTTTTCCTCTACATGCACATGAAGTGTTCGGAGATATATTTCTTTTTAGTGGTGGAACTGAACTAGTATAGAAATTTCCTGTGAAGATCCACCCATCTAGATACTATACCAATGGGTAGTTAGTAATACCATACGAATGAAGTTCATTATAATGTCTGTCCAAAATATTGGAGTTTAGGGGACTCTTGCTGTGATGGATTTCCAAACGTAGGTCCACTCCATGAAATAATGAAGGTGAGATGCTGGGGTTGACCACTTTTCCCATTCATGTTGGAAAAGGTGGGATTTCCTAAACCAGTGATGTTGGGAAATCATCCACCCCTACAGGATATGTCTTTCCATTGTTTGGGAGTTCCACCACTCGCATTTCTAACACCATGAGTTGGGTGATTAGAGTCAACATTCAGAAATCTGGTCGCGAATTCCTTTCTTGATGTAGATTCAATAACATCAGTGCATTGGCAGATTTTTCAAAATGATAATCATGTCGAATGATTCTTGGTGTGGATAGCAAGACATCCTGTGAAACAACTGGGCGAACCCAAGTGGGGTCCCAAGGATTATTGTGTCACACGGGCAGATTTGGCGACACATATTGCACCCTATTCCCATTATTTATAACATATACCATTTCTATGTGGAATGTATGTTCCTGTTCACCCAGTGGAAATTCACAAGGGGGAAGTTATGTATGCCCCTAATACGATGATTGGGGATAATTGTAATCATCTCGTCGCTCCGTAGCCTGTTCAATGAGCAGTCATCAACTATATTTTTATTTTTTGTGAGTTGATAATGCAACCTGGATTTTTCAAGGTTTTCAAATGCATTCAGCACTAACCCAGATGATAAAGTGTGTTTACTGGCTCCAAGATGCTCTTTACCATTACTACGATTTTGGATAAAAACAATTTCCTCGGTGGACATAGGGAGACCCAAAATATTCTATTATTGGTGAGTAACCCCTCCCAAACAGATATGATAGTTGTTGCACACCCTTGAGGGGTAGGTCTATATAATGGAGCTCCAACTCATTCTCCCCTTCTAATATGTCAGTCCTTATAAATGAGACTCTACCTCGGGGTATGTTGTCAATATTTCCTAGAACGTCATGTTTCAGTTGGATAGGACTGAAGATTAGGGTAGCATATGGCCCCAAGCCATGGATTTTTATGTGGGGGAAATCCTCCTTGATAATCATCCAGTGTACTATAAAACTTTGAACGCATCATTGTTGTAGGGCCCTACAACGTCCTATTCACTCCGGATTTTGGGACACAGAGTGTGCGTCCTAATCAACGATATGCCATTTCTCGCCAATTTAGGTGAAATATTCTTGGATACTATGAGATTCCACTCACTATGGATGAAGGAGAATGTGTTTTTCCCATAATGTTTTACAGAAACACTCAACCTCTTTTTGGGTGAGAAATTCTAGAACACTGAAATTTTTCGCTACAATTGGCCAAAACATCTAAGGTAACTAGTATCCTATGGGAATATCCCATAAGCTCCTTAGCTCGAATTTTGGTTTTGGACATTGATTGACCCATTTTTCAACTGGAGAGGGATGAGGAAGCAGTATTGGTACTGATGAAGACCGCAAGGATGGAAGGCTAGCCAGTGGAGAATACAGTGAGTGGGAAATCAATCCACCGCATATCAGCCAATCCTCTAAAGAGTGAAAGGACCAGGCCACTACATCGCAATAAGTTGTGCTGGTGAACAAGGTTTCTAGCATAATGATAATAGCTGCTGGTAGTGGACCCTTCTTCTTATCATCTTTGATTGATCCCCAAAAAAATTCTTTGCAATCTCGGGATGAGGTGGAGGGAGATCCTTTTGATGAGAAATTATTATTAGTAGTGTTTCATTTGAGGTCTTGTCATGACCCGTTCTCGGGGTCCATGTTGTGACTACCACAATCCCACCTTCCGTAGGCCAGGAGCTGGTGATGAGCACCAATGGTGAATCCCCGATATAAAGGGAAGGAATTTCCTTTAAACATGTAACACATACAGTATGAACACACAAAGTAGAATAAATAAGTAATAATATAGAAAAGAAAGGTGTGTTGAAAGTAAGTGGTCCAATATTCAAACTGAATTGAACAACAAGTACAAATACAAGTAAAAAGGTAAAACAACTATTGAATCATCCACCGGGGGGATCCTATCTGATTGGTAGGTACATATCATAAACAAATCGTTCATGTGGTATGTCCCGCCTAGTCCATCTCTGAGCATCCTCCGATCTGTCACCCATAGCATTAGTCACTGTTGAATGTCATCTGCAAAGAACACAACAACGTGCGGGCGATGCCTTTGCAGAGGTGAGTATAAATATACTCAGTAGGGGACCTCGAGACCCCTGAAGGTCTCCTAGAATCCACTTATGATAAACCATATTACAATGATACAATCACAATGTATATACCATCACTTTGTAGGTATATGACCATACATATTGCTATGTTTCCAATCACAGTCCGACTCCAACACTCAAAACCATGGACAACCCATTCCACAAAGGAAGTAATGTCAATCATCTCAATGATAACCACTAAAATACTAGACTCATATCACACAGGTATACAACTCATGTACTTGGGTAGATATGTTTAGTAGTATCCACTGAATCATCTCCTCTGTTGTACCCACGTAGGATCTTGGAAAAATATCAGCATTGTCGAACCCATAGAGGATCCCAGGGACAGATGTCATCACTTTTGAACCCAGGGAGGACCCCAGTCCAGTTGCATCGATGTAGAACACATGGAGGATCCTAGTATAGTATCATCTATGTCGAACCCAAAATGGATCCTTTTACAGTAGTAAGGTCCACGTTGGATCATATCTTCTCAATCGGAGCCAACCATAGGGTTCCCGCACACAACACACTTGATTCTGGGAGGGTCGGCTTATCGAGATAAGATTAGATACATCAACTGCCACAATGTCTCGAGTTGATGTATCTCGTAGATCCATCTCATCAGAAGAAACCCAACGCGAAAGACGACACTTCAATCCGATGACTGGCCTATGAGTTCATGGCATTTTCGTTTTAGGGGCCGGTTGGTTTTTAGGTTCAAACCAACCCGAACATACCCAAACATTATCCAAACCTCTAGTGGGTATTCAAAAAAACCTTCACGCTCTAATATTTCTATCACCACATACGGTTCATCGATCGGACACTCATATCCCAAGATATGGGAGAAAATGTGAAATGTGTCAAACTTGGTCTGGGTCTGGTCCGACCCAGCTGGACCAACCCAACCTGACCAAGTTTGTATCGGGGTCCGAACCGTTCCGCATGTCCGACCTGGTTTGAGGAAGCTGCCTGACCCGATGGGGCAGCCCGACCTGAGGGCTGCACGAATCGAGGGCGACCAGGCCGAGGACGGCACAGTCAATGGCTGCCCACCCGACGGCGGCCCGGCCCGTGGGCGGCCCAGCCAAGGGTCTTGCGGTGGAGGGGGGCCGACCATGGGCGGCCAGGTAGAAGGTGGCCCAGCACTTGGGCGGCCCGACCGAAGGCGGACCTGCCTATGGCATCCGGGATGAGGGCGGCTCGACGGGCTGCCCAAGACACACCCAGGTGGGGAGGCACATGCCCCTGGATATCAAATGCCTCCACCATTCGGGTGAGAGACAAAACTGGTGCCAGGTGGCGCCGACCCAACACATGTTGGACCTAACTGGGTCCCGCTCCTCCCGGCTAGCCCGAACGGCCAGCCTCTTGACTACAACGGCGGACTTCCTGGCTCCTCCGTCGCGGCGCGACGACCGCACAAATCCATCGATGAGGCCATGCCTGGCTCTGGCCTCCAGCACCTCCATGAGGCGCGACGACATCACGCCTTCTCCGAGAGCAGCGACCCTCCAGGACACGACTCTTCCACTCGTGTGGCATGATGGAGTCGTGCCCCTATGGCGACCCTGCGGTCTGTGAACTACCATCTTTCTTCATGGAAAGCATGACACAGGTCGTGTTGCTCCACTGCGGTCCTTCCTTAGAGAGATACAATTTCCCTTCCATCATCTTCAACACACGGGAGTAATCAATGGGCACATTTCAGGCCATGTTCGTGTGGTTTGATCCCTTCTTGGTATGTTGTGATCATTCAATTCACATCCCTAAATTGAACGATGGTGTTTGGGAATAAATTCAACTAAAATTCCCCTTTCTCACTTGTCGATCAATAACGGTGGAAGGTGAGGAATGGCGGGCGTTGATTCGTCGACATCGGGAAGCGTTTAAGGAAGAATCGTCGCCAGTGTTCTTCGTGGTCAGCTCCTTCTCTTTTGGCTCTTACAAAGATCAAAGACGATGTTCATCGTTTTTCGGTGGAATGGGGGTGTTCTTCATTGGAATATTTTGTTCTCTAAGAACACCTCCTCTCAATAATTCTCCCAACAAAAGAATATGCCAACAAAAAGAAACTAAAAGATTCTTCATTATTTTAATGGTTGGAATGAATTCATATAGATTCAATTAACTACTTTCAAGGGTTTAATTTATTAATTGTGAGGGAGTTGACATATTAAAACAATAGGGGATGGTGGAGAGTTGACTTCCCCCATAAATTCCGGATAGAGGGGGTTTAAACCCTGTGTGGTCTCCACCATGAATATCCTCCCAAGGGAGGTAATGCATAGGTGGGACCCTTTCCATAACCTCTCATGGGAGGTTATTGTTTGGTGGCCCCAACCTCTAAACTCTTATTGGAGGTTTCAACCACAACTTAAATAAATATAAGTTACACTTATTTTTATTTATCAAGATTTATAAAACCCCAAAATCTTACTTCAATTCACATTAGAACGCAACTACGGTGAAGGTCTCACTAAGAATTCGCCGACTCTACGAGTTCAACGGTGCCCTCAGATTTCAATTCTGAGCAACAGTTCAAAAGTTACAAAATCTCGCTCGTACATTTACTGAACGTACTAGAACAAAACATTAGAAATTGATTCCGGGCACACCGTGCCTTAGAATCAAGCGGCATCAGAAACCTCATAATCGTAAAATTCTAATGAATTTTTGAAGAAATTTTCCACATATTATATGGGACTTTACATTCTACCCACATCATGGATTTACATCCCTGTAAGCTACTACTCACACTAAGGGAGCAAATGGGGGTACCAAGCATGCATCTGAGCCTCCCGCACCCATGTGCTCTGCTGGAGGTTCCCGCACTACCAGAGAATGTGCACCAGAGGTATCAACCATTCACAAAGGACCTACTCTTGTCGATCCTCAATATATACTGGAACCACTATGAATGTCAACCCATCATCGATGTATAGCTCTCCATCCTCGATGATGTTGGAAGGGTCGTGCATGTTCTCCTCAGCTGAGATATGTGGGAGATGTAGTGCACCCAGTGCAACTATGGTGGAATAATTAAGCGGTAAGCCACCTCACCTACTCTACTGAGGACCTGGAATGTTCTTGATGAATCGTGGAGATAACCAGCCTCCTCGATCAAATCTCTATAGACATCATCGAGGGAAGACCCATATAAAGACGTGGTCGCCATCCTCGAACTCCAAGGGTCTCTGTCTCCTTTCAGCATTGGACTTCTGCCTGCTCTTGGTTGTTTTCATATGCTCCTCGATGATATTCACCTTCTCCATCATAGCCTTCACCGTCTCTAGTCCAATAAGAGTTGACTCCCCTGGGTTAGTCCAGCACAGAGGCGATCTACCAGGTCTGCCGTACAACGCCTCGAATAGTGCCATCCCGATGGTGGAGTGGTAGCTGTTGTTATATGCAAACTCTACCAATGTTAAGTGATCCTCCCAGCTATGATCGAAGACGAGGACACATGCAAGTATCATGTCCTTGAGAGTCTAAATGGCCCTCTCGGTCTGACCATCTGTCTGAGGATGGAAGGCAGTGCTGCTGTGAAGTTGCGTCCCGGAAGCCTCTTGATACACCTTCCATAGCCGGGATGTGAAATGAGCATCTCGATCGGAGACAATCATCTATGGAACACCATGAAGTCGTACGATTTCTAGCACGTAAGGGTTTCCCCGGATCTCTACCGAACCCTACTCTCTAATCGGTAGAAAGTGGTCCGACTTGGTGAGTTGGTCGACAATCATCCAGATAGAGATGTGTCCTCTGGATGTCCATGGAAGTATCGTCATGAAATCCAAGGATATCTCATCCGACATCCACTATGGAAACCCTAAGATCTGAACTAATCCTACAGGATCATGGTGCTCTGCCTTTACTTGCTGACAAGTGAGGAATCGTGAGACAAGCTCTGCTACTACATTCTTCATACCTGGCCACCATTGCTGTCATTAGAGGTACTGATACATCATCTCCACGCCTAGATGTACCGCTAGAAGAGATGTATGGAACTCCCTCAACACATCATCCTGAAGTGATATTTTTACTATAGTATTTCCTTAGAAATGAATGATGTGCTCCCCACCTACATAAAATCCATAAAGTGCATGCCTTGTGGATATATGTGCACGTCAGGCCTCGTAGTCAACATACCCACGCTGTGCCACCCTGAATCTCTGAAGAAGTGTTGGTGTGACTGTAAGAGACTGCAAAAAGTCTGCTACATCCTGATCCATAAAGGATATCTGTAATGAGGCCATATGCTCTATCGCCTCTCCTAGAAGTTGAATGCTTGATCTCCTGTTGAGAGCATCTTCTACAACGTTAACCTTCATAGGAGTATATACAATCTCGAAGTCATAGTCCTAGTGGAAATAAAGCCAACGAAGATATCTTAGGTTCAGGTCCTTATGAGAGAAGTTGTACTTGAGACTCTGGTGTCAAAGTAGACTATAAAATGCTTGCCCATCAGATAGTGCCGCCACATCTTCAAGGAGAAGACCACTTCTGTTAATTCCAGGTCATGGGTAGCGTAGTTCTATTCATTTTGTCACAACATCCTTGAACCATAAGTGATCACTACTCACTCCTACATTAGGACACACCCACGTCTGGTCCCTGATACATCACAATAGGCAATGTAACCAACATCCTCCTACGGTAGCCTCAAGATGGGTGCACCAGTCAGCCTCTAACTTATCTCCTAAAAACTCCGCTAGCATCTCTAAGACCACATGAAGGGTTTCCCCTTCATAGTCAATGCTGCAAGTGTGGATTCAACTCAAAATAATCCTGGTGCAGATCTCCAATAGTACCAATCCAGTCCCAGAAATCTCTGTACCTCCGTCATACTCCTGGGTGGCTCCCAAGAAAATACTGCCTCGATCTTCGCTGGATGTAGTGCAACTACAACTTTTTAGATGACGTGGCCCAAAAAGTGAACCTCTTGATTCCAAAATGGGAACATCGAGAGAATACCATATAGCTAGTGCTATTATAGTTTTCCAATACTACCTACAAATTATAGACATGCTCCTCCTCAGTTGTTGAGTAAAATCATATTTTCATCAATGAAGACAATGAAAAATTGATTGAGGTATGGATGGATGATCCTGTTCATGAAACACATGAACACTTTTAGAGGGATGTTTACACCTAAGGGAATAACCAAGAACTCATAGTGGTATTATCGACACCAGAAAGTCGTCTTCTACACATCCTAATCTCTAACTATTAGCTGGTGATAGCCTGATATGCGGTCTATATTCGATAACCACCGTGCTCCCTTGAGCTGATCAAAGTGGTCGTCAATCCTCGAGAGTGGGTACTTGTTCTTCACAGTCACCTGCTTCAGGCGATAGTAGTAAAAAAACCCTCAAGATCCCATCCTCCTTGTATAACACAATCAGGGCTACCCATGGCAAAACACTAGGACAGATGAATCCCTTCCCCGGCAAGTCCTCCAGCTGTACTCGCATCTCACGAAGCTTAGCGGGGAGCCATCAGATATGCCAGAGTAGATATTGGTGTCATCCCAGGGTACATATCAATGTACAATTCCACCTCTATGTGAGGAGGTAGTCATGGAACATCATTAGGGATGACATCCGCGTACTGCTCCACCAATACAGTATAACTCAGACTCTCCACATCCATTGCTCTAAGGGTATGGCAGGGCAACTGATGAGTGATTGTCTGCACCCTATTTCGATTAAGTCAATATTGTGCTCTAAAGGCTCCCTTCTTGCTGGTATAGGTGAAACTGGTATCATCCCTGTGGACACACTGCACTTTGTGCCTAATATAGTCAATCTGAGTAAGGACTGTAGACAACCAGTCCATACCCAAGATGATGTCGTAAGGCCTTGACACCACTACAAGGATATCCCAACAAAAACACTCGAATCCTAGAGTATGCTCACTCAACTGAAACTAGTTCATAATCTTCAAGTCTTCTCTCGTAGGAGTCTCTAGCCGTAAGGATCGAGCCAATGGATCAGTCATAATCTTCGATCTCCGAACCTGGGTAGTAGAAATAAAAGAATTACTCGCACCTTTGTCTATAAATACTGTAGTAAGGGTGGAGTACAAACAGATAGTATCTCGAATAGTCTCAGGTGTACCTTGGTCAAAGTCCTCGACATTCTAGAGCTGATCCCACCTCTGTCTGCCATCTCCCTGTGGTCAGGTTGGACCTCCTAGTGGTGGTGGTTGTAAGTCCTTTTAACGTCATCCACCACTTGCTGCTCGACCAGCTCCTCTGCCACGTCCGCCTGCTCCTAGCGGACCACCATAGAAGAACCTTTTCCTCTACTTGGGAGGTCACTATACTATCTGTTGATCATCTAAATGAAGGATATGGAAGTCACGTTCCATGTGACCCTGCCCACCGCATGCATATCACTATCTGGTCCTCGTATGTCTGGCTCTATCTCGTGTTCCCTGCAGAACCGAACCTTTATCCTGGGGTCGCCCACTTGATGGCTAGGTCCGTCTGGACCTCTGTGACATCTGACTACTGCTGGATGCAGTGGACTCTACTACCTGTCACCATGTGGTGGGTCTCGCTGCTGGTGACTGCACAGAAAGAAAACTCTCCATAGTAAGGGCTCTCTCTAGAACCCCATTTTGCATCGGGATGCTGAGGGAGACAATCGAAGCCCTGATCTCATGCCTGAGACCCTACTCGAAGATCTGGGCCCTAAAAAATAGTTCCCATACCATATATGTGCAGTAGCGCGAGAGGTCAGTGAACCTTGCTGAGTACTGTTCCACCGTCATGATGCCTAGCTATAGATGAATCATATCATGATGCCACAATGCACAAAGGGTGGCTGGAACAAAAGCTGACCAGAAGAGACTCTCGAAGCCTTTCCAGAGTAGTGATGACTTTTCATGAACCTGGAGCATCTGGATCCACCATCTGCCTATTGATGAAAGCAAAAGACTCAGGGCAAGTATCAACATGGAGTCGGCTTGTGTCCCTACCAATTTGAAAACTCTCACAACAACCTCCCACCAATCCTCAACTGCTTGTGGGTCCATCACCGACCTGAACCTAGGTGGCCTCTCGCACTAAAAGTTGTTATACTCACTAAGAAGGTGGGAACTCTCTAATGCTGGAGCTGGTGTTATCGGTGGCCTAGAGGGTAGTGGTACCGATAGTACCTTCGCTGTGATGGGGCCCTGCTCCAAGGTGTCATCGCTCGGAGTGCTACCATCTCGTATAAAACTCGGAACCCCGGCTGGTAGCCTATGTAGGGCCATCCTGAAATGAAACAGGTGTGCCACTATCAAAAAAATATACTTGGTGAGATGACACAATGTAATCAAGAATGATATATTTCAAGGAAAATAAACACACAATCAGTGTATTCATGCACTCATTCAGATGTCCGAGGTCAGAGTCCTAGTGTATGGATACGGCAGACGCCACACCAACCTCAGTTTCCAAAAAATAATAACCACACCCAATACACATAACACTATTGACAATAAAATAATTAGAGACAATGTTATACAGTATAACCAACTTCTATGATACCAATTTTCCACAACCCATCCTTGGGGCCCATTCCATGACTACCCCAAGCCCGCCTTCTATAGGCCAGGGGCTGGCGATTAGCACCAAATGAGAATCCCCGATAAAAAGGGAAGGAATTTCCATTAAACCTGTAACACACACTATCTGAACACAAGTAGTAGAAGAACCATGTACTAAATTATAAATGAATGGTGTGCTGAAAGTTAGTGGGCCAGTAAACAAACTCAACTGAACAACCAGTACAAATACAAGAAAAAAGGGAAAACGGCTCCAGAATCATCCACAGGGGGATCCTACCTGAAGGGTAGGTACAGATCATGAACAACTCATCCCTAAGGTATTTCCTGTCCAGTCCCCCTCTAAGCATCCTCCAATCTTTCACCCTCATCCTCGATCACTACTGTCCATCATCTTTATAGAACACAACAACGTGCAGGCGAAGCACATGCAGTGGTGAGTATAACAATACTATGATGGGGACCCTGAGACCCTCAAAGGTCTCAAAAAATCCACAAAGTATAAACCAAAGTATTAAGATCCAATCATGATGTAACAACCACCACTACTTAAATATATTCCCATAAATATATCTATGTTACCAATCATAGTCCGGCTCTAACACTTGAGCCAAAGAACAACACATTCCTCAATGGATGTAAAGTCAATCATCTCGATGATAACAACTGAAAGACAAGACTCGACTCACACAGGTATACAACTCACGTAGAGGGATAGATATGAGTATTAGTATCCACTAAATCATATCCTATGTTGAACCCATGTAGGATTCTAGAACAGTATCAGCACTGGAGAACCCGCAGAGGATCCCGGTACAGAAGTCATCACTGTCGAACCCAAAGAGGATCCCAATCTAGTTCTGACACTGTTGAAACTATATAGTATACTGCTACAGTATCATCTCTGTCAAACCCAAGAGGATCCTAGTATAGTATTGGGTCCACGTAGGATCATATCTTCTCAGTCGCAGCCATCCATAAGGTTCCCACACACAGCACGCTCAATTACGGGAGGGTCCTCTCCTCGAGCCAAGTGTCAATACATCAACTATAAATATGATTCGAGTTGATGTATCCCGTAGCTCCGTGTCATTATTAGAAACCAAATGTGATAGAAGACCCGTCAATAGGATGCCTGATCAGTGAGTTATTGGCATTTTTTTGTAGTTTCACGGTTGGTTTTTTTGTTAAAACCAACTGGACCACACATCAACTACGTCAAAAACACAAGTTTGTTAGGCCAACATAATATTCACTCTCTATGTTTCCATCACCATAGATGGTTCGTTGATCAAACAACCATAGCCCACAATATGCGGGAAAAGGTGAGATGGGTCAAACTGGGTCTGGGTCCAGTCCGACCTAGCCGAACCAACCCGTTCTGTATCGGTTCCATCCCGGTCCGCGGGTCCGACCCGGGAAGGGGATGTGGCCTAGACCGAGGGTGCGGCACATCCCAAAGGGGTGCCCCCCCTGAGGGAAGCTCGACACGATCGCGGCCCGACCAAGGGTGGCCCGGCCAAAGGCGGTCCAGATCGTGGTGGCCCGGTAGAGGCAGCTCGGTCTGTGGCAGCCCAGCTGAAGGTTGACCGGCTGAGGGAGGCTCATCAGAAGGCGTCCCGGTGGCCTACCCTAGCAACGCCCAGGGGTAAGATGTGCGCCCCTAGTACCCGAACGACACTACCATTCTGGTGAGAGCCTAAACTACCACCAGGTGGCACTGGTCTAGCACATGGAGGACCCGAAGGGGTCATACTCTTCCCAGATGGCTCAAATGGCCTCCAGCTCGGCTCCTCCGGTGGTCGGCCCGACTGGCCGCCCGACTCCTCCACCGCGGCACGACGAAGCTGTGGTCCTGCTGCCCTCAATGTGGCATGAAGGTGTCACCTCTCCTCCACCGCAGGCTATCCTACATACAACCTCCAGCTCTACTGTGCAGCGCGACGACGTCTCGCCCTGTCCGACTGTCATGGAACTTCTGGTCGTGGCTCTTCAACTCGCACGACATGATGGTGTCGCGCCCCTCCGGCGACCCGGTAGTCCTTACGAGGTCTATTTTCTTCGCAGTCGACCCGACGATGGTCGCATTGCTCCACCATGGTCCTCCCCTCTGATCGTACCATTGCGCCGCCACCATCATAAAAAAAAAGATAAATCAAAGTGGGTGGGTCGGGCCGTGTTCGTGCGGTCTGAGCCCTCCACGATATGATGTTATCATTCTGTACACATACCTAAATTGGAGGTTTAATTTCGGGAATAAATTCTACTCAAATTCTTCTAACTTTCATTTCAATCGATGATGGTGGAAGGTGAGGAATGGTAGATGTCGATTCGTCAACGTCTGGAAGTGTCCGGGGAAGAAGCGTCGTCGGCGTTCTTCGTGGTCGGCTACTTCTCTTTTGTCGTGGTCGAAGATCAAAGACGGTGTTCATCATTCTTAGGTTGATAGGGGGAATTCTTTATTGGAAGATTTAGTTATCCAAGAAATCCTTTTCTCAATAATTATCCCAAAATAACATTATTCAAACATAAATAAAATAAAATCTTTTCCCTTATTTTAGTTGTTGGAATGAATTCAAATGGATTAAATTAATTATTTACAAGGGTTTAATTAATTAATTGTGAGCGATTTGGATCATTAAAACAAAGGGGGAAGGTGGAGACTTGACTTCCCACATAAATGGGGGATAGACGGGGGTTTAAAGCACGTGTGGTCTCCACCAGGAATATCGTTGCAAGGGAGGTTATGAGCGTGTGGGCCCCACCACCATAACCTCTCATGGGAGGTTATGGTGTGGTGGCATCCACCTCTAACCTCCTCTTGGAGGTTTTAACCACCACATAAATAAAAATAAGGTACACTTATTTTTATTTAACATAATTAAAAATACCCCAAAATCTACCATCCATTTTCATTAGAACACAACTGTGGTGAAGGTCTCACTAAGCATTCACCAACACTACATGTTCAACAGTGCTCTCATATTTCAATTCCAAGAACCAGTTCAAATGTTACAAAATCATGCTCATACGTTTACTAAACGTACATGAAAAAACATCAACAAATGATTCTAGGAAAACTGGGCCTCAGAATTAAGCACATTTAGAAACTGAAGACTTGTAAAATTCCAATGAATTTATGAAAAAAATATCCACGGAATTTTCCGGTCTTTGCAGGTCATATACATTGTGTTTTAGGGTTCTGTATTGAGTATTATTCTACTCACCTCAGCACAGTATTTTCCGTCATTTGTCTAGTCTTGTGAGGACTGACGAATCCTTGATGGTGTTCTAGGAATACCATGACCATGTGTGGCCAAGTGTGATTAGACACACTAAGGTGTGTTCTGGTGTTTTATAGATAGTATTCCAGTGTCTTACCTTTCAGTTATATCGGGTGGTGTTTTCTCTGTAAGATCGTCAATACCTGTGTTCCAATCTCTTTTTTTGTGGGCTTTTATTATAGACCAGTTTTAGATTACATATTTGTTTTATGTCATGCTATGTTCTTGGGTTGTACTGGTATACATGCAGTTTTTTTACATAGTGTTCTAATATTCCAACAGATTTTGATTGGAGTTGTGTGTGTGCATAAATGTTCTTTGGAAAATGAATTCCAATTGTTTGATATGTCTACTCGGTGCAAGTCAATAGCCCCACGCCTATCAGAGGTGGGAATAGGGTAGTCACTACCAAGGCCCCTAGGGAGGGGCTGTGAGAAAACATTTTAATACCAACTAGAACTCCCACAAAACCTATATCACGTACATGTGTTTTTCCTTGTATATATCTTAATTAAGTACATAGTTTTACACTAATATGTAAAAACAGTGATACCACTATTGAAATACATTTTATACGAGGATCCCCTAGTGAATATTTTATATCATTGAGATAATAATATATGAATCAAACCAACTAATCTAGTAAAATTATTTTGATGAAACAAAATTTTTAATATAGAATCATGGGAAAGTTAAATTGAGAATAATTTAAAATACAATCACCTATTCTCAGAATATCATATAATATAAATATTTATGAATTAAATTTATTATGGGGAATGAATTAATCACCCTTCTTTTTTAAATGCGTAAACATTGATTGTTTTTTTCTCCAATAGGAAACATTGAACCCAAATGAACAATAATTATTTTAAT